>CM077444.1:14539249-15139249 GCA_039654765.1 Mylopharyngodon piceus | reverse complement strand
TATATTAAAGTTATATTAAAATAGCCTAACGGATTATGCCCTCAACAACTTTTCTTTTAAGAAAATACAGTTCTTGAAATGCCTGGAATCACATAAAAGTCTGTCTGTCTGTCTGTCTGTCTATCTATCTATCTGTCTATCTATCTATAGATGATAGAGTCAGCAATTGTATTAAATAAATAAATATTAAATAATAATTTAAATAGATATAAATATATTTTCATATATATTTTCAGGTAATTTATTAAATATTTTACTTTATACATTTAATAATAATATCTATCGCACTCAACTCAGCTAAAAGATTGAAATAAAAATAATAATAAACATATAACAAAAATACAAAGAACAAAACGGATAAGGCTCACTGTTTGTTATTGTGATTCTTCTACCGTCAGTTTTATTAAATGAGCAGTTTTATACATCGCCAGCAGAGGTCGGCATTGCTCTACAATAGGCCTGCGCTACAATACGCCTCAGCCTCAAACTTTTGACACTCTGTCAGTAAGTTTTTGTATTTCATGTGAACCTTTATGTTTTCCTAATTTGCTCTGAATGATGAAAAAGTTATTTCAGTCAACGCTAAACTTAGCAAACTCCCTTTCTGTAGACCTACTGGTGTGTGTTTGTATTGAGAGCAAAAATGTCCAATAGATTTAATTAAATTCTTGAAATACTCTGTATGTTTAGCCTTCCTTTTCTCAGGTGGAACACATTTTCATTAATATGGAGCTGTGTTTTCAGGCATTAACCCATAAGCACATCCAATTTTTTGTGTACCAAAAACACATTTCAGAGACAAAAATTTCCATGAACAGGAAGGAACTGTAGGTCCAAAGCCAAACAGCACAGTTCACTGACCGTTTCTTTGTAGTTTAACCAAAAGCACTAAATGCAAACCCACGGCGGGCCAAGATTCAGAGAACAGTCTTTGAGGTTATGAAAGACATTCTGAGCCTATTTGTTACCTAATATCCATTCACTCAACAGCAAAGAGGAAGAAAATGTTAAATAGGACCTATTACTTTGATAATCAGTTTAACATCGGCTTTATTTTGGTTTCATTCAAAACACGTAGGTCATGTCTTGTTAGCTTTATCTTTTTATCTACATTTAAAAAAAAATTCATAAAAAAGTGCCATAATTTGTAAAACAAATCACTAAACTGACAGTTAACATGCATAATTGCAGCATAGGCCGAAAAGCATCCAAAATACACATTTAAGAATTTATTTTAGTATACTTTATTTGCGTCTGTACTGTAGATTTTAGTTACAATACATATCTTTAAAGGCTGTTTTCTCAAAATGAGTTATTTTCTCAGAAATGTCTACTTCAGCAGCACTTACATACACCAAACGTTTTATTTTACAGTACTGTGATTAATTACCTGGGAAAGTATGGTGACATCTATAAGTTAACATTTTTAATAAATATGTTGACAAGAAATATTGATTTTAGTTGAAATGAATTTATAATTTGAACTGCATATTATCTTAGGCTTCCGCTAAGAAAAACTGTAAGAAAAAGAAAAAAAAAAAAAAAAAACGTAAAAAACAATCAGTCTAGCAGACGAATATTATAATACATATATACAGTGTTGACCCAGAAGACGGCAAATATAACGAAATCACATGGCATGATCGACCAATCAGAGTCAAGTATTCACAGAGAGCCATATAATAGAACGTTGTATATTTACACTGGCAAACCAGCAAACCTTGGCACATTCTTCCTTTGAAGATGGCTTTCTTTTCAGAGTGCCAAGTCACTACCCTGTGCTCAGTGTAATCCATAACTACATCCAAATTGTAGTGTCATGAAACATGGCAGACTGTGAGAAAGTTTGGTGGCGCGCTGAAGGTCACTGCGAATATTACAGGGTGTGTGATCTGCTTGGCTGGAGACTTCCTGCTGGGCTAGGGGGGAGATGACACAGTTTTCTTTTAGGCAGGTGATAGAGTTTCAGCACAAGAGCAAGGCGCTCTATCTCCCGAGAGAATGGAGCCTCTTTGTGGCTGGATGTGCTCACAGAGGAAGGTCAAACCAGGGAAGGGAGGGGTGATGAGGTTGAGCATTGACAAGAAAACATTTCATCAGATATTCCCCTCTCTTCCTATTGATTCTTTGCCCACTCAGACCTTTCTTTCTCTCTTCTCCATTATTTTCGAAGTTCGAGGGGTGGCGCTGGCAGCGTCCGTGAGCGTTTTCATACAGTGGCCTGATTAGGAGTGTGATTCAGGATAATGATATTTTCTCGCAAGGTATGTGTTATTCTCTCCTTGCTGTTTACAAGAAAAGGGTGGGAACCGCAAGCATTGTGGACCGAACAAAAGGGTTTAGATGAGCTCCTGAAGGGCATTGTTGTTCACAACGCCACACATTTTACTAGTCTCCAGGGCTAAGGTGTGTTTGGGAATAATGTCACCTGTGAAAACGTTCCAAGTGTCGGTTTTCACAACACAGAAATTACACAAAATATAATAACTGATGCTACAGACAAACAGTACTACCAGTACAGAATGCTAAAACCATACTGCATTGTGAGCCATTTGGAATTTAATTGAAAATTCTTTTTAAATTACAGTTCAAATCTGGAATTTAATTAGAATTTGAATTAAGGCACCAAACATGATGCAGAATTGCCTTTTTTATTTTAAGGAAGTAAAATTCACTAAAACTCAAAGAAATATTAACAAGTGCATATGCAATAAGTACACTCTAAAAAATGCTGGGTTAAAAACAACCCAAATTGGTTTGAAAATGGACAAACCCAGCGACTGGGATGTTTTATCCCAGCAAATGGGTTGTTTTAACCCAGTGGTTGGGTTAAATGTTTACCCAACCTACTGGGTAGTTTTATTTAACTCAACTATTGTTTAAAAATTACTGTATTGCTTATTATTATTAAAAACTGATTTTTAATTTCCAACTTATTTTGGGTTAATTTTAAGCCAGCCATATAGTAATTCTTTAAACAATAGTTGGGTTAAATAAAACTGCCCAGCACGTTGGGCAAACATTTAACCCAACCGCTGGGTTAAAACAACCCAATTGCTGGGTTTGTCCATTTTCAACCCAACTTGGGTTGTTTTTAACCCAGCATTTTTTAGTGTATAATGTATAACTATAAAAATGAAGGTTTGTCAAGCCAAACTTTGAATGATGGCTTAAAAAAAAGTTTTTAAAACATTTATAAAATGTTTCTTGAACTTCTTTATAGGTTTTATAGACCTTACGGACATACAAATGAATCGGATTCAAACTATAGAAATTTGCAAGGATAGTTCATCCAGAGCTGAAAATTCTGTCATCATTTAGTCCGTTCCAAACTTGTTTGACTTTCTTTCTTCTGTGGAACACAAAAGATGATATTTTGAAGAATGTTTCAACTGTTTTTGTCCATAAAATGAAATGTAATATAAATAAAATGATATTTGTCTCAGTGTTTTTTGTCCATGAAAGTCAATGTGGTCCAATGTTGTTTTGGACCCCATTGACTTTCATGGACAAAAAACACTGAGACAAATAGCTTCTTTTGTGTTCCACAGAAGAAAAAAAGTCATACAGGTTTGGAAGAGCATAATTTTTGGGTGGACTATCCCTTTAACTTCCATGTACTTATCAAATTTATGGACCCAGGTGGACGAACACTTCATTTCCCAGAATGCATACCTGCTGAAGTACACTGAATTGTAAAATTCCACTTCCTTTAATTCCGAATCAAATTACAGTTTTGCGTCCTGTGTGTTTTGGCCAGCCAATTCAAATTCCAATGCTAACTCTGGAACAATCGCCCAACCCTGGAACCAAGATGTTTTTGTAGTCATTTATAGGACACAGGTACATCCAGGATGGGTGAGGTGAGAGACACCTGCTTTATGAAATACGAACTGCAATTCTTTCTCTTCTTTATGGGCCAGTTTCATTACAAACATCTCCTGAAAAGCTTTCATGCAGTGAGCCATTTCCCCTCCAGACACATACTTTCTCATCCATCAAGTGATGCTATAATGACGGCCACGGTTTGACAATGGGGATAATATTTTTTCTCCCACAATGGCTTATGGTTCCCCCCTTTTGGCAAGATTTTGGCTACTATAAATACTCCCCGTTCCCATCGCTGTGGTTCACAGGCACTGCTCTGAGTGAAGATGAGGCCTAGTGTGGCTTCAGGCCTGAGCTGTCAGCGCTCCACAGGGATTAGTAAGTCACAGTCACTGTATTGTTCTCCAGGCTACAATGGGCACATGGAGCTCTGGTCTTTGTCTCGAAGTCCGTTGTGAACTTCAGAGAAGGTAACAAAGGTGTGACACACCTGTGAATGTGGATTAAACTCTTTTTTCCTCTCTCGTTCCTGTCTTTTCTCAGATTCATGGCTATAGCCTTTAGCTATGTCCACCACATCAAACAAAGAACTTGCTAGTCATGAGTTCCTCAGTAGTCATTTGGTTACAATGAGATATTACACTTATATATTACAATTACACCCTTTTTTGGTGACGGTGGGCGCTCAAATGATTTGTTTCAGGTGACGTAGTGCTCAGACAGGGAGGGAATGAGGTTTTATTTAATGACACTGACCACCTCTGTGGTTAATTAAATCAACAACACACCCTTACTGCAAATTCCAGCCAATCCATTCGGAGAACAAAAAAATTTCCCACTAATTTTTTTTCCCAACCATCAGACTTACTTTGACAAGTCAGGAGTAAGCTATGACTTCAAAAGACAGAAATATTCTGTCATAGGTTTTGATGGAGATGTCTAAACAGCTTGGACGCTAATTCAGCGTTGTGTTTTTCCTCCGCGGTGAACTTTTAGTGACCGCATCAGAGAGATTTCACGGATATCAGGTACAATGTGTAGTCCGAGGAGATTGTGTTTGACAAATGAATTATAATTACTCAATTTTGTTTCTTTGAATGGTCAAACAAATGACTCAGTTTTAAAGTTTCACTATTATACAAACAGAGAAAGAAAGAATGTATACATATTTAAAACTTAATGAGTACAATAGACAAAACCAAAAATTCCAACTTTTAAGAGCTATCAGGAAAAAATGAGTAAAATCATGGCAAAATCGAAGACTGTTCAATGTTTGACTTGATATTACCACACCATAAACAATCATCAGTTTCATAATTAGGGGTTTCTACAACTATGAGCACTTTTGGGCCTGTGGACTTTTATAAAATAAACTCTCTTAAAACTCTGTTTCACACTCTCACTAGTTTTTAATTTGTCTACTAACAATGTCCAACAGTAGATATACACACATTACAAAATAATTTAGACATTTTTTCCTAAAAAGTCAAGAACATTTCACCACATCTTTGAAATAAAATGGCTAATTTCATAGGTAGCATTTTTAATATGCACAATTAAATACACTACTGCTCAAAATTTTGGGGTCGTTAAGTCTCTTATGTACGGAGCCCCTAAAGGGACATGGTGGTGGAAAAAATATGAGATGGGAGGAAAAATAATAAGTCAATGCTTTTGCGTTATCTCGCAAATGTTTTGCATTCCCCCGAGACACTTTGTGTTCGCTCACAAAACGTTTTTTGTTCCCCCGAGAAACTGCGTTCCCTATTAAAGTTTCTTGGCGGAAAGCAAACGTTTTTGTGAGGGAACGCAATGTTTCTTGGTGGAACACAAAACATTTGCGAGAGAACGCAAAAACATTGACAAATGATTTTTCCTCCATCTCATATTTTTTTTCCTTCACCATGTCCCTTTAGGGGCTCCGTACTTATGCTCATCAAGGCTGCATTTATTTGGTAAAAATACAGTAAAAGCAGTAATACTGTGAAATATTATTACAATTTAAAATAACTGTTTTCAATTTTAATATATTTTGAAATGTAATTTATTCCTGTGATGCAAATTTTTCAGCATCATTACTATTCTATAGTCATTCTATCATTCAATCTTTCTTATATTCTGATTTGCTGCTCAAGAAACATTTCTTATCAATGATGAAAACAATAATGCTGCTTATTTTTTTGTGGAAACGATGATACATTTTTTTTTTTTTTTTTTTCTCAGGATTCTTTGATGGATAGAAAGATTTAAACAGGATTTATTTAGTTTTTTAACGCATCCATGCTGAATAAAGGTATTCATTTCTTTTTTTTTTTTTTTTTTTTAAATCTTACTGACTCCAACCTTTTGAATGGTATATTTAGGAAAAAAAAAATGCAAAATTGTTCATAATATATATATATATATGATAGGTCAAAATATAGATTTTTTTAAAAAAATATTTTAAATATGTAATAATTCAATCAATGCATTCACCGCACTCTCCCAGCTAATGTGTAATAAATATGTAATACATATGTAATAATTCACATTTTATATTGTAACATTGAAATCTGGGTCTTGGACAAGAGTAAAGCAATACAATCATTACAATCATATAAGTGTATATATATACACATATGTACACTACCGTTCAAAAGTTTGGGATCGGTAAGATTTTTAATGTTTTTAAAAGAAGTTTTGTCTGCTCACCAAGGCTGTATTTATTTAATTAAAAATACGGTAAAAACAGTAATATTGTGAAATATTATTACAATTTAAAATAACTGTTTTCTATTTGAAAATATTTTAAAATGTAATTTATTCTTGTGTTGGCAAATCTGAATTTTCAGCATCATTACTCCAGTATTCAGTGTCACATGATTCTTCAGAAATTTGATGAATAGAAAGTTCAAAAGAACAGAAAATAAAAATTCTTACTGACCCAAAACTTTTGAACAGTAATGTATAACGTTACAAAAGCTTTGTGTTTCAGATAAATGCTTTTCTTCTGAACTTTCTATTCATCAAGGAATCCTGAAAAAAAAAAGTACACAACTGTTTTCAACATTGATAATAATAAGAAATGTTTCTTGAGCAGCAAATCAGTATATTAGAATGATTTCTGAAGGATCATGTGACACTGAAGACTGGAGTAATGATGCTGAAAATTCAGCTTTGCCATCACATAAATTACTTTGTAAAATATATTCAAATAGAAAACAGTTAATTTAAATTGTAAAAATATTTAACAATATTACTGTTTTTACTGTATTTTTAATTAAATAAATGCAGACTTGGTGAGCAGAAAAAACTTCTTTTAAAAACATTAAAAATCTTACCGATCACTTATATGATTGTAATGTATATATCTATTCAAAAACTGGGGAAAAGGCATGATGAAAAGTTTCCAAAACATTTTTAATGTGATCTTCATTGAACAACAAGACCCGAGTCATATCTAAAGTCCAGAATATTAACAAGCTCTTTTGACGAGTAAGTAAACACCTAGAAGCCGGAAGACGCATAGCAACCACATAGCAATACTCTGGAAACCAACATTGAAACACTCTATAAACAGTGACTTTCAAATGTGACTGGATACGTGGGCCATATTATCGAGGTCAGTCTCACCTCGGCGTAGACGGTCATTGTCCTCCATTATGCATATTGTGAGTCATCAGCTGTAGGCTGTCTCATTAACATTTGTGTGACATGCACTAGTTTGCAGGCCATCATCTTTTATTCACACATGGCCATGAATAACTTATCAGAGACTACGACAACGTCATATAAACTGCACGCGATACATTGTATATCTCTGTGTAAGCGATGGGCCTAAGGGTTGGTGGTGTGACCCCACGTCTTACTGAGGCCTATGGGCCATGGAAGGGTCACAATAGGAGCACTTGACAGTGCAGCCAGTTAGCAACCACTGATGGATCTGCTACGTGCCTCTGAGACCAGGAGCCTCTTGGGCTGATAGTGTATCGGATGGCCTGTTAATTATACTGACTTCAAAAGAGCAGCCGCTGATGTCTGAGTGTGTCACTGTGGGTGACCGAGTGTTCCCATGACATGCGTCTGCGTGTGGACAGGTCTGTTGTTGTGAATGGGCCATAGGTGTGCGATTTCTACCTGTGTGGGAATTCAGGAGTCGTCTGGATTAGCTTGATTAGTGGGTCATAATCCTACAGGATGGGATGGTCTCTTTCCCGTCCCATTGTCTTTGTGGTAAGGGTAGTAACCTGACCAGAGGAATTTGATGACAGCTGCTAACCACAAAATTAGGGTTCTACCTAAGGGGCGACACGAATATTGCCATATGTAGATTAAATTAGCCTATTATTCACTGCTGGCTCAGTCACTCAGATATTTGTCACCATCTCTGAGTCAGCCATGAATCATTTATGTCAACCAAAGTCGTCCATCTTCATCAGAAAGGCACCTGGATTGGGACAAATCAGTCACATGCACATCTGGGATGTAAGTAGGACAAAAAACAAATTGGCTCATTGGAAAAACATGCTTCTACCTACATTTTTGCAAAACTCCAAAAAAACTTACCTATACATAAAATTCACTGCATTTTCCAGCTGAAATGAACTAGTGGCAATATAATTATTCCTTTTCATACAATTTTTTTTTTTTTTTTAACTGGTGAAACACATGGTGAAAAGTTTCCAAAACAGTTTTAATGTGTACGGAGCCCTGCACATTCCCTCGATTTACTAAATCGTGCGCACTATTTACTATTTTGTTCCCTCGATTTGTTAAATCGTGCGCACGATTTACTAATTCGTTCCATCGATTTATAAATCGTGCTCATAAATTAGCTAGCAAATTAGTAAATCGTGCACACGATTTATAAATCGAGGGAACGAATTTGTAAATTGTGTGCACGATTTTACTATTTTTTTCCTGCATGTCATGTGCGGGGCTCCATAAATGTGAGCTTAATATAACAACAAGCAAAAAGCAGAAATGTGTTTTTAGAAAGTCTGATGACAATTTTTTTTAACCTTTACATACAATTCACTGCAGTTTCCAGTTCATTTAAAATGACACAAATCATGTTTACAGGGGCAGATTATCAATAAAAGCCTAAATTCAATCTGTTCATCATATAAAGCCATTGTTTCTCTTAAGAAAATTTTGGACTGAACCGCTCAATTCATATGGATTAGTTTTATGATCTCTTTATGAACTTTTTGAAGCGTCAAAGTGGTAGTCACATAGCTGTCTATGGAGGGACAGAAAGCTCTCAGATTTCATCAAAAAGATCTTCATTTGTGTTTCGAAGATGGACAAAAGTCTTACGGGTTTGGAATGACATGAGGTTGAGTAATTAATGACAGAATTTTCATTTTTGGGTGAACTAATGCTTTAATAAAGGTTTTTTTTTGTGCGGTTCCTTGGAGAATACTATTGTTATGACCTATAATACTATGTGAAAACACTTTTACCACAGTACATGATTTGTAAACCAATACATTTTGACACATGCATCACATAATCAGCTCTACATTTATTGGGAATTGCTGGTTATATCAGAAATGTATACAATAATAAATGCACAAAAAAAAAAAAAAAAAAAAAAACGATTTCCAGAAATATATTTCAGTAGTTTGATTAATTGACAGTAGTTTGATTAATTGACACTCATGTTTAATGTGATAATTTCATCCTTACCTCTACTATTATACAATATATTGTTAGTCTTAAAAGTATTTTACATGAATGAATAGATATGTAAATCGGCATCAAATATTTGTGTGTTGTAATGGACTGGTGGTAGAACTTTTGTTAAGCATGCTAGAGGTTCTGGGGTCTAATCCACCCTTGTATAGTTTTTTTTTTTTTTTTTTCTCTCATTAAAACCAAAGATGTTCATCTGTGATTGTATATCAAGAGCAGGGACACGTTTGTGTGCATTTTGTTTTAAGATTTCACTGGAACAAACAGAAAGTCTCCTCAACGACGTTAAGTGATAGATTGAAGCGCTCATCTGCAGCAAGCACTGATTTCAAAACTGATTTCAAAAACAACACATTTCAGTGCCAGATCGCCTCATATTTAACACAAATGAACAAATTGCTAATCAACTGGAGATGTTTCTTTTATATTAGTTACATCCGTGCCGTGAGATGTTTCAAAACTGGCAAAAAGTGGTGGGGACATGTCCCACCTGCAAATTAGGCCTATGCACATTTGCTATTGCTCACATTATTCAAGTGTTGTGAAATGTGCAAGAAGCAACGTAATATAATTTTGCAGAAATGTCGCAATGTGTTTTAACAGTAGCCGTGGTGGTGTTTGCACTGTGTAATGCATGTAGCCACTGCAGCAAGGGCACGATGTACAGAGGTCCCTGACCTCCTCTCTGGTTTGAGACCTTAGGGGCCCTTAGGGGTCCTCAGATCAAAGCTCAAGTCAGGGGATGAGTGAGCAGAGATGAGGACTGACTGTTTACCCAGCAACTGGTGCAGAAAGAGACAAACAACAAGGTCCAAGTCTGCTTCAGAACCTGCACCGACAGATAGCTAATCCAGAGAAGACCAGCAAGGCCATGCATGACAAGACACAGAGAGATTGATTTAGACTAAAAGAACGCATTTTCTTCAGTACAGCTCTTTCAGTAGCTGTGATTCCATCCATTATGAGGAAAATAAGAATTTCAAGAAACAATTTGTGAATAAGGCAGTGTTTCCATCCATATGTTTAAGAGAACAAAATTGTCACTTCTGGGGAAAAAAATACACTTTAAAATAAAGGTTCCAAAAGGGGGTTTTCGCACCAATGCCACTGAAGAACCATTTTTGGTACCCTAAAGAACCTTAAAGAAGCTTTTTCCACTATAAAGAATGTTTTGTGCAATGAAAAGGTTCCATGGATGTTAAAGGATCTTTATTCATTTTTAAGAGTGTCAGACAGTGTTATTGCCATTAAACTAAACTAAAAACTAGCATGACTGAAATTAAATGAAAACTAATGCCGAATTAATTTTATAAAATTAATTTGCCATTAGTTTTAATTTAATTTCAGTCATGCTAGTCTGCTAACAACAATTAAAGTTGTTTTAATAATAAAAAACACTACTTTGGGCATGTCATGGATGTAACAAAACCGTCTTCTGGCTAACGGAGTAAAGATTTTGTTAAAGTATTATTCTAACTTTTGTAAAAGTTGTGAAAATTGTTCTTGAATGCAGTCACTAAATAAACTGATCAATTAAACTGGATTACTTATTTTAGGATAATTGAACTTAATAGTTTTGGACAAATTAAGAATGTTAACCTGATTCAACTAAATGGCATTGAATTGGCCTTATATAATAAACTGAATTTTACTGAAATAAATAATGTTAATTAAATGCAACATAACCCAGTTATGTGGAACCTGTTGACATAAAAAAGTTAAGTAAATCCAACGTATCATTTTTTTTGAGTGTAGTTTTAGCTTTTTATACATGGTATATTATAAAATGTAAAAGCTTTACTACCTCCTGCATTAAACACAAAATAATATTTTTTAAATGATACCAATTTTAACTTTACGTTAATCAGCCTAAAAATACTAAAGCTAAAACAAAAATATAGCCTACTAATTAACCTGAAACGATAAAAAACTAACAGTGATAGAATTAAAAAGTAATGAAAAATAACCCAATTGAAAAGACAAATAAAAAAGAAAAAGAAATAAAAAAACAAATAAAGAAATCGTGGTCTTATGTTAAAAAATAATATGGATAGTAAATATCTGAACAAATTATTCAGTCACATGACTTGTTGAATCAAAGTCACATGACTTTTTTGATGCCCATCTAGGAATTTATTTAGTAAATATGTTGCAACTGCAGTTTATGCACTTTAAACAAACAAACAAACAAACAAACAAATAAATAAATATTGCACTGTTTATGTAAAATCCAATAAATTAATAAAATATAATATCAACTCCAGATTAATGGGTATTTCTCTATGCATTAAATACTTAATCCTGTCTAATCTATTTCCTTTCCTTCATTCATATTCTGGCCTTTGTTCAAGTTATCTTTAACAAAAACTTTCTTTAAAAATCATTCCCATGAACATGGAACAAAAGCGTAATACCCCAAATCCTCAACTGAAAACGAAAGATTTACGTTAACTGTCTGTGGAGTCTTAAACAAACTTCACTGTCTATTTCATACCCCACAATTCTCTGGTTCCCCAGACTTTTTTTGCTTCATTCACTGGCCTTTATTCCTCTGATGGCAAACAAAAAGACACTATATTCCCTCCTGATTCGTGACAGCTTACTTTCCTCTCTTCACTTTACAAGGTGACAAACTGTTACCATCGTCTCTGTGTGGCTGGTATCTATGTGAGCTGTGTCTCCCTATAGATCCATATGAAGTGTTCATATGAGCTCCTGCGAGGACTCTAGGTCTCTATGCCTTTTCCACATGTCCGATGTGGGCTTAATTACTCCGCTCAGCTGTGCCTTCCGCCCACGGCTGTCTGCGTCTGTGTGGGAAAAGAAAGGCTATGGGCTGACAGCCATGGCATAACTCTCTCTGTTTCACTGTGGTACAAATGCTGTTTATGAAATTAATATGATTGATGGCAAATCTTAGATGCATTGTTGCTTGGTTTCACCCGTGTTCTTATTAAGCAAATGCTAGAAATGGTAAAAAACAGAGAGAGTTGTCCAAAAAAACACTGGACATCAGCTTTAACGAGTAAGGAGTGAAACCCAACGTAATCGCAGCAATATATCTGAAATGTCACAAAATAAGAAACGCAACACTCTCTGTGCATTTAATACGCAGACTTTGGTGCAGCTTTGACAGGCTTTCGCTCGGGATTCTGGGAGAGAGGTGAGATAAGATCAGTCCGTGACCTTTTCCTTCTGATTGGACACACGCACACATACACGTGCCCTTCTTCTTGGCACATTCAGCACTGGGTGGCACCCAAGAGCCAGGCTGAATAGGTATTGGGTTGCACACGGATTCTGGCTCACATGTTTTAGCAATTTCCTCTGCCTTCCGTGAAATTATGCAAATATTTTAGTCCCGTTTCCTTGAGTCTGGAACAGCAATTAAGACTGTCTGTTTCACTTTATGATGGCCACTGAAGTCACTTGCAGACAGCCTTCATGGGATGTGAGGATTTATGCCAGTAATGTCACAAAGGTGAAACCTATTTAAGCCTGGAGGTTCAATAGGTGAGGAATGGAGAGGTTCTGCTACACTTTGATAAACTTCACTGCTCATGTAGAGTTGACCTGTATAGATATCTTAGACTACTGTGTCTGAATGAAACACAATCTTAATGTGATTATTAGCAGCTTCAATTTTGTTGTAATGATAATTGGAAATATTATTGAGTATATATCTCAAATTAAGACAATAGATTAATGTAAACAATACAAAAGGTTCTGGGTTTAGTAGAAGCTAAGCTCAGTTGACAGCATTTGTGGCATATAATGTTTATTACAAATAATAATTTCTACCTTTCTTTAAAAAATAAAGCAAAACTCTGAGTTAAAGTAAATCACTTACACTGGAAATGAATGGGACCAATTTTTTAACGTTAAATATCACTTTTTTAATGTAGCCACAAAACGTAAACAATGTCTTAACATGATTTTAGTGTGAAAACAGTACTTACCTTTTATAACTAATCTATCACTGCTAAGTTATAATTAATTTTAAAACTTTGTTGCCATGACAATGCAATGACATAAACCATAAAATTACTTTAAAAGATGTTATTTAAAGGGTTAGTTCACCCAAAAATGAAATTTCTGTCATTAAGTACTCACCCTCATGTCGTTCCAAACCCGCAAGTTCTTCGTTCATCTTCGGAACACAAATTAAGATATTGTTGATGAAATCCGAGAGTTTTTTTTTTTTTTTATCTCCCATAGAAAGCAACGAAATTACCACATTCAAGGTCCATTGAAGTAGTAAAGACATCGTTAAAATAGTCAATGTGACTACAGTGGTTCAATCTTAATGTTATGAAGCGACGAGAATACTTTTTGTCTGCAAAAACAAAACAAAAATAATGACTTTATTCAACAATTTTTCCTTTTCCGTCATTTTCCTACGTTGTTGACGCAGTGAACGCAGGGCAGAGCTTCCTTGTTTACGTCCAAATGCCGGCTCAGTATTGGCCGACACTGTGCACGTGAACAGCATGACGCATTTGTGTGATGCTGACGCAGGAGCTGGCCAATAATGAGTCGGCGTTCTGATGTAGAACACCCTTGCTCTGCACTGCGTTCACTGCGTCAACTGTGTAGGAGACTGACAGGGAAGAGGAAAAATTGTTGAATAAAAGTCGTTATTTTTGTTTTGTTTTTGCGCACAAAAAGTATTCTCAACGCTTCATAACATTAAGGTTGAACCACTGTAGTCACGTTGACTATTTTAACGATGTCTTTACTAGTTTTCTGGACCTTGAATGTGGTAATTTCGTTGCTTTCTATGGGAGATAAAAAAAAAAAACCTCTCGGATTTCATTAAAAATATCTTAATTTGTGTTCTGAAGATGAACGAAGGTCTTACGGGTTTGAAACGACATGAGGGTGAGTAATTAATGACAGAAATTTCATTTTTGGGTGAACTAACCCTTTAAACTTAACAGACAATACACAAGTTTTAACAGAAGTTTTTTTTTATAAAATTATAACTTTCACAATTCTGCTTTTAAGTGCCTCACTGTAACCTTGATTTTTTTTTAAAAAAGAAAGAAAACGATGGAAGGAATCAAAGTTTTTTTTTCTGTCATCAACAAATTCTGTTGATTGAGCTTAACTCGTACTGAAATTGGAATATTCCTTTAAGTCTTCCTTTGGGAAAGTGCTTGGTCTGTTACATCATTTAGAGGGTCTAATCTGGTCCAGAGGTCGTTAAAGTCTATGTAGAATGAGTTAAGTTCAGCTTATATATTGGATGGCTCTGAAAGCCAAAGCAGTTTCCCTTTTCTTCTCTGAATGCTTGAATAAAGATCTACAGGGTTGAAAATTTCCCACCACACAAAGATGGTCGGACCTGAGTGTTGCGCAGAAAGGGTTCTGCGGAATGAAATCGATGGAGGTCAGTGGATGAATACATCTCTCAGTTCAAAGGTGGATACAGAAGTGGCCCTCCACTACAAATTAATCTTGATCAGACCGAGACCTTTCAGGGAGCAAAGCATGTAATTGGATTAGTGAGCGTAACAACTCCATTAATTATCAAACAATATTGATCAAAGGCACGGCAAAGAATGGGTCAGCAGTGAAACATTATTATGAAACATAACCTGGAACTACAAAACCTCTAGGCAATGGATACTAACTTAAACTAAAACACTATGTAACAAACATCCTGACAGCTTATTTCACTTTCAGCATCAAGATTTAAGATTAAAGTTTATAGATCTGTAGAATGGAAAGTGTATGCTTTTAGATGCTGCATCTGCTCACTATATATTTGAAGTTTTTTACCAACGTTTTTATTTCACTAGTCAATTTCAATGGTCCTGCAGTGTGACAAACACAACACAAGCATAAGTAAGCATAAATATTCAATTTTAATCTATCAGTTAATATAATCATGGCTGCAAACACGTGTATATTATTGATAAATATTTATAATACACTACCGTTCAAAAGTTTGTGGTTGGTAAGATTTGTTAATGTTTTTGAAAGAAGTCTCTTATGTTCACTTTGATTCTTTGATAAATAGAAAGTTCAAAAGAACAGCATTTATTAGAAATAGAAATATTTTGTAACATTACAAATGTTTTACTGTCACTTCTGATCAATTTAATGTGACCTTGCTGAAAAAAAAAAAGTATTGGTTTAATTTAAAAAAGGAAGAATCACACTGATCCCAAACTTTTGAATGGTGTATATTAAATAAATATTAAATGATTTGAAAAATGCTGTTTAATGAGATTTACTTCCTAATGGGATGTTAATTAAAATATGAAGAAACCCCTTGAGAAAGTCCATTTACAAAAGGATTTGGTGAATCACTCCAAAAAAAAAAAAAAAAAAAAAAAAAAAAAGATTTTGGGCAGTGTGTAAATTCAAGACCAGTCTTTTTGAAAATGCTAATATATTCAAATAGTATTTCTATCCATATTGTTAATTTTTTTGTAAGCTTTTATACTGTGAATAGGAAGCATGTTACCACTGTAGACAGTCATAGAAATATTGGTCAAAGCATTCTGACCAGAAGACTAGGTTGGGGGTAGGTGGGTTATTTACCCCCTAAGCCGAAAGTTCAAAGGGGAGACACCTATTTCTCTCTCTCCATCTTTCTCCTTTTCTCCAGGTGGTCTATAGCCACCTGTGTTTTCTTTGTGTGCTTGTCATCTGTCTTTGGAAGGCTTTGTTGGGTTGCCAGAGTGAGGACAAGTCCAGTACGGTTCCGATGATGGACTTTCTGTCCCTCTGTCCTGCCCCTCACAGGAAACCAGTGTTATAACCTTGAAATCCTCATCCAGTCCTCATCAAGAGCCTGGGAAACTACTTATGTGTTGTTTATTCTTTTGTGCGTAGGTCTGTGAATTAGAGGGTGGCGGCTCCGTTTTTCAACGTATGTTTAATTCTCTTCAAATATGCGGTTAGTTGAAAACCCTTTGGTTAGGAGTTCTCAGAACACCAGCAGGACGATACAATAAACTTCTGTAAATGATGATGATGAGGATCAGAAATCATCATACTTAAAAACAATTCTAAAATTATTTCTCATATGCTGAAAGTGAGCGGTTGTAATCTGTGACACTGCCATAAATGATGTCTTGGAGGCATGTGTCTGAATGTCTGTGAAGAACTCCACATACAGACAATGTGTGTGCTGGGGAGGTGTCCAAGAGTGAAACCTGACCACGGCTATTGTCTTGGACTTTGAGAGAGTCATCACTCACACACTCACACACTGCACTGATGAGCCACTCCTAATCACGGCCATTTTAGGAGCTGGAGGTATGAACATGAAAGGACTTATAGTGAGGATGAGCTGTTCTTGTGGGTTGCTCAGGGCAATGTAGCGTCTGTCCTGGTAAAACGAGATAACAGGGTAAGGTAGCAAGTAAACGCAATGGAGAAAAACAAGTTCAAGTTATAAGCATGGAAGTCGAGATTAATCACTCCCTGAGATATAATTTGTTTGCTTTTAAGAAAATTAAATCATTTAATTTTTTTTTTAAAGACTTTTTTGTTATCTTTCTTATTTCCATAGTGTCTTTCCACTCAAGAACGTCATAGCAACTTCATAGCAAGGCCTTAAGGCCCTGACATGCACATGGCAAAGTTCTTTGTTAAAGCTTGGATATACTTCGTGTCTGCACAGCTTTAAATGTATACTGGAGATGACTGCGGATGGACGAGTTTGACACATGCGCAGTACAATTGATTTTTTTATACTCTACCATGCAGAGCTGGTGCCAGGACACACAAACTCTGGACAGATGCATCGCTTTTTTCCTCTTTTACTAAAAATATTCACAAACTGGTTAACTACAGTTGAGCTCAAAAGTTTACATACCCCTTGCAGAATCTGCAAAAATGTTAATCATTTTAACAAAATAAGAAGGATCATGAAAATTGCATGTTATTTTTTATTTAGTACTGTCCTTAATAAACTATTTCACATAACAGTTGTTTACATAAAGTCCACAAGACAAAAAAATAGCAGAATTTATAAAAATGACCCCATTCAAAAGTTTACATACCCTTGATTCTTAATACTGTGTGGTTACCTGGATGATCCACGACTGTTTTTTTTGTTTTGTGATGGTTGTTCATGAGTCCCTTGTTTGTTCTGAGCAGTTAACTGAGCTCTGTTCTTCAGAAAAATCCTTCAGGTCCTGCAGATTCTTCAGTTTTCCAGCATCTTCTGCATATTTGAACCCTTTCCAGCAGTGACTGTGTGATTTTGAGATCCATCTTTTCACACTGAAGACAACTGAGGGACACAGACAAAACTATTACAAAAGCTGCAAACATTCACTGATGCTCCAGAAGGAAACACGATGCGTTAAGAGTCAGGGGTGAAAACTTTTGAACAAGAAGTTGATGTGCAAGTTTTTTTTATTTTGTTTAAAGAACATATTTTTTCATTTAGTTCTGCCCTTTGGAAGCTACAAAAGATACTTACATGTTTCCCAGAAGACAAAAAAAGTACAATTTATTCTGTTCATCCAATTCAAAAAGTTTACATCCCCGACTCTTAATGCATCGTGTTTCCTTCTGGAGCATCAGTGAATGTTTGAACCTTGTTTAATACTTGTGTTTGAGTCCCTCAGTTGTCCTCAGTGTGAAAAGATGGATCTCAAAATCATACAGTCACTGCTGGAAAGGCTTCAAATATGCAAAAGATGCTGGAAAACTGCAGGACCTGGAGGATTTTTCTGAAGAACAGAGCTCAGTTTAACTGCTCAGAACAAACAAGGGACTCATGAACAACCATCACAAAACAAAAAATAGTAATGGATCATCCAGGTAACCACACAGTATTAAGAATCAAGGGTATGTAAGCTTTTGAACGGGGTCATTTTTATAATTTCAGCAATTTTTTTGTCTTGTGGACTTTATGTAAACAACTGTTATGTGAAATGGTTTATTCAGGACAGTACTAAATAAAAAATAACATGCAATTTTCATGATCCTTCTTATTTTGTTAAAATGATTCACATTTTTCTAGATTCTGCAAGGGGTATGTAAACTTTTGAGCTCAACTGTATATCATGATTTATCTGTTATATTCTAATTGTCAAATATGTGTAAGTGAATGTTGTCATTTAAACACCTTTATAATGACCATGTTAGTTGATCTATAAAGTACGATGGGTGCCGCTACGTTAGTTTGCACCGCAATTCATAGAATCAGATCTGACGGATTTACATAAATTCATCGGTTTCTCCCGAAATACATAAAAATAAGTAGCCTGTGAACTAGGAGAAGAATAGAGTAAACTTTATTGTTACCACAATGTGAATCTGATATGCATAAAACACGTCATTGAATTATAATTGAAAGGATTATCATTGCCGCTTTCATAGACATCAGTGTGTATTTAACAAAATATTTAGTTCTTAATCTAAATGTCTATTTAAATGTCTGAGCTTCCCATCCAGGTTATGACTTATCTGTTGTCAATACTATACATGACAAAACCCTGCACAGGGGAGTTCCCTCTGTAAACAGATCTGGGTTTCCCCAGGGGATCAGAGCTTGAACGCATTTATTAAGAATCCCAGAGCTTGCAAATGGAAGACAAGTGCTTGTGTTTGTAACACTGCTTGTTTCCAGCTATCTGAAGCCAGGAGCAGGTTGTCCAAATAGGCAAACACTCTCATGCCCTGCTAACGCAGTGGAGCCAATGCTGCTTCTACACATTTTGTAAATATGTGCGGCGCTAGAGCTGAAACTCGTACCTAAACTTGTGCCCTGGGTGGATTGTGATGTGAAAATATGCATCGGTCAAATCCACCAATGTAAACCAATCCCGTGGATGCAGAGAGCATAACAGGTGACGTACTATAAGCATTTTGAACTTGTAACGCCTGAGGTGCTTGTTCAACTGCTGTAAATCTAGGATAGAACACAAGCCCCTCCCTTTTCTTTGGAGTAAGTAACGGCTGTAAAACCCTTCCTCCATTTTCCCTTTTGAAACAACCTGAATTGCCCCATTTCTAAGGAGAACGCAGATTTCCTCCCTCAGCACTGGGGAAGCCCTCTCTGACACTGAAGTGGGTGCGTTATTTTGCAAATATTGGTGGATATTGCACATGAATGTATTTTCCTTGTCTGTCGGCACACGGCCTGATTGTGAGGTAAGTGGTTCTAAAGCATTCTGATTGTCTTGACCAATCAACACACGAGGCATTGAATGCTGAACACAAAGTTTCTTTACTGACAATATAATCAAAACTGAACCCGCTGTCTTGCGGGCTTCTTTCTGCACTGAGAGAAGAACGCGGCTGCCTCTGGACTGACATTCCTTCTCCTCTTGCGGGCTAGGGATCCAACTGCCCCTTCTTCCCTCCAGAGAAATATCTCCCCTTCGCCGGGGGCAGACCCTTTTTCCCGACCCTTTTTAGGCTGTTTGTGTGTCAGCTTGGCTTCCCAAGTACTGGGCCTCGACACTGTTGCTAAACCATGGATATGCAGCCGACTGCGCTGGTCTGAGTCCTCAAACCTCGCCTGAAACGTGTCAAGACCCTCACCATACAAGCCAGACAGGGAGGTTGGTGTGCAGAGGAAAGCATTTCGATCTTGCTCAGGCAGGTTTGCCAGGGTCAACTAAAGATGTCGCTGAGCCACCACAGTACTATACATGACCCAATGACACTAACGTGCAATGTGCCTCCACCTGTCATGGCTTTGCACAGTTCCCCCCAGCAAATAGCCAGGTACATCTGCAGCAAGGACTTAGTGCACAATGCTCTAGCTGTGCAGACCTGATCACTATAAATCCTGTTGAGCTGTTTGTATGAGAACCGGCATGGACCCATCGGAAGAGTGGGGGTACCTGCAATGCCACTATTTTGAGACAGTGCCAGCTATGCAGCAAGCGAATGCCCCACTGGTGGGGCCGACACTAACACTGCTTCCCCCGCACCTTTGAACATGGGATTCGGCATGTTATTACCACGGTTTGTACGGAGACAAATGGAACCTCACGAAGCGCAAGGTTTTCTGTAATGGAGGAGGGGCAGACAACTCCACTGACAGCTTCCCTGCCGCTCTTCGATACAGATCAGTGAAAGGATCCTCCATCACTTCACTTCCACCTACCACTTCAGAGGGCGAGGGAGAAAAATGGCATCAGAGAATTCCTCTGTCCGCATCAAGCAAGACAGAGTCATCCTCACGGCAATCAAATTCACGATCAAACTCAGGGGCAGTCAAAGGAGCCCAGACTCTCCTTGGCTTCCATTCGATTGCCTCAACTCTGTGTAGCCTACCCAAAAACAGCCAGAGCCGCATCTGGATCTGCACCCCAAGACAGAAGAGGATAGTGTCTGGCCACTGGTCCCCCGAGCACACGCTCAACAAATGCTACATGCCGCTTGAGTGTGGAACGACAGAGCTGCCCGAAGTGCACACATGCCCTGGGTTGGAGAGAGCCAGCTTAGCGTGGATAATCCCCAAACACACCAGACAGTGTTTGTAAGTATCCTTTTCTGAGAGTAAATATCCACATGCCATAGGACAGGTAGGTAGGTCCGCCCACTTTGGCATCCATCATTGGCCTTTCAGGTGTCTTCAGCGAATGGCGTGAGAGTGCGATATCCCATAGTCATGTGTTGTACTGAGTGAACCGACTGAATGGGAACACCTAGGACATGTCCGATTCGCAAATGAACCGAAATCAATGAGTGAATTGATAGTAAAAGGATTTGGAGTGAACAAAGGAATTGGCAGATAAGTAAAATAAGTAAGGGGCGAAAAGTAAGTTAAATTAATAACTTAAACGCAAAAAAAAAAAAAAGAAGAAGAAGAAAAAAGAAAACCACATCCATGTTTAGGCAAACAATAAAATGTATGACATTTTCTTCAACACACACGACACATGGTTGGTTTTAATAAATATCATTAAAACATGAAAAAAAAAAAAAAAAATTCAGCCAAGTAATTCTATAATTGTACAATAAGCACCAATAAAATTAAAATTTAATCAGAAAAGAAAGAAAAAAATGTAATAAACAGCATTATATCTATATGTTTCTTTATCGGAAGGTTTTTGAATTATGTCGCGCTTGGATGCCAAGCACTACATGAGGACACAACTAAAAGAACCGCTTAAAATTTGAATCGGTTTTTGAAAAGAACTGTTCAAAGTTTAAAAGAGCCAATTTGCACAAATAAATCGGACTTCCCATCATCCTCCAGCACTGCAGGGGCATAAACACTCACTTTCATGCCTTTCCACTTGAGGAAAACGTTACCGGTTGTGACGACTATTTATTGTTCCCGAGGTTAAAGCGAGGGAAAAGAACATCACTCATAGCAGTATAAAGTCATTACGACCTCCGTGATATGCTCAACATCACAAGCCCCAGCAACCCCCATATTCCTCCTTTATATTTACCCTGCATCCGGAGTCGGAGCGTGTTGATAAATGAGGAGAGGGCGTCCAGGGACTCTCTCCGTTAAGGACCGGGCCATGCGATTTATGACGGCGCTCTTGCAGACTTCACAATGATTAATATGGCTCCTCCGTCCACCACGGCAGATCGGGCGCAGGCGCTGCACTCCACGAGCGCCAGTCAGGCTGTTTGGACAGGCAGATAACATCAAAGCGGCCTGCTGCTAGTGTTAAGAAAATACTGCATTCTGGGTCAGCGCAAATGAATCCACAAGGAGCACGAAACTGTTTTAATGACAGTGCCATCTATATATTATCACTTGTGTGCATATTGGAACGGAGAGGTTCGGTTAATGGCATTTGCAAATGACTTTTTTCTCAGTTTGCACGATAATGATTTCATTTCATGTTTATGAATGTGCTGTGAACTCCGGCTGTAGATATATCTGCCCTATTTAAAAAACTGTTTATTATATTTATAAATAACACTTATTTATTTATTTATTTTTCCAAATTTCAAAAATACAAAACAATTGACCCTTTTCACATTATCATGGTTCTCAGAAGCGGAAGTCATTTTGGCTGAAGTTCTATAGTGGTGAAGTAAAACTGCAATAAATGTTTGTTTTTTTGTTTTTGTTTTTTGTTTTTTTTGTTTTTTGTGTTCCCATTTGCTCCAATAGCAAAAGTCATATTAGTATTTCTGCCACGGAATAAAAAAATAAAAAAGGTAATTGCGACTTTTTATCTCGCAATTCTTTACTTTTTTCCCTTGTCTTTTTTACACAGCAGAATCACCAGAGTTAAATCAACTCTGCTCGGAGTACATATGGTCCCTCTCGAAATAGTGTTAAAGTAACACTGAAGCAGAGTTAAAGTTAATGAGATAATTAAGCGATTAATTAAGTGATGATTGAGCGTTAGTGATGAAAACCTGTTTGTAACAAGCAGAATCAATGAAGAAAAGAGAAACACAAGAACTACAACTGACTTCAGTCACAGTCTTAGATGAAATCACTTGAAGATAAAAGACATTATATCCCTCAAGATCTCAGCAGAGGAAGATTATCTTTTCTTCAGTGATTCTGCTTGTTAACAGCAGGTGTTTATCACTAATGCTCATTCATCACTTAATTAATCACTTAATTATCTCATTAACTTTAACTCTGCTTCAGTGTTACTGAATTGTGATCTATAAACTTGCAATTGCAAGAAAAAAGTCAAAATTGTGAGATATAAACTCGCAATTGCGAAAAAAAAAAAAAGTCAGAATTGCAAGATATCTACATGTTTCTCCAAATTTCCACTGCAAGCCTGGAGGTGAACAACCTCTAAACATCCAAACATTCACACCTGCTCCATTGATCACTTTTGTTTCTGACAGGTGTGGCCAGAGGTGATAGAACCGGTGTTTGATCTCATCACGCTGGTCCGGAGAGCAACCAGAGACTGAGGCCATGCTGTCAATATCCTACTTTTCTCAGGTAAGAACATTCCCAGTGACCACATCACCCACCTCAGCCTTTAATGATCCTTCAAATGTGTTCAAAGTCCTGCTGTTATTTTTGTCTAATTTGCGTTGCTGTTTAATGTTTCTTCTCAAATTGCTCATGAAGCTGGATAGGTAGAAGTCCAATCGTATTTCTTTAATGACTTGCACAATCATACTTGGAATTCTTGACAATTGACGTTCTGGAAAGACCTGGTGATGTGGGGTGGGATCAGTGCGGTGTGCTTCAACTAAAGCTTTGGTATGTCATTAAAAGCAACACACACTTCCTAAACCTACTGATGGAAGACTTCTCTTTTCCCCTTTCTTACCACTACTTATAGCCTCTACTTAAGTATGCCAATTTAGCTGAATTCATGAAATCAATGGCTCACTGTTAGCTGCCCATTGATGTAGAACTATGGTGGTGACTGCCCTTTCCCATGCTTCCATCCCGGGACCTCTGCAGCCCACAAACAGAGGGAACACCTGTTTCCAGCAAGCCCAGTCCCCCAGCACCTGAAATCTTAGCAATGGCTCAGGCTGTTGAGAGGCAGCCTCACGATAAGCCCGCCCCAGAGATGGACGGCGGAAACTCGATAATGAAAGGGGATGCCTAATAGATGAATCTGGTGCAATTTGCCAAAACACGCCCTGCCTTTCTCAGGAAAATTATCCACACTTGCAATAGGAAGGCCATTGTCTTGGGAGAGTTTGTGCTTTATCTTTGTATTCATTATCTGTATTACAACAGCATACTGGGCCGCTGGTCGGAGAGAAAGGACGCTTTTCGGACAGGGTGGGGGAGCAGTGACGTGAAATTAAAAGTAGCTTTGCTGTCATTGGCATAAATCAATGTTATTATACCTGGTGGGAAAACCCCAGGTTTCCTGCCGAAATACCTTCGGCTTGAACGAATAAATCCTAGAATCATAAGCCTTGATCCTGCCTTTTGGAACAGTATGTACGTTCTTGCATACCTATGTATGCTAGCGCTGCTTAAACTCCAGAATCAGGGGAAATTGATTCAGACGTTAAAATCAAAAGTGGTTCTGGGCAATCTGAATATCAGAAATCATTATGAAAAAGTTAGCATGAATGTTCTGAATTTTTCAATTTTGCTTTTGTATGTTTATAGATAATGCCGTGACCAGTGTCAGAAATTAAGTTTGGTGTTAAGAGGCTATATTTACATCCTGGATTTGACTTTTTTTTTTTTTTTTTTTTTTTTTTTTCCCTTTTTAGGGACCTTTTTATGAATTTTATTAATAGATTTTTCCCCCCTATACAATATTGGTAAAAATACCAATCAACTCTTATTTATTTTATTGTATGTATGCATAAGCCTACAATATACACTAATGTTCAAAAGTTTCGGTTGGTTAATGTTTTTGGAAGACTGCATAAATTTTTTAAACATTTTTTTCAGGATTCTTTGATGAATAGTAAGTTCTGAAGAAGAGCATTTATTTGAATTAGATTTTTTTTATAACAATCTAAAAGTCTTTACTGTCACATTACAATTACAAATATATAAATAATAAACATAATTTTAAAAACTAAACAGCCCTTTTTTTTTTTTTTTTCATAATGAGCCACCCTTAATTTCTGACTCTGCCAGTGATGTTTTGCATACAGCAGTATTTAGCATTACATCAATATTCACAAGTGTACTGAATACACATAACAGCCATAGTTTAAGCATTGAGGCTTTATTATTTGACAAGGAACACAAATAGTCGGTCCTTGGAGAGCCTCATATAGTCTTTTTCTCTATTGGTCATATTTCACTAACCCCCTCCTGAGGGTGAATTACCTTCCTCAGACCTCCTTTGATGTTGAAGCACTATTTGTAATCATCGCTGAGCCAACCTCTACACGTTCAGCCTCCTACCAGGCCACAACTGCAAACTCTGATCTTAAGGGCGACCTTTACGTCATCCATTATTGTAATGTCTGAAGGGGGAGTCGCCTTTGCTGATGCGTAAATTGCAGTTTAAAAACATTTTTGTCTTCATGATCACTCCTCTTTCACGCTCAGTAGTGTGTACTTAAGAAGAAATGGCTGCTAAGGGGCTCATCACTCATAGAGGCTGGAGTTCCCTCTTATAGACTCTGCAGAAAACACTTTTACTGCACTATAGATATCGCTTCTTAGGTGAATGAATAAGTGTTGTCATGATGATTTTCCAGTCTTCCAGATATTTAGAGTTACAAATATTTTTTTTTTTTTTTTGGAAAAACCGCAACAGATTTTACATGTAAGCTACGAGATGTCATAGTACATCATAGTGATTTTATCATGGTTAAGGGTGTGTTTTTGGGCACAACATGAATCCTGAGTGCCTCAAAGCCCTCTACAATCATAAAATCACTGGAACTTGCAACCTTGAGTGACTCATTCATTTGGGGAATGTTAGGGATTGCCCCACTGAATGACAGTTTTTTAAAGTGTTAACAACTTCAGCACTCTGATCAGGGAGTAAGATTCATCAGTTATCTTTCTCACCTTTTATTTGTGCAAGATTCAACCTTGTACACATGGCAGTTGTTGTCAATAACTTTAACTTGCAATTAAGGATGCAGCACGCAAGTGGAAACACTACGAGCTCCGGTTGCAGCACTTGCGTAACAGAGAATATGTCACTTACGCTAGAATCATATCTGCGTCAAACTGTATAATGCATGTTTTCCGTAACCCAACACATTAACAAGATAAATTACGATCCATAAGACATAAAGCATAAAGAATTCAAAACAGTGATAATATGTATAACTCAAAATAACATGTAATATTACAAAATAATAATTCTTAAACAAATAATATATAATAATTAATAAAAATAATGTAATTAATAACAATAATAAATATATTTTGGGGGCATCTTTGTCTTTGTCTTTTTCTTTCTTTTATTTTTTAATATTTTAGTTATTAAAGGGATAATCCACCCAAATATGACATTTCTGTCATCAGAAATGTCACCCTCATGTCTTTCCAAACCTGTATGACTTTCCCTATTCTATGAAACATAAAAGAAGATATTTTGAAGAATGTTGCTAGCCAAAGAGTTTTGGTTCCCATTGATTCCATTATATCAAAGACTATAGAATAAGACAAGATGCGTCACTTGTATTGTTTTGAATGGGAGAAAGTGCAACACAGAATAAGTCCCACCTTCTAAATAAGAGCCAATCGCTGATTGGTAAAGTCATCGCGTCACTGCAGCAGCCGTTAGAAGCTCCGGTTCCTATGGAAACAGTCAGACACGCACTTCCTACAGAAATGCGCACTTAGGACTGCGCATGCACATTAGCTTGATCCAGCCTGAAAAATACAGTTTTTTTGTCATGGTTCGAGCGTTTAGAAACAAAATTTATGAGAGAGTTGTTGTCAGATTTCATTGGTGATTATAAATATGAAATTTAATTGAAAGCTTGGCAAACAACTTTGGAGAATTTGATGTTTACCCATTCAAAGTGATAGGAGCTGCACTTGCATGACCGAGAGGTTTTTCAAAGATGGCCGCCGAGTGAAATGACTTGTCTTAAAGGGACTTTGATTATATGCACAAGAAATACAATGGAAGTCAATGGGAGCCGAAACTCTTTTGGTCAAAATATTGTCTTTTGTGTTAACAGAAAAAAAAAAAAAAAAAAAATATATATATATATATATATATATATATATATATATATATATATATATATTGATAAAAAATCTCTTACTATAATGATACTGTACTGATTCTATAGTGATAATATGTATAACTTGGGCTTAAATACAATATGAAATAATTCTTAATTCGTAAACAAATAATATATAATAATAATTTTTTTTTTTGAATTAATAATGTAATAGTTGAATTAATAATGTAATAAATATTATTTTGGGGCATTTATTTTTTTATTTTTTTTTTTTATTTATTTTTTTTTTTTTGTGCACTGAGCTGCCCTGAATTTCTGACCCTGGCAGTAATTAATAAATAAATCTAATATTATTGATAATAAACAGTATGTTCGCCAAGTAATATAACACATTAACTTAAATGCTTGTTGTTTATGGTTGCCAGGCAACTTGACCTTATGGTAAGGTAAGTAAGGAAGGTAAGATCTTATGGATTTCTGAATGAACCACTTGTTTTAAAATCTTCCCGGCATACTGACATTTGTTATCACATCCACTTCAAACATTACAATGATCATGATAACTTTCCTTAACTCTACAATAAGTAAATCCACTTCACCTGCTAATTACCGCAAAAACGGAAGTTCAAAGACAAAATTCTAAAGATGCATTTGTGAATATTTGGCATCAATATAAACCAAAACTATTAGATTTTCATAAAGAACTAGGTTTTTACTCTTTCTGATGACATTTGAGTGATGATAGGGTCTTCTGTGTGGTTTCCAGGGCACTGCTGTGTGGTCACTAAGGTGTTAGTAGTTTTTAGTGTATTGCTATGGAGTTGCTAGTACCTGTATGTTCTGGGTCAGGGGTCTTATATGTGTTCACACTTATAGTTCAGGTCTCTTGTTTCTTTTGGTCCAGACCAAAAAAGAAAATGATACATTTAGTCCTGGTTTAGTCCATCTTTTCAGGGTTCTCGGTCCACTTGTTTAGTGCTCACCAGGGTTTGGATGCCAGTGTTCACACTTATTCAAATGAACCGCACTAACAGAGCAATCGCACCAGAGTTTGTTTTAACTGAACCAAACCTGCCAAGTGTGAACACACCCTTAGTGGAAATAGATTTAGGGGAAGTAGTTGTTAAAAGATTCCCATTGACTTGGACACAAAATACATACAGGTTTGGAACGACATGAGGGGGAGTAAATGATGACAGAATTTTTTGGGTGAACTATCCCTTTAAAAACACCATGTCAACCAATCCAGGAACCAATCCAGGCTAAAAATTTCATTTATAAATGTTGTTTTTAATCAACTTACTGCTAACTGAGAGCCTTTATCATGTTGGATGACAGCTTAATGTTAACATCTAATTTATCCTCCTCTTTCTCCATCTCCTAAAATGACTATTAGGTATATTGCTTTTGTGGGGCAGTAGGATCCTGAGGGGGATCTTGTTGAAGAGCACCCATTAAACTGTCCTCACCTTTCCACATGGCCTCTGCTCTGAGCTACAGATTTTAGTTTCCTCTCCGAAGCACCCTTCGTTGACTGCTGGACTGACTGTGGGTCTGCTGCGTGCATCGATGTGTTGAAGGGAGCTTTAAGGGCACATTGTGAGATGTATTGATCTAGAGAATCAATCAGAGAGAGAGAGAGGCAGAGAGACATTATCTTTTAACACCGCAGACACATAGTCGTGATGGGCCAAAGAACAACATCTAATACATTCACTTGAGAAGACAGAACAGTTTCCCTCCCATTCTCTTTCTCCTTCCTCTTTCCTTCCCTATTAGTCCCTGGGGCTCGGTTAAGGATGCTATCACTCTATACAGATCACTTCATCCAACACTGCCACCCCATTTCTCTCTCACACTTGTGTATGGTCCTAAGCTCTTTAACACTCTAAAAATGAAGCAATATGTGTTGTATCTGTATTGCAATGCACTCAATTTTGACCCCATTTTTAAATGAATTTAACAGTTGCTAGGGATGCTGTCTAACATGTTACTGTGTGTACTAAGATTTGACTTTTTCCATGTAGTGTGTCTGAAGATCTGATCCAAACTATTTTGGTGAGATGCTTACTGAACTGCTCCCACTCTCTTAAAGAGACAGTACATATTTTGCTGTATTTGCAATGCATCTCAATGCTTAATGTAATCTCAATGTGAAAGGTTACACTGTATTTAAAAGTTGGACATGCATTTAAAACTTAATTTTTTATACTTTTATTTATAATATATAATTAATAATAGATTTAAAAATATATATTCTCTAGACTCTCTATAGCAATAAAAAGCAATAATATTTAAAATAGTTGTTGATATGTTTAGAATGTCTTTTAATAATGCATAGTAAAAGTGTTAGCTATTCATTGATAATTATTAAAGGGTTAGTTCACCCAAAAATGAAATTTCTGTCATTAGGTACTCACCCTCACGTCGTTCCACACATGTAAGACCTTCGTTCATCTTCAGAACACAAATTAAGATATTTTTGATGAAATCCGAGGGTATCTGATCCACACATAGGCAGCAACGTCATTGCACATTTTGAGGTCCCGAAAAGTAGTAAAAACATTAAAATAGACAATGTAACTGCAGTGGTTCAACTGTAATGTTATGAAGCGACGAGAATACTTTTTGTGCGCAAAAAAAAAACAAAACAAAAATAATTTGAACCGTTGTCATATGTAGTGACCTCAGTGCAGGCTTCCGTATTTACATCCGAACGCCAACTCATTATTCAAAATTGTTCTCATCGCTTAATAACATTACGGTTGAACCACTGCAGCCATGTTGTCTATTTTAACTATGTTTTTACTACTTTTCTGGACCTCAAAAGGTGCAATGACGTTGCTGCCTATGTATGGATCAGATACCCTCGGATTTCATCAAAAATATCTTAATTTGTGTTCCGAAGATGAACGAAGGTCTTACATGTGTGGAACAACATGAAGGTGAGCACTTAATGACAGAAGTTTCATTTTTGGGTGAACTAACCCTTTAAATGCACATAACACTGCCTTTCAATTTCAGTTCAGTTTGGGGTTGATTAGATTTTTAAATGTTTTTAAAAGAAGTATCTTTTAAAAACATTTAAGCTCTAGCTCACCAAAGCTGCATTTATTTGATCAAAAATACAGTAAAACAGTAATGTTATGAAACATTATTACAATTTTCATTCAGGGAAAAAATGTCACATCTAAAACTGTCACAGTTACTCATGGTGTCCCTCAGGGTTCAGTGCTGGGACCACTGCTTTTTATCATCTACATACTACCCCTTGGCAACATTCACCATCATTTTGGGATTAATTTTCATTGTTACGCCGATGATACCCAACTTTACCTCTCCACAAAACCATACACCTCTTTACCCCTTCTGCCCTACCTCCCATCTACAAGATATTAGTAACTGGATGTCAATCAATCATTTCAAACTCAATGGAAATAAAAGCAAGGTTCTCCTCATTGGTTTAAAGTCCACACTCTCCAAAACCCAACCATTCACTATATCAGTTGATGGCTCTCTGATTCCCACCTCCTCCCAAGTCAAAAGTCTCTGCGTCATTCTGGACAGTGCACTTTCTTTTTGCCCCCACATCAGCAATATCTCTCACACTGCATATTTTCACCTCCGCAATATCTCCAGACTCTGCCCCTCTCTCTCTCAATGCAATACTCAGGTCCTTATTCATGCATTGGTCACTTCCCGCATTGACTATTGCAACGCCCTCCTCATTGGCACCCCAAATAAACTTCTCCATCACCTCCAATCAATCCAGAACTCTGCAGCTCGGATCGTCACCCGTACCAGATCAACGGACCACATCACACCCCTTCTCACTCAGCTCCACTGGCTTCCTGTTCCCTACCGGATCAATTACAAAATTCTTTTGTTAACCTTCAAAGCCCTTCATAACCTTGACACCCATACCTCTCAGACCTGCTTCTTCCCTACAATCCTTCCCGAACACTTTGTTCATCCACGGCTACAATTTTAACTGTACCAACATTCAGACTCAGCACCATGGGGGCCAGAGCTTTCAGCTGCTCTGCCCCACGTCTTTGGAACTCTCTCCCTCCTCACATCTGTCATCTGGACTCTCTTCATCAATTCAAATCACTGCTAAAAACACCTGTTTAGATTAGCATACCCTACATAATTCACACCATATTCATTTTGATTTTATTGTTTATTAGCCAACTTGATTTTACTGACTACTTGACTGTTGGGCTTGTATTAATTATTATTATAATTTTTTTTTTTTCCTATTTTGTTCTATAAGGTGTCCTTGGGTGTCTTGAAAAGCACCAACAAATAAAATGTATTATTATTATTATTATTATTATTATTATTATTAATAATTTAAAATACAATTTTCTATTTTAAATATTATACAAATGTAATTTATGGCAAAGCTGAATTTTCAGCATCATTACTCCAGTCTTCAGTGTCACATGATCCTTCAGAAATCATTCTAATATGCTAATTTGCTGCTCAAAAAACATTTCTTATTATTATCAATGTTGACAACAGTTGTGCTGCTTAATATTTTTGTGGAAACGATGATTTTTTTTCAGGATTTTCTACATTTCTTCATTCAACATTTATTTGAAATCGTTTAGAACATTATAATTGTCTTTACTGTCACTTTTGATCAACTTAATGCATATTTGCTAAATAAAAGTATTAATTTCTTTTTTTTTTTTTTTTTTGAATGGTAGTGTAGCCTATATTAATCAGAGACACAAACAGCACACGTTTTATGGAATGATCCATGCAAATCTAGTGCATTTTTGGATGTGTTTTTATTACATTTTGTTTCTGTGTACAAAAAGGTTGTAGACAAAAACATCCTGTCCACAACTTTTCCAAAAAAAGAACAAATGACCAGCTGTAACAGACAGTTTCACTGTGAATGCAAAAACATAGTCTATGATTGGTGTTAAAATGTCTCTGGCAATATTTGTAACAAATGCTCTTGAGAGAATGATTTCACTCCTTTTTGAATGGACTGGAGTGAAAAAGACTGAACCTGGATCTGGAAGAAATGTCAACAACTTACTGGTTTACAGGTTTTCAAAATAATTGGTAATGTATAAAATCATTGGCTAATTTGATATTGTTCTTATATCAGTTAAACTGTAGTCCTTTCAGTGTTTGACACATTTTACCATATTTAATTTTTTTAAAACCCAAAATCACTGCAAAAAGGTCCACAGATTCCATTTGGGCTTGGTCATGGGTCTTTTAAAAGGTGAAAAACAGCACCTGTGTATCCAGAACAGTAAATGCCACTGGTCCAATTCAGCTTTGAGTGCAACCCGCTGTTCATAAGCAAACTATGATGCACAAGTGTCTCGAGACAGTTTGAGTGGATAACCATATGCTGTCACAGAAGACCAACAGAGCCTTGTATTGAGTGCTAAGCTGAGCTGGGAGTTGTGTGGGAGTCTGGGAGTGGGAGGAAGGGGAGAGATGAGGGACGGCTGGGGTGTGGGAGGGCTTGTCAGGGTTTTTCAGGAAGGTTACAAATCAAAGATTTCTGAACTTAGCCTTCTTCTCGGATTCACTCTCTGGAGTGGAAGTGTGTGAGAGAAGGGAGCGCGTTAACTGGGCCGTCCAGCTCTTTATTGAAGCGTTGGCTAAATCAATGGCATATGTGGAGAGTAATCGCCTCGCAGAACTGTCAGAATCTATGCTGCGCCTTCTTCAACTGGCACCGGTCCATCCAGTCACACTCCATCCACCACAACCAGCACTGGGGTAAACAAACTCAATCCTGCAAATGTCAGATGTCGAAAGATGAAGAACTGTGGGCAGCTCAGTGATTACAAGAGATAATGATTCAAGGAAGAGGCAAGGACATATAGTAGATTTTAATTGTTGCCTGTGCTGTCGAACATTGAAATAGTTTGTACTAATTATAAAACCTATATCATCTGTCTTTGACTGTAATTGAGTACCGCTGAGTTGGAAGCCAAAAAAAAGCTAGTGACCAAACCCTGTGGCATTTTAATTTAATTTTTTTACATTTTAAGAACTAGGTCTGTGTGGAAATATCGATTTTGTGATTAATCACCATCTTCATCTGAAAGATCCTTTTGATTGTTAAAATCCCAAAATCGATCTTTTATCATGACTATTTTGACCAGTGTAATCTGTTTCCTGAACAAATTACTTTTTTAAACCGATTCTTTTTAGTGAATCAAAAACATAAACTGATTCCTGAATGATTAACTCTATACTGTATGTTGATTCTTTGTAGTAAATCAATAACATACAATTTGACCAGTTTAATCTCATTCCTAATGAATGACTTTTATGAGCCAAATATTTTTAGTAAATCAAAAACATACAGCAGGATCAGTGTAATCTGGTTCCTGAACAAATGACTCTCAGAATGAATGAATGACTCTTAAATGTTGATTCTTGGTAGACAATCAATAACATATAATTTGACTAGTTTAACTTCATCAATGTATGTTTCTGATTCATATTAGTGAATCAAAAACATACAGAACGACCAATGTAGTCTGATTCCCGAACAAATGACTCTTATCTACCTTATTTTTCAGGTAAGAGCGGGCACGGCCCTTTGTAAATTTAATATGTCTGGCTTCCGGTGTCATTCGCTTCCAGTTATTTTTAGCTGTACAAAACACCTTACTTCCGCGTTGACAAATAAGGTGGATAAGCAGATTATTTTTAGTGAATCAGAAACAAAGTGTGACCAGTGTAATCTGATTCCCAAACGAATGACTCTTAAATGCTGATTGTTTTTAGTGAATCAAAAGCATATAGTTCAACCAGTGTTGTCTCATTCTTAAACAAATGACACCTATGAACTGATTCCTTTTAGTGAAACAAAAAACATGCAGCAAGACCAGTGTAGTCTGATTCCTGAAAAATGACTCATATGAACTGATTCCTTTTAGTGAAACAAAAACATAGAGCACGACCAGTGTAGTTTGATTCCTGGAAAAAATGACTCTATAAGCTGATTATTTTTAGTGAATCAGAAACATAGTGCGACCAGTGTAATATGTTTCCCAAATGAATGACTCTTAAATGCTGATTCTTTTTAGTAAATTAAAAGCATACAGCACAACCAGTGTAGTCTGATTTCTGAGTGAATTACTTTTTTGACCTGATTCTTTTCAGTGAATTAAAAACATACACTGTGACTAGTGTAGCCAGATTCACAAATTGAAAGACCCTTATGAGCCAATTTCTTTTAGTGAATCAACAACGTACAGTGTGACCAGTATAGCCAGATTTCTTGCAACGAAAGATTCTTTTGAGCTGGTTCTTTTTAAGTGAATAGTATAAATAGATGGCTTACCTGTTTGAATCAGTCTGAAACATTGCCTTGTATAATTTACAGCTTTATCAGAAAGAGAATTTCTTTCATATGTAAGCAAAATGGACATTATTTCTTAAACATACCCAAATAAATCAAAATCAAGAGCTTCTGAATCAGAACTGAATTGAATTTGGAAATCTCTCTATCATGACCTACACTTGTATTTCAAACCAATAATCAAGTTTTCAATCTCGGCATTTTTCATTTGCGTCTGATAGAGGTTGATGTTAAGTTCTGAGAAGTCCAGTTACGTCATAAATGTGCTGTAATCTATTTAACTCCATAGACAACGCACTCACTGTAATGAAGATGATTTGTACTTTTGGTTTGCCAATTTATGTCTCAATGGATTGATTACTGTTTTGGGAGATAGGCGTATGAATCTTGTTTATGGAAAGACTGATAGGACACAAATTAAATTTTTTCATTTTTCTTGAAATCATGATTAGATCTCAATGAAATACAGCCTTTGATGTTTTTTTGCGTCTTATGACGATGATTTCGTTAATTGCACAAAAGCTGATTTTTGCGTGCGCTGCATATTTGGAAGCAACAGTCTTAATGGTGTTCAATTAGTTCCACAAGGCTCTCCTCGATGGATAGGCCTCCAGCTTGATTACATTGAACGGTGGGTATTTCCTGTGTTTAAACCCACATATGGATTGAGTAAGGCAGTGGCTGCGGACTACTGTTTCTCTCCACTACATCTTCATTTCTCGTTCAAACCCCCCCCCCACCCCCCCAAAAAAATAAAAAAATAATAATCTCTCTCTTTTATTTCACCAGGTCGGCTGTCCAAATGCTGAGGGAGGTTTTGGCCTGGGCCTTTGGAAGGTGAAGCCAATGCAAATTTCAAGAGGCACGCATGGCTCCATGTAGTATATTTCCCATGATCCCTGACTATATGAGCCACGCCTACTGACCTATGGCTGGAAGGCATATTTGTACCTTTACTTTTACATTAGCTTATCCCGCTTTGAAAAATGCTTGTGACACATGAAAGGGTCTTTTTGAAATCCTCCTCATGCATCCAGAAGCGTCACAATCAAGTTTGTTCCACAGCGTGTGCTGGCGTTGGGTTTTATGACCGGGTTCATTTCATCTCCATCAAGCTGAGTACTGTGTCTGTCCCATGAGTCAGTAGTCTAGAACAGACCACCATAAAATTAGCTGGAACCAGAACCAGTCTAAAGACTAAACATGATGATACATGCTTGGATATTTATTTATTTTGTGAAAAAGGCACAGGGAGGTGAACATGACTTGTTTGGTAACACTTTGGCAGCAATTCACCTGTAGGTTTTGTGATTCTAGTTGGATCATATTTACATTTTTTTTCCTGTGTTGTACACACATAATGCAAATGGCTTGGCAGAGTGAAATGAGAGATTGAGGCTGGGTGGTAGAGCCATTTGGGTTGTGCAAACCTCGTTGAGAAGTTAAACATGATTTACACATGCACATTGGCTCTCTATTGTTTAATTCCTTCTAATATTACAAAATTTGTGTATTAGTTGATTTATTTCAGAATATTGAGTTTCTAGTTGCTTATGTTGTAGATGTAAAGATCCTTTTGGGTGATGTTTTCATGGTAAAAAAAAAAAAAAAAAGAAGTTATAATCATTGTTTGAAATCATAGCAGACAAAGAACAAATATCATTTAGTTGTTATATCAATATTTAGTTGGGTCATCATGCCACATGATCACGAATTGGCATGATGACAAAACGAGACTGTTTGCTAAGGGTTGGGCCTATGAACATTGGCAGTCAACGCCTGGCTGACTTTTTCATCACTTTATTGTAGTAAACAGGAACAAAGGTGATGGTGAGGGTCAAACACAGTTCACTGCTGATTTACCAAAGACTTTCTTTAGTGGAGAACATCTCTCAGGTAAGTTCTCACGATTTTCGTTGTCTTTTTGATTGTATTTGCATATAAGGCTTTGCATATGTATACATTGAGGTACATACGTATATATAGTACCTGTCAAACCTATGGAAACTTTACAATTTTTTAATGTTTTTCAAAGAAGTCTCTTATGCTCACCAAGGCTGCATTTATTTAATCAAAAATACAGTAAAACAGTAATATTGTGAAATACATTTGAATACATTTAAAAATGTCTTTTATTCCTGTGATAGCAAAGCTGAAGTCTTCAGTGTCACATGATCCTTCAGAAATCATTATAATATGCTGATTTGCTGCTACTTAATTGGTTTGAGTAGGACAAACTTAAATTGAACAAATTAGTTCAGTTAAATTAACTGTTAGAACTTTTTTTCTTTTGAGTTTACAGCACTGACATATTTCAAGTAAACTTAACTGTTTCATTGTTTTGAGTTGTATGAACTCATTTCTTTTAATTTAGACGAACTTAAGTTTTACTGAAACTGGGCTGGGATTTCTATTTCCCAGCATGTTTTGCCCATGACACTCGAAAGGGAGAGTACATGCTAAAATTCAGTGTTATACAATGTTTTTTGTGCAAGATTAATGGTAAGGGAGATTTAGTAGTGATTAATGTTTTGTTATGCTAATTTAGAAGAGTTTCTGTTAATGTGGGTTTTTGGAGAGTTACCATCATGGTGACAAGTGGCGCATGTGGCTTGGTTTGAGAGCAGGTAAGTTACATGTTTTAAGTTGCTGTACTCATTCGGTAAGTGTTATACCATACTATTGTTAACATGCTAATTTATCATTTTAACATGTTAAATTAGCAAGCTGGCATTTTCTGAATTTTCTTAGGGTTTACAGTGAAGTAAATAACTAATCTGATTTGCAAAAACTCTAAAAAAGTTAATTAACTAAATCTTTTATGTTAATTGCTATCAAAATGTATGAGTTAGCTAACTCAATACTTCAAGTTAGGAGCAATTATCATGCATGAGTACAACAAACTCAAAACTTGATAGTTCTGCTTACTTAAAATCATAACTCAAAATGTATTACCTCAGATTTTTTTGAGTTAGAACAACTTTTTTTGTTCAACAAATTTGGGTTTACAGATTTTTATATAATTCAGACAAATGTGATTATTTTGCTGGTATACGCATCATTGATAGCAGGTCAGAGTTTGCTGCTCATTATTTTTCAGAAAAGTCCTTGATGAGGTCTGAATCGAAATATGTTTTCTTCCGTTTTTCCCCTACCTGTGAATGTATTTACTTTGGCTCTCAACCCTTACACCACATCTCAAAACCCAAACTAACAGAGTATTTGGATAGGCAAAGCAGCTTTTTAACATTTCTCAGTGAACCTCAACCAAAAAGGTTCTATGTTACCTTTTTTTTAGTGAATTTCTTACATAGGAATTACGTGCTTAGCAATTGTGCAACTTCTAAATGTGTTGAAATGAATGTTACCGGTAAGGATATGGGTTACATATGAGTTCTCTCTCTCTCTCTCTCTCTCTCTCTCTCTCTCTCTCTCTCTCTCTCTCTCTCTCTCTTGATTTAGGTCTGCTGTTTTTATTTATTTATTTTGGTTCTTATTGTATAATCTATTATATTCTAAGTTGTTTAGTTACAAAGAGATATGGAGAATGAATACTAATTATCACTAAATACCATTATTTTCTTTTGTCCACCTTTGCCGATATCTTACATTTCATCTTGTGATAGCAAAACCACAAGGTATGTAAGTCTTCACATCCTTGTGTTGCTTTAGTGGGCATCTTGGTATGATAAATGCCATGTTTGATGAAGTGAAATGATAGAGATGGAGTACAAGGAGTGCTGAAATGACAATTACACAGGAAGTTTATTTCCTCTCTTTTGTGTATGGAAAGAAAACATATTTTTCACCAGGTGCATGTTATTTCATATGTTCAGAAATATGATAGGAAGCTAATTCAAAACACTTGCCATGTTGTCTGATTGGTTATGGTAATTGCTCTGTTTAGCCACAATAACTTGGGACTTTGTGCTGCAAATGCAAACAAAGTCACAAAAAACAGATGTCGCTTCAGATCCCCAAATTATAAAATGAAAAATGCATGTTACAAAGTAAGGTATTGCCAATACCGGCCCGTTCCACTGAAAAAATAAAATAAATAGCTATAAGATCGTTATATTTTTACAGTTTTATATAAATCAAAAGTTATAGACATGCTGAGACCAAAAGCATTCAGTCGGCCGGTCGTCCGTTTAAGTAGCGGTCAGAGCATTGGGTGATACACAGGGACCTCCTTCTGTCAGTTTTACTTCCTCCTGCTCACCTCCCTTAGAAGAGACCTGATACAGCTGCAGGAAACCGCCAATAAGAGCCCTATCAGATCGACAAGGACGAGGGAAAAGACATGAAAGGGAATTCTTATCCTTTTCTCTTCCACTTCGCCGTTTCGTTCCCCGTCGGTTGTCCCTATCGACTGCTTTTTGGCTTTGACACGTCTGTATATCAACACACGCTAGTAGCACATAGGAGAAGTGTACACTCTGAGGCCCACGAGCGATTTAAACACAGTAGATCAGTCATTTAACACTCTAGAACGGTCTGCAATCGGATCCCCGAACATCCCTGAGAACATGAAAACATGCCCACTGATCACATCAATAACACAGTTATTGATCACAGAGTTCAGACTAATCAAATCGAGTGCTGGTTTGTTTGAAGTTAAATATGGGCTGCAGCGCTATTTATCTGTTCCGCTTTTGGACTTTTGTGCAGGCCGCCCACTCCAACGCACATGGAGGGAAAGTGTTATTTGTATTGTTAAATTTACATTAAGCCCATTTTAATTGCATCAGCCGCTAAACAGATCTCACAATAATGGCCCTAACCGAGAAAATTGCGATCATCTGTGGAAGGGCCTGCAGTATAATGGACAAACCCAATTAATCTAATCTTGTTGTGTTCCATTATGGCTGCACTTTATCATTTCAACAGATGGAGCATGAAGAAATTAAGAATGTGCTCCTGCCAAGCAGGGCTCGCTCGCAGACGCTTTTCTCTCTGATGGTACCGTGTTCGCGTCTGATGCGGCCTATATATCCTCCTAAAGAAGTGATCCTCTTACAGATGAAGAATGCTATTTTAACTGATTCTCGACAAGAGATTAATTGAAGAAAACTTTTAGTTGGAGAAGGCAAGTGGGATAGATTAACAGTTTTACATCCACAATAAAGATGACTGGAACTGCAGGGTTAATGCCAGGTCATCTGCGCAACACGATTTCTAGAGCTTGGCTGTAACCGATGAGGTCAATTCAAGTCGTAATGTTCACGTCTGAAAATAAACAATTTTTCTGGTTTGAGCGTTGACAGAAACACAAAACAATGATGGATTCGTGTGGATGGAATTCGTATTTGGGGCTCGTTATATTATATTTTCCAGTGGTTAAATATTTAATTTGGATAAATGACAAAAACGTATAAGTACACAGTTTAGAGGCAGTCAGAGTTGCTACAAAGGGTGCAAAGTGTTTGGAAGGAACTTCCTCTAGAGGGCATATTACATTCAGTATTAAATACAAGTAAATATAGTCTTAGACCGGTGGAGGGTAACCTTGCAGTGTGTGCTGCTATGCTATGACCTGAAGGTAAGCAGTGTTTGTTAGTAGCTGTTTTTGCAATTATTTGATTTCCTTACAGCCTAAATAAACTTGTATTTTGTTATTGTTGTGCGGGGAACAGGAATGGCGGAATATCTGTTTCTTTCCAAAGCTTCACAGATGCAAATCAGCTGAAATTGTTGCACTTAATTCGTTTTAAAATGACACATACCAATGTGTCAATAAGATTAGCAGATTTTAATAAAATGTAAATTAGACTGATAGAACAGATGCATAAAGATACAATCATTCTGCTGCCTTATGTAAATTAATAATTAAGAAACAGACATTGTAACTTGGATACTTAACTAATTACATTTAGCTTATTGGGGACCACTTTTTTAAAGCATAAATTAGGACTAATGAAGATTATGAATTTGTGAGGCACATTTTCTGTGTAGTACCGCCTGGTAATTCACTATTCCTTGAGGGGAAACAATTATCCTACCTTGTTTTTCAAATACCCCTCATTTTTTTCAGCTGCCATGCTTTTTTAAACTGACATAGTAGGACATATATTGTTTATTTCACTTAGTAGTGTACTTGTTTTCTCGTTTTTTTTTTTTTTTTTTGCTCCCAAAGCAATGTATTTACCTCGCATTAAACAAGGCCTTTACAATTTATCTGTACATTAATATACTTTGGTGAAGATAAATTATTATAATTTTATAGTTAATTATTATCTTTATCGTTAAATTGAGCCAAATGATATGACCTGTAAGTCCGTTCCCAGCAGTCCAAATAGAGTAAAATTACAAATTTACTCCATTACCTTGTCCATCACTGAGCAAAGAATAACTCTAATAAGTCTTTTCACAGGCACCATCACATCTGCCAATAGCTGATGTGAAATAGAAAATGCATTTTGTCTGCAGAAAAACATCTTCTAATATTAACATTTTGTCAGTCTTTAAGTTATAATGTTTTGGCAAAATGGTAAACAGATGAGCACTAATATTAATGGCAAAAGTTTCATTAGGTTAATTTGTAGAAAACAAATAATAATACAAATGATATAGTCATAAGCCAGACAATATGCATCATGGTTCTGTATAAAATATAAAAAAGTAAATGTGCAAATTGCAAATGAAGAGTATAAATAATTCACTACTTACACAGATTGTGCTATTTATTTATTATTATTATTATTATTATTATTATTTGTCTGTTTGAATTGTGAATAGTGTTTGTGAATATTTGGGTGAGTTTTCCATTCTTCCATTCAGCCTTGTTGAAAGTTTTTTAAATGTTTTCTATTTTAAAATGTTAAAATTAATTTTTAATTGACATTGCGCAATATAAATGTGCATTTAATGTAGGTAAATGTGTGTACCTTTAATTTGCTATCATTCCATTTTAATTCTTCTAACCAGCAATTATGAAACTTCTTTTAGACTAACATGGTATTTAGACTAACATGGTATATGAAGGTTGTATTGAGTGTGGTATCAGTTTAACTGAACATGTTTTAGCCCACTGTAACAGTGGTCATTGGGTTTGGTCTCACTGTAACGTGTGTGGTTGACACACTAGCCCTCCCTCTGGTTAGACGTGTAGCGTCATCAAGGCTCTGTGGTCTCATTACCCGAGTGGTGTCATTACATTGAGTTCAAGGTTGAGCTGCAGTAGAAGTGAATATTATGTGCAGTAATTTATATCTAAACTGAAAGGCCTGGTTTTCTACTCGATAAAGCTCAGTAAATTTGTCATTTTACTGTTTTGGTTTGTCTGGTAATACAAATGTCAGGAAAAACTAAATTCATAGACATCACTCATGCCATTGGTAAAAGAGTAAAAAAAAAAAAAGAGTCGTCCTAACTATTAGAGTATTACTAGACTGTCTGCTTAAAATCTGCTAACACTTTATTTTTATGGTCCTCAACAGACATTCTACTAACTGTAGTAACTTTGCAACTACATGTCAACTTATTCTACTAACCCTAACCCCATATTCTACTAACCCAAACCAAACTACTCTAGTGAGAGTTAGTTGACATGTAGGTGCAACGTTACTTATAGTCAACAGAATGTCTAAAGGGGATCTTCAAAATAAAGTGTAGCCAAAAATTAAATAGTATGTAGCAGTTTTAGAGAGTACAGCTGCCTATGACAAGCAATTTAATGCAAAAAAACTGTTCAAGTAAATGTTTCCAGTTTTTGAAAAATATGCATCATGCATATTGATGAATTGCCAGTGTATAAACCATTTTGGCATCATGTATAAAGGTCAAATATTACATAAAATATTACATAAAATGGCATCTGTTGGTGGGGTAAATTGTGTCATATGTGTTGGGGTAAGATGTACCAGCGACTCAAATCTATTGAGATATACATCAGGAAATGCAGGAAATACTATTACATTGGTATAGTTGGAACAGTTAGGGGGGAAAAAACTGGGAACTAAATGTATTTTTGTCAGAGAGCGTGACTGAAAAGAGAAATCTACCTTTAAAAATATTATTATAGATATTCACCACTAAATTATATATTGAAGGATTTCATATTTCCCTTCAACCCTAATAGATGGAATGTGGAATTTCTTTAATTTTTTCTAAAAATGATAAAACGTTTTTTAAACTAGGTGACATTTTTCTGACTGGTTTATGTATACCTTTCAGAAAATATGCTTAATTTGGAGCAAATTTTATTTAGTTATTTATTCATATTAATTCATTTTGAGAAGTAATATTTCTATGACTCTATGTTCTGTTTATTTAAGTAGATGTCAGACATCCAAAATATAATTAGGAAAATTTGTTTTAGCTCTCTCTGTCCCATTTTTCCTTGACTATACTTAAATACAAATTGGCTCAACTTACCTGCTTTCCTCTAATGGAAATGAATAAAACATTGTTAATCGATGCTTAATCATGTCAGGTTCATATACTAAAAATGCACCTATTTTAGCTACCACTCATTTCTGTTTCCTGTTGTGTAAGACACTGTCACACACTAGAATAATCTCCATAAGTGTTCAGTTCATAGCGACACAGCCGTTTCAATTCTTTGTGTCAGCTACTAATGCATGCCAGTTTTAAATTTAAATTTCGCCCACTTCCAGCTGTAATTTACATTTTCAGCCCTTTATCTGCATTATGCACCATTACGTTACATTATCATTAAGGCTAATATATGGTGTTATTTTCAAACGGTGTGTAGTTTCGTGTTGCGGAGCGATACACTTTAAGCATTTGGAGTGGTAACTGCATCAATTCCAAGACCCACAAAGCATTTCATCAAATGAATTATCCTAAATCAAAATGTGTTTTGGTACTACTTTGAAGTTTCTTCTTTTTCCGCTTTTACTGGCTAGCTGTGTTCTTTCTTTCAGAGCAGTGTCCTTGGGCAGCCTTTCATGTACTGTGAAAATAGCATGCTCCATTTATCTTGAATTGTCTTCATGTGTTGGCTGAGGTCTAGGCCTCCGCTCTTAAAGACCTCTGCTCCGCACAGCTCTAAGTCTGCGGCTTTGTGTCTGAGTCAATGTTGTGAAGACATTTTCATCAACTTCTGTCATCGAGAACTGATATGATTCAGACTTTTGAGTAAATCTCACAGATACAAGCACATTAATGGCGGATAGATCGGTTTGTAGCACTGACATGATACCCACAGTTATGTTGTGAACTACACTTTTAGAGGCCATTTACATGACACCTTTTCAACTAAAAACATAAAACTTTTTATTCGTTTTTGCCGTCATTTACATGACAACGGCGTTTATGGAGCCTAAAAACGTTAACTTTTGAAAACGGGATTCAAAGTGCAAGTTTTTCATTGTTTTTACTCAGTAGGAACTGTAAAAGGTGGCTGCTGTTCGTTTGCGGTGCATCGCGGCCATCTTTGAAACGCCTCTCAGGCATGCAAGTGCAGCTTCTATCTCTTTGAATGGGGAAACATCAAATTCTCCAAAGTTGTTCGCCAAGCTTTCGATTAAATTTCATATTTGAAAACACCAATGAAATCTGACAACAACTGTCTCATAAATTTTGTGTCTAAACGCTCGAATCATGACAAAAAACGTTATTTTTCAGGCTGGATCAAGCTAATGTGCATGCGCAGTCCTAAGTGCGCGTCTCTTGTGTCTCATTTCGGAGGCGCGAGTCTGACTGTTTCTATAGGAACCGGAGCTTCTAACGGCCGCTGCAGTGACACGATGACTTTACCAATCGGTGATTGGCTCTTATTTAGAAGGCGGGACTTATTGCACCATATTGCATGTTGCACTTTCTCCCATTCAAAACAATACGAGTGACGCATCTTGTGTTATTCTATAGTCTTTGGTGTGTCTGTAATCAAACTGCATATCATGAAACGCGCTGATGATGTATGATGTCTGTGCGAACAATGTAAAAACATGGCAGGTAGGACATTGTATTTTCTCATTCGGACTGAATATAATAATTGGATGAACATTTTATGGCCCTACGCCTTCCACAGATGATATATATTTATAAAAATACATTTAGACCATTTAACATAGTGATTGCTTATCAGGATATGAGGAGACTTTCAACCAGTATAACAAAAAATCCTTTCTGTAGACAATCACCTATTGCACCTTTAACTGTATCTAATCATTTTAGTTGTCGTCCTTGGTGTGAATGGGCTTTTGAGTGTGTGAGATGTTTATTGCAATTGGATGATGTTTTTTCTGCATTTTTTGAGGTAAGGTCAGAGCATTTGCACAAAGCAAGAGAAACTCGGTATCCATTACATGTCCCGGTTTTAGCTTAACACCCATGTGATCAGCTATAATTGCTTCAAACGAATATTATAATGTTCGGTAAGGGAAAAAACACGTCGCTACGTCAGATGTACATTTCAATATTGTGTTATATCTCAAGTCGCTGTATTGTCCGTGCCACCTTCCTTCTGTGGTGTTTTCTTTCAGTCTTAAAGTCTCTGTTGTTTCAGTGAGACTAATTTGCTGTCAGACATGTGGTGCTTTTGCAATAGCAGGCAGACTCCAGAAATTAATTTATCCAAATAACCAAGCCCTCCTGGGCCATTGAGAAGGGGACACAGAAATGGCCTAAGAAGGCAAAGCCCCCTTTTGAAGTCTGGAATGTTTTGACTGACTTAAAACAGGCAACTGGAATGAACAGATCATTTTCACTGACCCATGGGATTTTTAACCATTTTCATACACTACGGACAAAACAAAGAGCGAATGCCTTGAATGATATGTGTGGAGTTGGCAATCAAAAGGCAATGAGAGCAATGTGAAATTGATTTGGAGTGAAGAGTTGGGATATTTTGTGGGTTTCGTCAACAAAAAGCATTTTATGTGTGGAGATATAATGTTCTAGGTAGAATCTGTGTGGAAATTTTCCATTTGCCCCAGTACAGAAAATAGTCACGCACATGTACAATTGGAAAGCGATTACTGGGTTTTCGGGCTTTGGATAGAATTGGGCAGGAATGATCAAGAACGGCATATTCTGATAATCAGCTGTAATTGTAATCATCTTTTAAATTCTAAAATGTATTTATTTATTTATAAATCTTTACATTATGCACAGATTAAATAATATATTATTATTATTAGTCTTGAAATTACTTTTATTCTAATATTCAAAGTACTCAGAATCTTTTGTGTTGTTTTGGTAAGAAAGTATCTGCCAAGAACATAAATGGAAAAATGTAATTTAATGTAATAAAAAGAATGAATTTCCCATTGAAATATATTGTTCATTTAACTTTATATTTGGATATATTTACGCACATCTCTCAATGTTAATCACGTTCAGCAACGTAAAGGCATATTTTTTAAATGTATTCATTTATTATTTTATGTAACAAAATTAGTTGGCAGCAAAGAAATAACAGTGAATGTCATGCTAATAAATCATCCCTATTAAAACTTGCGTACATGACAATTATTGGCAAAGTGGTTTAAACAAGCCTGAAGGAAAAAAACACACACACAAAAAAACAGGCAGCCTTGAGTTAGGGGCACTTAAGTTTCCACCTTAATAAATAATTCACTACTCCACTGTCATGAGTTGCAGTGGGTTGAAATCCCTAATGACAGCTTTTTATAACCTATGACTCAGCTGGCCATTATGCTTCTGACATCTCCACACAGACCACATCCCTTCGGCCAGATCGCTGTTCTCTGTCTCTCTCTTACACAGATCCTGATTCTTGAGTGCATCGATGAATTAGCTAAGCGTTCTACTCTCTTTATGAACTGAGTGTTGCAAACACTTTTGGCCATTAATGCAGTGAATGATTAAGATGGATGCTTACAGGTTATGAACGCTCTGGCTGAGGTTTCAGCTTTATTTCTACTCCGAAACCTGGGGCTTTTACAAACTGATTATACAATATTAAGTCGCTTGTTTTAATCTACAACAGATTAACTCTCTAAAATTAACTCAGTTAACTCATCATGACCAAATTGCCATCTGCAACTAGCTCATTCCTTTTTTTGCAGTATGTTTTGAACTTTAACATTTTAAAAATATTTGTTTTAACCAAATTTTATTCTTCACGTAATTCATTAAAGGTGCAATATGTAATATTTTCTAGAGGTCGCTAGAGGCCTATTCAAAACAAAGGCGTAGCTTGATGACGCCAAGTTTGAGCGTGGAATCTTGGGACATGTGGTCTTCACCTCAACGGCCGGTGGGAAAGAATTGGGATAGGACTCGGGAAGAAATCATGTTCATGGAAGCGATTATTAATGTTACTGTAGTATGAAGCAGAGCAGGACCGAGTGTTGTGGGAGCTGAACGAGGCCGCTGGAGCGATTGCGCAACACGCCGCGAGCAGCGGAACTTTTATTATGCCACAGTCGCTGGCGCCGCTTCCGCTTTTCCGGTCATGAGTATGAGGTAACACAGCTCTGTTTATCATATTAGATACATTTGAGTGTGTTGAAAATGTTATAACGTTACTCTGTGCGTTCGCTCGGTGGCTGCTGTGACACACTTGTTGCACACTGCAGTAAGCTAGATCGATTTTAGAATAAAATGTTGATTGTGTTGATAAATGGCATGCAATTGATTTTAAAACGTATTGTATGATGGAGAAAATGCTGTATTACTGTTACTAAAAATAAAGCTGCATCTGATTATGCTATGTTAGCTACTTCACAAAATAGTGTTTTTCTCTGAGGCATGGTAAAGCATGGTACTCTCGGAAAATCAAGAAAATTAGATTTAAACAATAAGACTAAACGTGTTGAGCTAAATAACAATAATTAGTTTTCTGTCTATAAATATATCAAAACAGTTGTTCCCTTGCCTATTAAAACATGTAAATATTAAAGCGTCTTTGGTGTTTCCATGGTTTCTACAAAATAAAACCGGAAACCGAGGGTAATTCGGGTATGACGCAATTGACAGGCGACCCCTCACACGTCCCGGAGCCTTGGTTAAAATTACAATTTTCTCACGATTTACAAATAGTTGCAAAAATTTGGGATATTGTAAGTACTCAAGTGAACAAAATATATAACACTGGCCTAGTGGTTTTTGGATATTTTACTGCAAAATTCTTACATATTGCACCTTTAAATCAATTGCTAATACTTTCCTGTGTCTCTGCTATTGTTTTCCTAGCCAAAATGATGCCACTTCCTTGAGGGCCTGGAAAAAAAAAAAAAAAGTATAGAAAACTTAAATGCTATGAGGAGTTATTGAATACCTCATTGATTTATTTATTTGTTTATTAAATTGCTCCTTATGTATTACTGTCATCCAGTGTTGATTTTTGACATGTTTCTATGATTGTCATTCTATCCAGTTTCAAAAAAAAAAAAAAAAAAAGGGCAGAAAAGGCAAAGTATCTGGCAAGGGATATTACAAAAGTCTAACAGGATGGAAAGTTGAAAAAACTACATTTATTATCAATTAATCAAACCTGGAATATTTCTTTATGAATTGCCAAATTTTTGATGGCAGAAGTTGGACATGGAAAAATGTCAACATCCGCTTGAACCAATGTAATGAAATTATCTGAATTCATGCTCACTTAATTGTGATATTCTGATAAAAGTTAACTAAGTAAAATGACTTCCATCTTTAAAAACTAAGTTTAATATTTTATCTACTATATTAACTCTTTCCCCTCCAGGGGAAAGATCAGATAAATCCCCTTTTTTTAAATTTCCCCTTTTTTAGCATATTGTATTGTAGCGTCATGCATTCTTTTTATTAACACTTGAATGTTGGTAAGTTTCAATAAAAAAGCAACATTTTGAACAAAAAGTTAAGAAAATTGTTTTTGTCAAATACTTCATCCGGATTGGATTCAGATTGATGATCAAAACATAGATGGAGTAGTCCATCAACACACCCAAAGCTTGCACAGTCCTATACTTCTTCCTGGGTCAACATTTCATTCTGTAACATTATAAGCAATTTTGATTTATGTGCTGTTGAATGTTTTTTGTAAGAAAAATATCCATACTTATAACTTTATAAACTAGAATCACTGGCTTCCGTATGCGAGTTGATTCCGATGGAAGAGTGAACTTTGACCTGACGCATGACGTATTGGCGAGCGCAGAGGATAGAGCAAAACAAAACACTGGTCACGAATTAGAAGTCTAAAACGAGAATTTTTAAAGAGAAATGTCGGAAGAGCTTTAGTTTGTTGCCCAGCCCTATTTGTTTGAACCACGAGAGGCGTCTACTCTCACCTAAGCTTACGCTACTCCTACATCCTACGTCATATACACCGGAACTCAAATCTCTCGTGAACGTGCTGAAGGACGTTACCGGAAGCTAGTGATTATAGTACAAAAGTTATAGATATGGATATTTTTCTCGCTTCGCTTTTGAAGGCCTTGATTAACCCCCTGGAGCCGTATGGATTACTTTTATGACAGATGGATGTGCTTTTTTGGGCTTCAAAATCTTAGTTGCTATTCACTCCCATTGTAAAGCTTGGAAGAGCCAGAATATTTTTTAATATAACTCAGATTGTGTTTGACTGAAAGAAGAAAGTCATATACAGAATGGCTTGAGTGTGAGTAAATTATGGGATAATTTTCATTTTTGGGTGAACTAACCCTTTAATCCAGTATGTCATCGCGATACAGGCTGCAGCGAGGACATCTTGGAAAATCTCGTCAATGTTGGGGAAAGAGTTAAGACTTGTATATGACAGACACATGAAAATGACTCAAATGCTCTCTTACTGTGTTTCACAAACAGGTTTATAAGGACTTCCACCCCCTACCGAGCTGAGGCTATATTACATCCCTTAATAGGTAAGTGTCAATCTTTTCTCTGCTCTCTATTTTGCCATAAAGTTGTTTTACTCCCCCAATGTCTAATTTCTATTTGATAAATCTCATAAATAATGAATTAGATTAAATATAGTGCCATTTGCAATGCGGTAACCTGACGTTGGTGTATCGCTGCAAGCTCTTTTGCTCCTGCTAAACGTAGAGCCGTAATTGACTATAAAAAGAACAAATAACTCACAGCTTTATTGAGTCATTCCCACGAGTTAACCCTAGGATATAAATCTTGTGGTGGTGATTAAGCTTTTGACAATAGAGTTAGCACAGTGTAGCAGACAAGGGCAAGTGGGCCTGCAGAGTAATTTACTGTACGGTTTGCAGGTGTGGCCTCCTACTGAGCAGGAGACCACCGTAGGAACTGACGAAACTATTTGCTAGCAGAGAGACGTGTACAGTCAAAGTAATCACTGCTACCGTGCCTCGCTCCTGGCCACTACTGATTTTATCCAGTTCGTAATTATCTTGAATTATGTAAAAAGAGAGATTGATGACTATTTTTTCAACATTTTATTGTTGACCTTTTTACGTCACTGCAGACCTCTTTCCTTCGCCGCTAACTATTAATTATGAAATACTGTAGGTCTTGCCCATTTCGTTTTACAGCCTCTTCCTGTTAAACTTGGTGTGAAGGGCTGCTGTTTTTAAATAGGTGTGTAAAGTCAATGTGGATATAGTGCCCCAAGCCTCCAATCTCATGCCCATTATGTCATGTGGGGTTTTAAAAAAAAAGCAATACACTCCTGCAGTCTTGCTGTTTACTTGCACTTCTGAGATTTCGATTAAAAAAAAAAAAAAAAAAAAAGTTTCCAAAATTGGGTTTTTGCAGCGATGCCATAGAAGAACCATTTTGGTTCCTCAAAGAACCTTTCAGTAAATAGTTCTTAAAAGAACCCCCTCCTTTTTAGTGTGAAGAACATTTTAAAAATCCAAACAACCTTTTTTTTACTATAAAGAACCTTTTGTACAATGGAAAGATTCCATAGATGTTAAAGGTTCTTCATGGAACCATAGATGGCAATAAAGAACCTTTATTTTTGTAGATAATACTAAAATAACACTGGTTTAGATCAGATTTATCTATCTGCAGAATTCCAAAGACTTTCCATTACAATTAATAATAAAAATACAATAAAAGTCTGCAGATTCCGTGTGGGCCTGCCGATGACCCCCTCTACTGCCCCCCTGGGCCTTTCGTGAAGCAATCAACTTGTGTGGATGAATATATTGCTGGAGGTAAAGCAGGGATTGTTTCCCTGTATGTCACAGGCTTATCGGCTTCTTGTTTAGGTCACATCATTTGCTATCCTGCTGAGACCTCTGGAATAACTTACGCAGCCCTGATCCCTACTGTCAGCACCTCTCTCAAAGTGTGAAGTGATTTCACCAAGGACTCTCTCAGCTGGAAATGACTGTTTCTCTTTACATTTAGTCTTTAAAACAGGAGCTTGCCCAAAATAATAAATGTCATTTCCATCTAGTTGCAGAAAACGTTTTCGGCAAACTGTGGACAAACAAAATGTGGGTATATTGAAGTCAGCACCAGGCAGAGGGTGAATTAGTGCGTGTTACTTTACTGTTAAGGCTACCACTTGCAGCTGTGGATTTGAAGTATTGCACTAGTTTCGTTTCAACTTTCATTTTATAAAATTGTGTGTGTGCAGAGCTAGTGAGGAGTATTTTGATTTATGTGAAACATGCACATGGAGATATTATACACAGCATCTTTAGTATGGCTATTGTTCCCATAACCATTAAAAAGTATACTCTAAGTAATGCTGTACACTATATTAATGTGGTTATTTTAGGAGTTTTATAAGTGAGACATATTTATCTGACCAGATTCTGACTGAAACTCATGTAAGACTTTATAGTTGTTTGAAGGAAAAGTTCATTTAAAAAAATTAAATTTTGTCATTATTTACACTATAGGGCTGCAACAACTAATCGATAAAATCGATAATGAAAATCATCGACAACGAATGTCATTATCGATTAGTCGCGTCTGCCCACAGTGCACTGAAAACTTCCGCCAGTCGCGTCAAAGTACAGCACTGAATAATGCATTTCTATGGACAAAATGCATCTAAAATAGTGGAGGAAAAGGTGCGGGAAAGGTACGTGATCCAAGCTGCCCAAAACATGTGAATTCTTTATTTTAAGCTTCAAGCTTTAAGCTAATGCATTAGCTTAATGTTTGACATGGCTTGCCCTGTCAGGCGCTTTGACAGATGCGTGTGCTGTGGTGTTATATGTTTCCTCAGCACAAAACTTTCATTTTTTCACTTTTCACTTTCATATCCTTATCTGTAAGTTACAAATTCATGCGAGTATTTCCATTTTGCATTTTGCCTTGTCCTTACAATCTCCGTTAAACTGCAGACTGTACTGAATGAGCGCCGGTGAGCGCATGCGCGCATGCAACAGCATTATAGGGGGGGAAACAATTAATATTTAGCGCAAAAATATACACTTTGCTGAAATATCTGTTGTTGGACGTCAGAATTTAGGTTTAAAAGTCAACATTTATTTCAAGTATTTTATTAGAGGGGTAACAGCCTGTAATTGAATTTGAATGTAAGACGTTTCTTACATTTACATGATAAAGAAATTACAGTAACAGGTGAATGGCAGAGTGAATGTGTGTGTTCCTGCAGAACATTCCTCTTATCTGTTAACACTGAGTTTGTGTTTTTGTTTAACTGTCCTTTTGCTTTATCGCTCTTTTACATATAGCATAGATATTAGGGGTAACGGTACATGTATTCGTCCCGAACCGTCACGGTACGGACGTAACGGTTCGGTTCATGCAGTTAGACGACGAATACAGTCAGTCACAGGCGATCCACACTCCAATCCAAAAGGGGGCGCGCACAGTAATACTTTTTAGCCTAACCTATTTTGACCAGTATTAAAGGGTTAGTTCACCCAAAAATGAAAATAATGTAATTTATTACTCACCCTCAAGCCGTTCCACACCCGTAAGACCTTCGTTAATCTTCGGAACGCAAATTAAGATATTTTTGTTGAAATCCAATGGCTCAGTGAGGCCTGCATAGCCAGCAATGACATTTGCTCTCTCAAGATCCATTAATGTACTAAAAAAATATTTAAATCAGTTCATGTGAGTACAGTGGTTCAATATTAATATTATAAAGCGACGAGAATATTTTTGGTGCGCCAAAAAAACGGAGCGTTATGAACCTGTTGTTTCAAATCAGTAGTTCGGAGCGCCAAAGTCACGTGATTTCAGCAGTTTGGCGGTTTGACATGCGATCCGAATCATGAGTCGACACGAAAGATTCATAATGCCCTGAAGCTTAATGAAGCAGTGTTTTGAAATCGGCCATCACTATATAAGTTGTTATTTCGTTTTTTTGGCGCACCAAAAATGTTCTCGTCGCTTTATAATATTAATATTGAACCACTGTACTCACATGAACTGATTTAAATATGTTTATAGTACATTAATGGATCTTGAGAGAGGAAATGTCATTGCTGGCTATGCAGTCCTCACTGAGCCATCGGATTTTGTCAAAAATATCTTAATTTGCGTTCCGAAGATGAACGAAGGTCTTACGGGTGTGGAACGGCATGAGGGTGAGTAATAAATGACATTATTTTCATTTTTGGGTGAACTAACCCTTTAACCACCAATAATCGCACTAAGCTCTGTGTTTTGTTACTTTCGATAAGAAACAAAGTGCCATCTTTCAGATTCTGTCCATTTTATCACTAAATTCAAACAATAAATGGTGTTTTGACGCTTTTTGATGTGGCGTGACAGATCTGTATAGGCGCCTCAATTCAAATGGCAGCGCGGAGCTCGAGTGAATGCGATCATCCCTTCCTCTTCACTACTACAGAATGAACATGAAAGAACATGAAGGTATATTGGAAGATACAGTACAACTTACTGAAACGTATCATATCTCGTGTAATCGCTCAAACAGTGTTTCAACCACGGAAAGATGTCAGTAAAACAGTTAGTAAATAAACTGTTTATTATATTTCACTTAACCTGTTAGTTAATGTAAGGCCTAAATAAATCCGTCATGAAAGCAAGTTATGACAGCCACTGTGTAAATGATTATATTTCAACAACGAATTGGAGAAACAAGTTAATGCAACATACATTTTTTATTATTATTTGAGTGTTGATGATTATATCTAAAAATAAATAGCAACTGAATTTAATAATTTGGGCTCTGTTGTCAGTTGTAACCTTTATTATAGTAATGTGCAAGTAAGGGCTCCCTAATAGTTTACAGTATTAGCAGAGATAGATTTTTTTATCCTTAAGAAAATTGTAATTATAATTGAATAAATTTAAAGACAGAGACACAGTTTGTTCAGTAAAACATTATTTAATAAAAAAAAAAGAGAGAAAAAAATTTTGTTTTCTCACCCTGCTGTACCGAACCCGTACCGAACCGTGACTTCAAAACCGAGGTACGTACCGACCCGTCATTTTTGTGTACCGTTACACCCCTAATAGATATAGATATATTCACTATATATGTTTTCATAGCATTCAGTTGGCACGTTTGTTTGAAGAACAGCATTGGGCAGGATGTGGAATAGTGTGTTTTATCAATAAAAAAAGAAAAGAAAATTAGGCTTTTTTTAAATCTGATTAATCGATTAATTGAAGAAATAATCGGCCAACTAAACGAAATATCACCCCTTCATGTCATAGTAGTATGCTGTATTTGTTCCATGAAATGTAAAAGTAGATTTTTATGCAGTTATTTCCATACCAAAGCAGTTTATAGGGACCATGTCTTCCAAACACCCCAAATTTTTGAAAGTTTTCCAATTTTCCAAAAAAAAAGGTAATTTAAAAGAAATTTGTTTTTGATTTTTTTGTTTTTTTTTTTTATACTGATTTTCGAGCATTTTTTTTTTTGTTTTTGTTTTTTTTTTGTTGCAGAAACAGACATTAATTTTTTTTTTTTTTTATTCACTGATTTTTATTCACTCTGCCAAAGCTTGTGTCTAAAAATGGCTACTAACTATAAGTAACTTTGCAACTACATGTTAACTAACTGACTGTCTGCTAAATATCTGCTAACATTTTATTTTAATGGTGCACCAACAGACCTTCTACTGACTAAAAGTAACTTTGCAAGTACAAGTACATCAATTTATTCTACTTACCCTAACCCAGACTAATACTCTAATGAGAGTTAGTTGGTTAGTTGACATGTAGTTGCAAAGTTACTTGTAGTTAGTAGAATGTCTGAAGTGGACCATCAAAATAAAGTGTAACGGAAACCTTTCATAAAAGATATCCAATTTCTACTTTTTCTTTTTAACATTATATGGGTTTGGAATGACATGTGGGTAAATAATTGCAGAATTTTCTTTTATTTTTTATTTTTAGATGAACTATCCTTTTAAGTTGTACTTGTTGGGCTATGATAATTAATTTCCCATTGTTTCAAATTCTGTGAATGGTTTGTCAGACTTCCAAATTTCACAACACAACAGATCCTCATAAATATTAAACTATTGGAACATGCAGGACACGCATTAGTTTCACATTTTAACTGTGAACATTTGTTCTCATTAGCGCTTACATTGGGCAAATACCCGTTACTGCTGCACCCTGATGTTGAGTGACGTGCAGAGTCCGTCCATCCCTTATGTAACCCCTCTAACCACACTCACAAACTTAGAGTGGCTGTTGCTGCCTGCTTACTCACAAATCAGGACCAAAGGCAGCAGTTCAGAAGTTCACTTTTTGGAAGCCAGCCGGAACTGCTTAAGGGTGATGACGTTTTCCAGGAACAGGTGGTCCAAGTGACATAATTTTGGCCCAGTGTTGAGACTCTGCGATATTACAGCACCATCATGTTGCCAGAAATCGATTTCAAATGAATACTCTGATATTAGAACATTTGCTAAAGTGTGCTTTTAGCAAGAGGATAAAACCGCTAATAACTCTGAAAGTTGCACTTCCTCTGTTTAAGACCCATCACAGTCTTGAAAATGCTTTGGCTGAGAAAACTATTTATGATCATACACTGTTAACTACTGGCACGTACACTTTGGACTGGAATGTCATTCAGAATGCAGAAAATATATTTAGTTCTCACCAACAGACAGCAAAAGGCACCAGTGGGTCTAGCTCAACACGAGAACAGTTATTTTTACCACAGTATGGACTTTCAATTATGGTAATGTGTTTTCTAGCCCCTTTAAAAACACTTGGAGCAATTAATGTGCCTCCATTTGCTGAAATGAAATATGACATTTTCTGACAGATGCAGACGCAAAAGTGTTTAAAGTATAATTGGTGCATTCGGTTAATCTAAATTAAATGGATGCGATCATACTGTGTATTATAATTTGCAAAATGTAAATGAAATTAGCATGTTCTTATGTAAATCTGCACTACTGTTTAAAAGTTTTGGGTTAATATATTTTCTTTAAAGAAATTATTACCAAAACATTGATCAAAAGTTACAATAAAGACATTTATAATGTTACAAAAGTTTTCTGTTTCAAATAAATGCTGTTCTTTTGAGCTTTTTATTCATCAAAGAATCCTGAAAATGTATAATTGTTTCCACAAACATATTAAATATTTTACATATTAAATAATATAGAAATATTAAGCTATTAAGCTAAGTATTAGGTTTTCAGCATTTATTATAATAATAAATGTTTCTTGAGCAACAAATCAACATATTAGAATGATTTCTGAAGGATAATGTTACTGGTGTAATGATGCTGAAAATTCAGCTTTCCCATCACAGGAATAAACTACATTTTAAAATATATTTTGTAATAATATTTCGCAGTATTACTGTTTTTAGCCTACTATAGTAATGTTTAAATGCAGATAAATAAATACAACCTTGGTGAGCATAAGAGACTTCTTTATATAAAACATGAAAAAATCTAATCTAACTAAACCCAAACTTTAGACAAATGTGACCCTGGACCACAAAACCAGTCATAAGGGTCAATTTTTAGAAATAATAATCTGAATAAATAAGCTTTCCATTGATGTATGGTTTGTTATGATAGGACGATATTCGGCCAAGATACAATTATTTGAAAATCTGGAATCTGAGGGTGCAAAAAAATATTGAGAAAATCGCCTTTAAAATTGTCCAAAGTCCTTAGCAATGCCTAAAATGTAATCCAAAAATACATTTTTGATATATTTACGGTAGGAAATTTACAAAATATCTTCACTGAAGATGATCTTTACTTAATATCCTAATGGCATAAAAGAAAAATCGATAATTTTGACCCATACAATGCGACTTATGACTGGTTTCGTAGTCCAGGGTCACAAATCTTTTTTTTTTTTTTTTTTTTTTTTGAGAGAGAGAGAGAGATGTTAATTGTTGAGTGACAGATCAAAGAAACAGGAAATAAGTAGAAACAAGGTGGAAATAAAAACTCTGAATTATGATTGGATGAGCCACATTTGAAGTAGGCGCAAAAATAAAGCACCACTCAAAGCTGTACATTACGGTGATTTTACCACAGTTAAGAGCTTAAAGTCACTGTGACGCACAGCTGCTTGTGGTTTATTGCCTTCTTCTGCTTATGTCTGTCATTGTTCCTTATTTACTTCCTCTCTAATTGTGCTTTTAGTGAATTAGCAGCATCTGCATCACAGAAAAGAACCACACAATCCTTGCCTATTTCAAGAACACCTGTAATGTTGTGTTTTCAGGTCTCTGTGACGTTTTCTCTGCCAAAGCTTAGCGAGTCCACCAGGTCAAACAGGGATAAAATGTGAACAATACACAGAATTACCTGAATGGCAGGAAGACTAGAGCGGTTACGTGTACCTAAGCAACTGAAATCCCTGTGTTTGTATTGAGTCGCGCTCAAGCTGTTCTCAAACGTCATTCATTCTGCTTATTTGCTGTAGTAATTGCTGCAGACTTGTCATATAAGCCTGTTTGGTTTGCGTCAAAGAAGTGACAGGAACCTGTTCAGATCAACTCAAACATTTTAATGATTTTCAATAATTTCACAACCACATCTGAGAAGAAATGAGGTGGAAAGTTTATTAAACAACAGAGGCAACTCAAGACTGTCACATCCTGATATGATAAGACGACTTGGCGAACACGTTGAGTCATACAGAGCAACTGCCCAAGGAGAATCAAATCAGAATATTTCGAGTTTAAATATAGTATCAGGATTCAAAGAGGCTTCCTGCAAGTTAGATAAATTTCCTGTGATTTATTTTCAAGTTTTAATTGTCTTGGAGGAGCCTCCTTATTAGAGTTCCAAACCCATTGAGATAATGAAACCTTTACCCTCCAGGCAGGCATCTTTTTTCCAATGACAGTAATTTACATATGATTTATTTAGAGAACAAGAGGCTCGGCTAATTTTATTTGGAGATTTTCCTTTGTTTTAAGAGTCATTAGCAGCTCAGCCTAATCTAATTTGGACAATTTCATCAGGCCATTTTGGAAAACCTCTCCGAGCTCATCAGAAAGATGCATTTATTGCTAAGTGTGCTCTATTGCATTAGCACACAATAAAGCGACCAGGGACTGCTACAGACGTTTGAGTGCAATTCAGTTAACACTCTGCCAATTCGTTTTTTATTGGGACGCAATCAATTTTTATTCATTTTAAAACCAAAAGGCTTTCTTTCATTGTATGCCATCTCCAGCTTATTATGAGGCTAAACAAATTACGCAGTTGTTTGCACAAAATGCTAATGTTTATGGTCATGGTTTCCTCTTTTAAATTGAAGCCTGTGCCTGAATATACATTATGCTGAAATGAAATTCAAAAGCTTATTGTCCTTTGCTTCATATCATTCAAGGATTTTCGTTTTACCATGCCTTGTTATAAAGAATAATATAAATGCATATGCTTTGTACTTTATGCTTTTGAAAAGTATTGTATATATTCAACTTTATATAAAGTTATAGTCAATTGTTCCACTTATACTACAGCTACCACTCCTTAAAGGGTTAGTTCACCCAAAAATGAAAATGCTGTCATTAATTACTCACCCTCATGTCATTCCACACCCGTAAGACCTTCATTCATCTTCGGAACACAAATTAAGAGATTTTTGATAAAATCCGATGGCTCAGTGAGGCCTCCATTGACAGCAAGATAATTAACACTTTCAGATGCCCAGAAAGGTACTAAAGACAAATTTAAAACAGTTCATGTGACTACAGTGTTTCAACCGTAATGTTATGAAGCGACAAGAATACTTTTTGTGCACCAAAAAAACAAAATAACGACTTTATTCAACAATATCTAGTGATGGGTGATTTCAAAACACTGCTTCATGAAGCTTTGAAGCTTTACGAATCTTTTGTTTTGAATTAGTGGTTTGGCGCATGTATCAAACTGCCACGCCAAGTCACGCCTCCCAGTGGTGAACTATTGAAATTTCGAAACACTGATGACGTAACGAAGCCTCGTTTACTGAAATCACATGACTTTGGCAGTTTGTTACCAATCCGAACCACTTATTCGAAACAAAAGATTCGTAAAGCTTCTAAGCTTCATGAAGCAGTGTTTTGAAATCGCCCATCACTAGATATTGTTGAATAAAGTCGCTATTTTGTTTCTTTGACACACAAAAAGTATTCTCGTCGTTTCATAATATTAAGGATGAACCACTGTAGTCACATGAACTGTTTTAAATATGTTTTTAGTATCTTTCTGGGCATCTGAAAGTGTTAATTATCTTGCTGGCAATGGAGGCCTCACTGAGCCATCGGATTTTATCAAAAATATCTTAATTTGTGTTCCGAAGATGAACGAAGGTCTTACGGGTGTGGAATGACATGAGGGTGAGTAATTAATGACAGAATTTTCATTTTTGGGTGAACTAACCCTTTAAGACATTGTTCAGATGTTTTATTTCAAGACATTTGTCATTTTTTTTGTTTTTAAAATGCTCTTGTGTGTAGGACTGATTTCTATCTCATAGCAAGCCTGTGTTGCTAATTCCAAAATGTAATTTTAGAGCAAGTAATGGAGGCTTGCGCCACTGATATACAGACTAATGTTAGTTATTGGAGAGAGAGATTGATTAAGCGTGTGTGAATTACCCGAGTCAGTGCGGCTCTCAACAGTGTTCGGCAGCAGCATCTCTACTAATAGCGAAGCTGTAAAATTAATTGTTTCAAGAACAGCGACGGTACTACCTCTCTAGTGAGAACATGAAGATTCCACCAATCAGAGAGTCGAAACAAGCAAAACACGGCAAAAGAGCTTGTTAGCTCCGCCCACTCCCATGAAGCACCGCAAATAACGTATTCGAGTCAGTCATCCTATGCTCTCAAAATACTTGAATATTTGAATACATATGCATATTTTGCATATATATATATATATATATATAAAAATATATATAAAAAGTTGTTTATATGTGTATATATATGTATAATATATATATATATATATATATATATATATATAATATACAACTTTTTTAAACAAGTACTTTTATATTTCTCTATTGTTTTTAATTTTATTATGCTGTTCGCAATGCATGATGGGTTTGTAGTTCTTTCCATCACTAAGTACACAGTCTTGTATCTTTGTATTTTCAAGTCATTTTTTGCTTCAAATCAAAGTTTGTAATGCTGCAATTCACCTCGTAGCCGGTTGGTTTGGTTCATGGCTTATAACGCTTCAACTGAGACTTTTTTTGAAATCCCTATGGGAGAAATGAATGGAAAAAAATACTTTCGGAACCAACGGTGCTGAAAAAGTGGGTGAACACTGTTGCACTCTATTTCACACCTTAGAACGTTCATCAGCCAATCAGAATCAAGCATTCAGCAGCCCATAAATAAAGTTTAAACTTATGTTTAGTAATGTATAGTCAGGCTGTCATTATCACAAAATAAACCTTACTAAATTAATCGTTTTAAAAAAATATATTTTATAAAAATGTGGAGTGTCCAGGAACACTGAACCTCAATTCAGTGAACTGAACCTCCAATTTGTGTCACACATTTGTTTATTTTACAAATAAATAAATGTGATATTAAACTAATTAATTTGAGTTGAAATAATTCTATTGTCTTTCTTGTAGAAATCATGGAGAGACCAAGCCCAGCTGTATATGAAACCAGTTTCCTGGATCGGCCAGTTAAACAGTGTTGCCATGAATAATGGTTAGTATTCAAAAATATTTGACCACTGAATGCAGCAAATGACCAATCAGTATATTTGTATTTGAGAAGTATGAGAGCTGTGTAATAATAATGCTAAAGTATATAATTTTAAGCAAACGATTTCAAAGAGGAAATCAGGCCAAATACCTTTTTCATTGTTGTTTTCTTTTGAACCTGTACACGATTAACACATTACCTGTAACAATATCCAGGTATTGTAATGTGTCATGGCGTGACATTCTCAAACAGTCATGTGTGACTCATTCAAACATTCCTCCACTATTTCAGCATGTGCAGTTCTGTGGCTCAACCTAAATCCACGTGTGATATAATATAATGTGATGTGGACGAGCGTGTGTGAGTGTGTGAAAAACCTTTAACACTTGATATCTGGATGGCACAAAATGGTTTGAGCCGGAACATTACCTAGATGTGTATCACAGGCTCAGAGGAATTCCTCGGCTTCTTAAGTGCTCCTGAAGACAAGACATGCAAAAAATCTCCCCACAAAGAAAGCTTCCTAATGGCTCCCACAAGACCGTGATATCATTTATTTTTCAGATCAGATGTACAAGTTGTACCCTTCATAATCTGTAGAGGCACATTTGACCTCAACGGAAAAGTAGCCTTTTCTTTTCATTGCTGCCGTTTTTCAGTCAGCGTCTGTGCATTTAGCCCTGATGCATAGGTATATCGTTTTAAAGCATTAAACTGTTGGTATATTTTAAATGACAGAGGGGTGATGTAGCTCAGCTGATAAGCCATGGCTCTGGAATGCTTTCAACATATTCATGAGATGACAACTTATTATTGATTTGTCTTTATTTAGAAGCCATTAAATAATGTATGTGCCCATGTGTGTAACCTCCCACTCCTGTGCCCCCTCAGCCCATTAAGCCAGCACTGTGAGTCTCGCAGACGTCTGAGGTCCTTGGGCTTTCATTTAATTAAATTATCTCATAATGAAATCTCCTGTAATGAGATTAATTTTAATTATTCATCAAGTGCTGATTTGAGTAAAAGACAATGTAAATAATTGATCGCGCTGCTAAACATTTTTTCAATTCATCACCTTTTGCTTTTGTAAAAGGTACAATTTATTAAAGAGACCACAGCTGATGGTGTCGGGGGTCAGAGATGCTAGGATTAGGTGCCCTCGGGGTCAAATTGAAGTGGGATTGGTCAATTTACATGGCTTAGAAGCAAAACTGTGGGTTAAAGATGTACAAGTGCCCATGAAAGGAAAAATCTAGTTTTTACAGTAGATAAAAAAAGTCTGCACATCTCTGTTAAAACAGCTGTTTTTTGTGATGTAAAAAATTAAACAAAAATAAATAAATTCAGAAGTTTTGCATTTACAACCAATGCCACTGAAAGCCAAAGTGACACATTTCTGATAAAAAAAAATAAAAATACAAAACTTTGAATAACTGAGTAAAAGTGTACACACCCCTGAACTAATACTTAGTTGAAGCACGCTTTGATTTTATTACAGCACTCAGTCTGTTTGGATAGGCAAAATGGGCTTTTTAATAAAACTGGGCTGCGTATGCAGTAGAAAGTTTTTTTTTTTGTTTTTTTTGTTTTTTAATTGGTGGTACCAGACTGGAGAAAACAAAGAAAAGAAGGCTGTTGTCTTCCCTTTTGCCAAAATTGGCAGAAAAACTTCAACACCCATAATGCACTGGGCATGTTGCCGTCCAAGGCCACACCCACCAGTCTGCTATTTTTACGCTCGTTTACGCTTACCAGAGTCAAATAGCTCCTTGCTTTAGTAGAAAATACTTCTTAGCAAACTTTTAATTATAATGGTATCGACTTGTATTGTTCCCGGGTGCAAGAATATAAAGAGTAAGGCCCAATCCCAATTCTACCCCTTACCCCTTCCCCTTTCCCCTACCCCTTCGTTTTGCGCGTTCACGTGAAGGGGTAGGGGTGTCTCGATTCTCTTTTGGCTGGAGTAGTAGGGGTAAGGGGAAGGGCCAGATAGCCCTTCAAACGAAGATTTTTCGGGACCACACTTCGAACGAAGGGGTATGAGAAATTTCCCTGCATACACCGACTACCGTGCTGCTAGAATGCGTGTAGTGATCATGGTAGTGATATTTCCACTCAGGATCGATCATTTATGTAGCTTGCTAAACGCGCTATTTGAATGATGTGAACACAAATGAGTAATATAGTTAGAAGAAATATCTGGTCATCCTTTATAGCTATTTACATCTCGTATCGTATGTAAACTCTTGCGTTACCAAGGCAACAACTGACTCGTTTGTATTGCTTTGCAAAGAGGTCCGTTATCGCAGCACCACCGTAGACAACTAAACCATATCCGTACTGGCCGGCTCGGCACAGAATGGAACGGTTAAACAAACAGCTTGGCCCTATGGAAAAGCGGCTTCACCAGTCTCGGGAAACTCGAAGGCTCATTCGTTTTCGAACTGAAACAAAACAACGTTGGGAGTGAGTAATCTGTTAAACGTGCTCATGCCTGATTTCTGTTGATATGTGCACTTCATTGCTGTTCATACTGGTTAAATGTTACAGGGCACTAATAAAAGAAACTAGGTATGATGACGTGTGTAATGGTGTAGTAGTGGTGTCCCATTTCTTAGGGGAATATTTTCACCCCTACAGAAGGGCGAAGGGGTAGGCGAAGGGGTATAAAATAGAATTGGGATTGGGCCTAAATGTTTACTTTCGGTTTCCGGTGAAGGATCCAGCGCGTTGTAGGCAGCGGCTAAAGGCTGCAAAGAATCCTAAATATATAGAGAAAACTGTGACGGAAAATCTGAAAAACCTCAGTGTTTGTAATCAACATTTCAAGCTGGACAAACACAAGTGTTTTAGGCTAAACAGAAGGGAAAAAACTGAAAGAAACTGCCATTCTGTCAACCCCCCAAAGTAAAACCACGTCACGTACAGGTAATAAACCTGAATAAAATAGACATAGTATGATACAATTTTCAATGATAAACTACCCTTACAATAACGATTCTGTTAATAACCCTCTGTCGATCCGACTGTCCGTGGGCGGGGATACAAAAATGCGGAAGTATAATCTGTAGTTTTCACGAAAGCCCAAGAGCTGTACTTGAGCTTGACATTTGATGACAAATAAACATGAATTTCTCTGTCCAGGTAACACAAAGAACGAATAAATATTGTTTATTTACATATACTACCGATGCTGTAACAATACAAAGCGGGTTGAAAATTTATGAAGTTACACTTTAATTTTAAGATCACCATATGACATTTTCCAACCTGAACTAACCTTGTAATGTCATAAAGTCAGATTATCTGGTATTTTAGGAGACATTGGCCTCTGACAGGCTTTGTTTTTATGAGGTGGCATGGCTTAGTAATCTTTAATTCAGTGTTTATCGTTTTGTGTTGGGGTCTTTCCATTTTCTATCTTTTGTGAAAAACAAAAAATCTTTTTACTGAACATCTTTTAAAAAATGAGTCAAGTTTGTTTATATCTGTGCATTATGCTGTTTACAGTATGTCATAAATATGCTATTTTGTTCTGATCGTGTTACTCCATGCAGCAGGGAGCTCTTAACTAGTTGGCGTTGGCACCGGTTGGGCGTGTTTCCTTAGCATGACAGATTGCACCACGGTAACCTAATCTTGTATTTCAAATTCTGCTCTCCTGGAGGGATAAAAATAAGGAACAACATTTGCCCTCTTCTGCCTAATCAGCCCTTTCCTTCATGTATTAGAGATGTGTCTATAGCTGCCGAAGACAAGAATGTCGACTGCATAACAGGCTGCCTCCTTTTATTAGAGCTTTTCAATATCTGATCAATTATTCAGGCCCAGAGCAGCCGTTTGGTGAGACAGAATTTCAGCTAGCTTGTAATTTTGTAAATAGCATAGTCATCATGTGATGGGTCATTCGTCATGCCAGTAAATTCAGAAGATCCTCAGGAGACAGAGAATAGGTGAGGTTTCACTTTGTCAGAGACTTCATTTACTTAAAGGAATAGGTCATCCGAAAATATTTTCTCACTCTCATGTTCTGAACCTGTATGACTTACTGTGAAACACAAAAGGAACAATTTTTAATAATGTAGTGGCTGTTGTTTTCCATGCAGTTATACGAATTAATGGACATTGGAGCTTTCAAGCTTTAAAATAAAGTCTCAAAATTATCATAAAAGTGGTATACAAAATGTTCACTATACTCCATGTTATCTTATTTCATACAATAAGTTTTGTATGATGAACAGCCTAAAATTTGAGTCGTTGTTCACCGAAATTCATATAAGAAATGGCAGATTCTGAATTAATGATTTTTAATCCAAGCTTTTAAATTGAATCAGTTGATTCGGTTCTCAAAACCAGTCTGAATGGTTTGTTATGAATCAGTCTGATCTAGATCCGAATTATGTGGGTAGTTTATCAGAGAATAACAACGTATATTTTGGTCTGTTCCTCACACAGAACAACTCAGAACACTTTAATATAGTGCACACATTATAGTGATCACTTTTGTGAACCTTTTATCCCTTTCGTGCTCTTTCTGAAGATTTAAGCTCCAGTTCATTGCAATCACATGAATGAGAGCAACTAGCACATTATTAAAAATGTTTTCTTTTGCGTTCCGCAGAAGAAATTAAGTCATACATGTTTGGTGAGGAAATAATGATACTTTTTAATGATATTAACCTTTCCCTGGACCATGAAATGTCAGAAATTACACAGGTATGGTCAAGGACCACACTGTGTAAAAAAAAAAAATATATATATATTGCAGCTGTGGTTGCCAGAACTTTACCCTAAAAAATATCGTAGCAACATTTTAAGTTTTATGGATTAAACTTAAAGGAACTGTTCACCCCAAAATGAAAATTCTGTCATCATTTACTCCCCCTCTATAAATTTCTTTGTCCTGCTGAACACACACACACACACACACACAAAAAGATATTTGAAAGAATGTCTGTAACCAAGCAGTAACCAGTAGTCTATGGGGGGCGAGATCTGCTTGGTTACAAACATTCTTCCAGATATCTTCCTTTGTGTACAGCAGAACAAAGAAATTTATACAGAGTTGGAACAACTTGAGGGTGAGTAAATGATGACATAATTTTAATTTTTGGGTGAACTATCCCTTTAAATTAAAAAAATTCACCTTAAAAACAGGTTTAAAGAGAAAGCCGCGTGATAATTAAAGTTAATCACAAGTGGCTTTTCCAAAAGCTGAGGTAAATACTAATATATAGAAGGTGCACAGTGTCAAACAAAACACCATCATGGTAACACACGACACTAAAATAATGCCATAAACATTAATTGCAATAAACAGTAGATGTAACGTAAAAACCTAATATACATAACTGATCAAAATAAAAATAAAAAACTAAGAAGAAACATAATTATTTAAATGGAAAAAAAAAAAAAAAAAAAAAGTTTTGTAAACGTGAATGTGAAGTGAAATGTGAAGTGTCACACAGTTTTTTTTTTTTTTGTTTTTTTTTTACCTTAATTATAAGACAACTTGTTCTTTTTTGCTTTCAAAAACTGTACATTTAACAGTATTTTATTGTAAAATAAATAAATGCAATGCTAGATTGCAGTTTTTCACAGTATGTAACTTAACAGGTTTTTACCATAGCATTTTTACAGTCTTTTACTGATAAATTAATCTTTTATCTCTATTTTTCGATCTCCAAATGTACCTTGCCTCGCTAATCCACTGTTCTAATATGCGCCTAAAGACAAAAATGACAGCTGTCTATGCTGAGTAGTTATTAAAACTGAAGCTGGATGTCATTTCCATTCTTCTAGTGAGTCTAAGCCAGGTGCGGCCGAGAGGGAGAACAATTCCAGCCCAGTGAATGAACAAACCCCCAATTACCCTGAATGTCCCTCTGGTAGCTTTCATTCAAGCAAATGGCTCCTCTAATTGGCCTGACCAGTCCTACCTGTTTCACATCCAAACCCTGGACTATTCTTCTGCATTGTATCCACGGCAACAGGAAGTTTTGCGGCCTATAAAAAGTTGCGAGTCGTGTAACCGAGACTTGGCAGGGAGTGTTACCATGGTACGCTTCTCTATTTATAGATCAATCTCGCTGTGAGCTGTGAGTTATACCCCTCAGACGTTTGACGACGAGACTTTGGATATCGCTTTACTTAATGTTTGTTTTAAAAATTGTGTTTTGCACTGTTTTGTTGTTAAGGAATTGACAATGCTAATGCAGTATAGCATTGAATGATTATGAGTAGAATAAAACAACACAGTTTATTAAGTCCCTCAAAACTCTTGTTTTTATATAAGTTGAAATTTATGACAAATCAATATGCCTATTTGGGTGTTTGTGGCAGTGAGTAGACTGAATCATATGTTAGCCATCTGAGTGCAAAGTTAGTCATCCTTTTCTTCATTTATCATCATTTATTAAAGCCAAACCCTCGGCATACGGACAGCCTGCTAATGTTATTGGATGCAGAGGATTTTATAACCCTCTCTGAAAGCATTCAAGTTGGCCAGGCATCACTTTTTTTTTTGTTTTCTTTTGCTGTGTATTTTCCACAAAATGAAAGTGTGACTCAATGTCTTCCATAAACATTTTAGTCATACGAATCAAATAAAGAGCAGCATGGATTCAGTGAACCCGGTTTTCGGTGTATTTTAATGGAAGCATTTCTCACAATGGTATGGAAGCTTGTTTCCACCACTGAATAAAAAAATAAAAAAAGGTAATTGTGACTTTTTATTTCAGAATTGCATATATAAACTCAATATAAACTCACAATTGTGAGTTACAAAGTCAGAATTGTGAGATATAAACTTGCAATTGTGAGTTATAAAGTCAGAATTGCATGATATAAAGTCAGAATTGCGTGATATAAAGTCTGAATTGTGAGTTAAGTCAGAATTGTGAGATATAAACATGCATTTCGGAGAAAAAAAGTCAGAATTGGACTTTATAACTCGCAATTGCGAGTTTATATCTCACAATTATGAGAAAAGAAGTCAGAATTGCGAGTTTATTTCTCGCAATTGTATTTATAACTCACAATTGTGAGTTTAGAACTTGCTATTCAGACTTTTTCTCACAATTGCGAGTTTATATCTCACAATACTGAGAAAAGAAGACTTTATTTCTCACAGTTGTTAGTTTATATCTCACAATTTTGACATATCTCGCAATTCTGAGAAAAGAAGTCAGAATTGTGAGATGTAAACTTGCAATTGCAATTTATAAAGTCAGAATTGTGAGTTATAAACTTGCAATTCAGAGAAAAAAAGTCAGTCTTTTTTCCCTCAGAACTGGACTTTATAACTCGCAATTGCGTTTATATCCCGCAATTGTGTTTATAACTCACAATTGTGAGTTTAAAACGTGCTATTCTGACTTTATTTCTCACAATTGTGAGTTTATATCTCGTAATTCTGAGAAAAGAAGTGAATTGCGAGATGTAAACTTGCAATTGTGAGAAAAAAAATCAGAATTCTAAGATAAAAAGTCGCAATTACCTTTTTTTTATTTTTTATTTAGTGACTGAAACCTGCTTCCATACAATGGTGTCGAACCTCCATCATCGCCTGTTTTTACTTCAGTTCTTTGCTCGTCGAAACACATTTCACTCCAAAACTATTGCGTCACCCATGACGGATGTCCGTTCGCCTTGATTACTGCTTCCTGTCAGTGTTTTCTTGTAATATTTCCTTAGGATGACAGTAGGCTGTGTACACTAAGAGGTCGATAAGGCCTGTAAAGAGGATGTATCATCAGGTGAACTTCAGATGCTGTTTTGAAATAACTTTTTTCTCTCCGGCGTATCCATTACGAGGAATCCACCCTGTACATCCCATTCAGACACGGTGATATGATACACCCCAGTGAAGTCATGGAGCAAGTATACTACGTGCAACCAAGCAATAAAAGGCCTTTCCCTGCGGTTTTGGATCTCAGAAATGTGTTTGTGAGGAAAGTTCAGATATATACATCTGGAAATGAACATCTGCATATAGAGGCTTTACTTTTAAGTTTGTTACTCTTTTGAGTATGTCCACGACACCCCACTGATGTTGGGATGGGATTTTTGGCCATCGTGTCAATCACTGAGAGGCCTAGATATATAAGACAAGGTTTGACATATTTTTGAAGAGTTCAGCTTAAAATCCCACTAGGCAATTTCCATTTCCTCAAAGAGGAAATCACCTTCTGAGCACCGCACAAAAAGGAAATAAACATGGAAAGTTGGCACGTCAGTCCAAAAACTTTGACTTTGTCACTGCAGTGTTTTGATGTGAAGTGTATCTGGTGCACTTGCCCTTGAAAAAGTCTTCTGCAAAAAGTATAGGTGATAGATTTTTATTCTAACTAAAGGCAACTGTCTTTGTGAGTTTTGTCAATTAAGTAGACGAGACCCAGAGCCGAGTACAGAGTTACGGAGAGTTAGGCCTCATTGGGGGATGCTATTAGCATGTGTCTTTGCTCTCTCTCTCTCTCTCTCTCTCTCTCTCTCTCTCTCTCTCTCTCTCTCTCTCTCTCTCTCTCTCTCTCTCTCTCTCTCTCTCTCTCTCTCTCTCTCTCTCTCTCTCTCTCTCTCTCTCTCTCTCTCTCTCTCTCTCATGCATAGTCCTAAACTGTTATTAACCTTTGGTTATTTTTGAACTTCTGCTCATGCTTCAAGTCACTTTATATGACGCCAGCATGATGGGAGGCAACCGCTGGCCAAGCAAGCTGCTAATAGTTCACACACTTCAGGGGCCGCTGCAGCATCTTCCTGTCCTATAAAACGAACAGCATTCCATATCCATGTAATCCAAGCGTTATTTTAAATGCATATACGTAAGGAGAAAGAAAGAGCCAGGGAAGTTCAGCTGTTAAATGTCTAAACTAGAGTTAAAAATGAAATCCGCCGCCCAATAGTAACCCTGCCATTATATATGGTAAGAAGCCCTGAGTGATTTAATTATACTTCCTGAAGAGCAAGTGTGGAAATATTTTTAGTACAGATTGTTTCTAGTTGCTTCCTCAGATTTGGTAGGCTGAAGACGCTTCCCAGGCCATGTTTTAATGTGAAATCAAAAGCAACGCACAGTGGCCCAAAAAATTCAAAAATGTCTTTCACAGTGACTGCGTTGCTTTAACCTATGATGCCTACATATCAATGAGGCTGCACTTTTCTAAGCTGTGGTATCATCTAGCACATTTACACTACCCACTGGGGCACACACGGATCCATTTCTCCCTTACTCCGAGACACAGTCGCATTCTCCCTCTTGCATTCCTTCCATGCGCCTGCCCCTTCACTAGAACTGCCCACTGCCATTGTGCAGAATGGCAGTGCCCCAATCAAAGTGGCTTTCATCTGGCCAATTTAAACAGACAACCCCAACCAGACATTTGCCTAATGTGTTTTTGTTATGTGGGCTCCTGGCTTCACAATTGTCAGCCGGCTGGAAGGAAGCAGTGGCTCTAACCTCTGTAGTTTCAGTGCTCTTCCCCCACTGGGAGTTCTGCTGGGCTGAAACTAATCCCTCTGCCTGAGAGCGAGACCTAAGCCGAAGTGTCCTCTCTGCAGGGGAGAGCCCATTCCAGGGGCCAGGGAGCGGCGGTCTGGCCGCGGCACTCTGCTGACCTGGACCCAACTGGGGGAGGCAGCTGTGAAGGCTGGGAATGCCACATTTCTGACCAAAACCAAGACAGTTGGGCCAGTGCTGACAAATGTTCCTACGGACGCCAGGCATGCTTGCTTGGAGTCATTAGAAAGAGGCCTGAAAATTTATTACGAAACGTATTGGTATTTTAGGGTGCAGCTGATTTAAATTTAGTGGAATCCAGCAGCCTTTACCACTCAAGAATTTAAGATTCCAGTTAAGGTTTACCCAGGGATAAAAGGGATAAAAGATTTTATATATATATATAAATATAAATATAAAAGGGTTAGTTCCTGTCCTTGATTCTGATTGGTCAATAGCTGTTTTATTCATGATAAAACACGGCTATGACCACTTTACCCAATGGTTCTGTGTATCACTACACAACACAATAAGCAACCACTCTTAGCAACGTAAACTGTTTGTTCTCAGTTGATATTGTTCATTGAAGCTTACTGTATTATGTAGAAGAGTATTGTGAGAAAGAGATCGAGTGAGCGAGTTTATTACCTGCATTCAGATTTAGCATTTTCCTTCAGGTCAGTCCTATGTTGATAATAAAAAAAAATCTGTTTAAATGTCTGCTGCAATATCTTGTCCTTTTAACAGTTAAGGGGTTTTCCTGTGACTGACAGCGCTAGTCAAAGCATTTGTCAGTTGCGTCTTGTTCCGTGTTCACAACAATTCAGTCCTCTCAAAGTAAAAGTCTTCGCTACTGAGTAACTCACTCATAAAGACAGTCTTTGTCGCCGTAATAATGTAACTTCTGTTGCTGTTCACGGTCAGGGACTATTTTTTCCGGTGGAAGGAAGGCTTTTAGTGATTTTACTTCTTGAAAGTTGCATTGATACATATTTTTTGCCTTTAATATTTTTATTGTGTGGTAACCGTTTTATAAAAACAATAAGGTACTCGAGGCTAGTGCTGTATCGTGAATAAGTCACGGCTGAAGGGCGTTGTTAGGCACGACGTGAAGCGTCGTGCCTAACAACGCCCTTCAGCCGTGACTTTATTCACAATACAGCACAGCCTCGAGTACCTTATTGCTTACATGTATCACGTACGTATTTTACGAGGTGGCTAATTCGTATGAATTCATATGACGTCACTCGTACGAATTCATACAATTTGTCTAAACCCCAGTGTCGGGTAGGTTTAGGGGCGGGGTTAGGGGTAGGTCATTCGTAAGAATTCATACGAATTTGGCAACTTGTAAAATACGTACGGTTTAGCAAAAAACATACAAATTCGTATGAGTGAGGTCGTACGAATTCGTACGAATTAGCCACCTCGTAAAATACGTACAAATTGATCGGGTTGATGTATATATGTATGTGTTTGTACGTATGTACGTATGTACGTATGTATGTATGTATACATGTGATCAATTTAATGTATACACCTTTGATCAATTTAATGCATCTTTCCTGAATTAAAGTATTAATTTCTTTAAAAAAAAATATTACACATGAAATATAAATAAAGGTTAAACTTTATTTTAAGGTGACATAGTTATATTGTACTTACTCAAATAATTACTGAGTTATATTAATGAACTACATGTACTTACTATAGAGTTACGGTTAGGGTTTGGTTTAGGGTTAGTTACTTGTAATTATGCACAATTTACTGTAATTACTATAGTAATTATATGAAGTAATGTGTAAATATGTCACCATAAAATAAAGTGTTACCTAAATAAATATAATCATTTGTTTAGTTATTTTAATATGTTCTTATACCTTTTTTTTTTTTTTTTTTTTAATTCATATATATATTTTTAATAGTATTTTTGCTTATGCTCCTGACCAACAGTTTTGTTGTGACACATGATGCCACTCTTTCAGTTGATGTCGATGCCGCTTGATTTCTACACTGAGGCATTCTGGGGTTTCATTTGACTTAAAACACCTGCAGCTTATTTGGTAGTTTAGTTTGTCAACATCAGCACTGCCAAAATGGTAGAAATACAGTGCACTGAATGGGACTAACATTTTTTAAAATGCTTTGTCTAGAATGCACTCTTGATTGAAAAAATAAACAGTTGAAGTTGCTGCAGTCCTTGACATTTTTCTCTTCCCTTTAACAACAGCCAATGGCCTTAGTACAGCATTTAAATAAACACTCCAGTAGGGAGTATGTCCTGTATATCACCACAATCCTCTGTGATGTCTCTTTCTGAGTAATAGGTCTCTGTAGTTCGCTTGTTTTGCTGTTTTTTCAGAGCCCTGGAGAGTAATAAACTGCCTTCTTGAGGATCAGAGGGCCCTCATAGAACTTCACCAGGTGTGCTTGAATCCTCATAAAGCGCGGCCTGCAGTGCACTCATGGGTAGAAGTGTCCTTTGTGCCGCTCTTAAACAAACACTGTCTACATTGATGTTTTTTTATCTCTTGAGTTCTAGAAGTACAAACATAAATGTAGTTTGAAATTCATACTGATGAGTTTACAATAGAATAAATGTAATTAACTGAATATGAAACACATGTATCATCTTTTCGGTTTGTCTTGTCCGTGATTGCAAATTTCGATTTATTCAGCATGTTTTTGAGGTTAACCGGCTGAATTATTCCGATGAGGAGAAATCCAGTTGTATTTCATAGGCATGAGTTTGAAAACACTTCCATTAGTTCTAGCAGATGAACGTGATGTTTGTTTATAGAGAAATGGAGCTTCACTGCAGCTTTTATTCACCACTTGAAAGCACTTTGCTTGCTACTAATTTACCTTAGGGGGCTTTAAAATTATCTGTCTGTGCTGTCGAAATCTTTATTGTGGTGACAACTCGTCATCATCATCAAAGATTGCCCCGGAGTCAAATAAAGATGGTTTTTGAATAGTGGGTATGGTGTTCTGTCGATCTGATTGGTTCTCCAGTGAAATTAAGCACTGCAGGTTGGATCAGCAAATGTAGTTTTGGAGATTGATGGTGCAGTCTGTGGGATCAGGCAGGAGGAGAGAAAAACACCCACTGATGGAGTCGTATAATCCATAAAATGTCTCGTATATTGTGTTTGAATTTAGCTTTGATAGTTTTTTCTGAATGCAACGCTTTCAGATTAACAATTAGAATCCTTTTTATTTGTCATACCTAAACCTGATATGAAACTAATGTTGATACGGTACACTAATGTTCAAAAGTTTGAGGTTGTGAGTTTTTTTTTAATGTTTTTGAGTCTCTCATGCTCACAAAGGCTGCATTTATTTGATGAAAAATACAATAAACAGTAATATTGTTAAATAGGATTGCAACTGTTTCTATTTTAGTGTATTTTCAAATGTAATTTATGTTATTCCTGTGATGGCAAAGCTGATTGCTCCAGTCTTCAGTGTCACATGATCCTTCAGAAATCATTCCAATATGATGATTTGGTGCTCAAGAAACATATTATCAATGTTGAAAACAGTTCTTCCGCTTATTTATTTGTTTTTTTGTAGAAACCGTGGTAATTTTTTTCAGGATTCTTTAATAAATAGAAAGTTCAAAAGAACAGCATTTATTTGAAATAGAAATCTTTGGTGACGTTATAAATGTCTTTACTGTCACTTTTTATCAGTTTAATGTGTCCTTGCTGAATAAAATAAATAATTTATTTCTTTCAAAAATAATCTTACTGTACAATATCTTATGCAAGGTTTTTTTTTTTTTTTTTTTTTCAGCCCACAATGTGCTATAGACCCCAGGAACAATAAGTATGTGTATATAAGATATATAAGATATATATATAAACTATATATTACCTTTTTACCATTTACCTAACTTGTAGGGCCATTGGTTGTTATGAATAATAATATAGAAGACAATGTACTATATGTCTTTATACACTCTTGCTAAATATGTCATGAAATTGTGGTCTGTAAATAACTGTTAGTGTTTCTTACTGGTGAATTATCTAAAGTATTATAGTAAAATGTTCATTTTTTAAGTGTTGATTTGTACTGGTGTCACTAGTCAAGTCTGCGTGAGTTTAGCACATGAAAATTGCGCTTCAGTTTTCACCTGGTTGTCGTTTTTACAATGTCTGTCATTCAAGACAAGTTTTTGTTGCTCAGTTATTCAAAGCAGAAAATATACTCACTATGACAAAAGTCCTTCAAAGAATGAAGAAAATATCCAATATCAACTGCTCGACAGCTTGGAAAAATCACCACAGATCCAACTCTACCTGTCAGGAACATGAATTTAGAGGCCCAGAATATTTTTTCTTTCACGTAAGAAGTAAGGTAAATATTGTGTAAAATGTGTAAAAAGTTGTTTTCATTAGACAAATACTGAAGTTCAGGTTTCGTATCTTGGGGGAAGCTTTAGAGTTTTATGTTCAGAGAGACAGGCAGAAAAAGCAACTCGATCTCCTCAGAGTGTGACATTGTGTAAACACTTTGGTAGCAGATTGCAAACAACCCGTGACATTGTGATTTTAGTTTGTTGTTTATTAGCATTAGCATTATTAGCATCACAATCACAGCATATTTTCTCGGTTTTCTCTGAGCAGATATTGCTCATAGTTTGAAGAAGTATAAATGTGCTATACAATAACAATAATGACATTCCATCAGGGCATCCATTTATTGTTTTTCAGCTGAATTACTTAACTGAGTAATGAGTATCTCAACTTCAGCCAGTTGCTTTTAGAGGCTCAGCTGTGGGCAATGCATGAATCATAGCATAATTATGCATTTGTGACATAATTTTATGATAACCCCAGTGCAGTGCAGGACACAGTAGATCCATCCATGTGTCTACATTTCAAGCAGGCATCTCTGCAGCCTCCCAGTAAGACTGCAGGGTCCCATCAAGATAATCCTTAATAAAGAACGGCTTCACTTTTAATCTTACCCACTTCTCATATTTCTAGCTTGATATAGTTTTTGGCAAGTAATGTTTTAGCACTGATGTCAGTCTAGGACTATCAATGCATCTTTGTTAAGTCCACCACGGGCACATACTAGGAACATTGCGGGGCTTGATTGTCTAATTCTAAAGGGCCGTTTTGCTAAGCGTTTAAGTCTAGGGGAAAAATAAGGCTGTTAAAGCCTTTAGGCTCTCAGACTTAGCATCAACATTTACATATATATATTTTTTAAATGCACTTTTAAAAAAAAAAAATAATAATTATATATATATATATATATATATACTTATGTATACTTGTTTACTTGACTCATGTTAATGAGTCTATATATCTTTCAGAATTTCAATTTCAGTCTTATTGAATATTATAAGGCATCTTTCACCTGATATTGTACTATTTATAGTTATATTGTACAGTAATGTGAAACATACCTTTCTGTTGACGATGATGCCGTTGCTTAGGGGGAAAATGAAAGTGTTTGCTTGGGAGACATAAACAACTTGGGATAATTATGCTGTGCAATTTTAAAATAACTGCAAAATTACATTGAAAGTTAATTTTATGTGCGAGAGAGGGGGTTATAACTCGATTGGCGTATAAACCCCTCAGCTACGGCGAATAGTTACTTGAGATCCCCTCTGCATTTATTAGTCTATTGAGTTATCAAGAGCCTCTTCAAAATGCAATATATTTAATTTTCTCAGGCTGTAATGTGAAACGGCGGCTTTTACCTGTAGGCACATCTGTAGCGTAAACGCCTGTGCATTTGCATGACAACTGCTTTAGTAGTGCGCCACATCTAGATGAGGAAAAGTCAAGCTCGGGTCTATTTATACTGAGGAGGACGGCAGAGGTTTGACCTGCTGTCCCATATATGGCTGCCAAGTCCATTTCATTGTGACACACCGACATCATAAAGGTGTGTAAATGAGTTTGTGAGTGTTTGTTTGTCTTTTTGGCCACTTTGTATATTTTTTGTAGATATTAAGTTCTGTTCACACCAAGAATGTTAACTATAAAGATATCGATATAACGATATAACTATAACTGCTGTTATGTCAACTGCTACTTTAAATGCTTGCGCTCTTAAAGCAGATTGGATTCTGATTGGCTGTCAATGTTTTTGTCGTTCATCAGCTGGAAAAAAAAAATCATTCTGAGAGTGATTCTAGTGATATTGTTTCTCTGTGCCGTTATCGTTTTTGTTGTGGTGTGAACTCTGCTCTTCTTTTATATTTAGAATGATTTTTAGTACTATTGTTATAGTTATCATCCTTGGTGTGTACGGGCCTTTACCCATCAAACATAAATGCAAAAATACATTTTTAATATAGGCCTGTATGTCTATAAAATAAGGCACATGCTGCTTTTGTTCATTATAGAGTTTGTTTAGAAGCTTATTAAACAATCATTTTAATATTATTATCTCCACGTTGTGCGTTTCTTTTAAAATGTAAACTTTCATCTATAATTCTATTGGTAAATTAAATAATTGTGACCCTGGACCACAAAACCAGTCATAAGTCGCACGGGTATATTTGTAGCAATAGCCAACAATACATTGAATGGGTCAAAATTATCGATTTTTCTTTTATGCCAAAAATCATTAGGATATTAAGTAAAGATCATGTTCCATGAAGATATTTTGTAAATTTCCTATCGTAAATATATCAAAAATGTATTTTTGTGAGTGGATATGCATTGCTAAGGACTTCATTTGGACAACTTTAAAGGCGATTTTCTCAATATTTTGATATTTTTGCACCCTCAGATTCCAGATTTTTAAATAGTTGTGTTTTTTTGTATGTATTTTGTATGTAATTTCAAAAAACATTGACCATTTTGACTGGTTTAGTGGTCCAGGGTCACAAATTAGAATTTTTACTTTACTTTCTTTTTATCTTTTTTTTTTTTACATTTTTTATGTACATTTTTTTTTTTGTTTGTTTGTTTTTTTTTCACTTTACATATGTAGTGTGTATGTGTATTTGTGTGTGTGTATGTATATATATATATATATATATATATATATAAGAATGCATTTCTTTATGTAATAGATTACATTTGGTAGTATTCCATTGTGAGGGAGTAGTGAAGGTAAACTTTGGAAACAAATGAAGTAATAAGCTGGAGCAGACAGACGGCAGTCATTACCTTGCAAACAGCAGTGAGAGGTCTACTTGTTGATGGAGGGCTTCCACTATAACGCTGATCGGACGAGCCAGTTTGCTCCAATAAAATCAGCTCCATCATTTACAAACTATATTTACTTAATGCATACCTACTAGGATCCTTTTGTCAGGGACAAACCACAAAGAATCAGCCACAAAAAAGAACCGGTTTGTGGAAAGAAGAAAATAAAAATAAACGGGAAAGAAAAAGAAAAAAGCTGTGCCCCTGGGCTGTGTGTGTGTGCATAGCCACAGGATCCAGCAGACTAGCAGAGATGCATGCAAGATCTGCCGTTTCATTGTCTTAGGATCACTGATACAATCTAGAGGAAGGCTATATTGCTTAAAGCTGTGAGTGAATGACATATGGAGGACTGGTGTGAAGAAAACTCCCCAGTGCCTCCTCCAAACTAAAGTCTTCCTGTGAGAGAGAGCAGCGAGCAACTTTCTGCGCTTTCAAACTGCATGCTCCCTCCCTCTCTCTCTCTCTCCCTCTCTCTCTCTCTCTCTCACCCATTTGTCTCTCTCTCTCTTTCACTCTTTTTTTTTTCTCTTCCTCAGACACTAGCTAGTCACTGCCTGCAGCAGTAATCGGACAACTCTCGTTCTTGCTCGGAGTCTGTCTCTTGAGATCTAGCACGGGGCTCCATGACTTTTCACCCTTAAAATGAAAAAGAAAAAAGTTGTCTTTTATCGCTAATCTGCGCGTTTAAAGTCAACTCAGAGAGAAGTTTCTTTTTTAAAAAGTTCTTTATTTGCTCTGGAACGGACAGACACTCAACGGAAGATTGCAAAAAAAAGGAGGAATAAAAGAAAAAGTGCAAGGATTCTACCATAATTGTAGTGAGTACTATTTTGATTATCTTTTAACAGTCTTTTCTTCTACGTTTGTTATTTTAGGTGTCCCGTGTTAAACTTTTTATGTCAGTTTTACACATGGCAAAATGCGGCTGTGTGTCTTAACTTTGCATAATCGAGGTTTAGATTAAATTGAAACATTTTTGAAAACACCTTATGATATTTTTTATAAGCGTCAAAGAGTTTTTTGAATGACAAAATTAAAGTCGTTTAAAACCTCTGACAAATTATTCTAGCAAATTATTAGCAATTTATCTCTTACCTAATGTTATTTTTTTTTAAATCTTCACCTAATGTACTGTTAAAACTTCAATATTGTTATCTTTATTAAATTTCATAAAAGACTGTAAAATATAAAAAGAAAAATATTAGTTTCTGTCACTCCTGTCAGTAACACCATTTGCAAAATGTCCAAAAATGAAAATTGCTGTAGTATATTTTGACAGATTATTTCCGAATCATATTTATAACAGTTCATAAAAAGATTATTTCTATTAATACATACAAAGTATTTAGTATTTTTTAAAAAGCTATATTTTGTATAGTATTTTGAGTTCCTACAAATTTCTATTTTGTTTAAATTTTTCTGATAAATACACACACAGTCTTTTTTAACACACAATTCCCTGTAAAATTCAGCAACAACGTTTGAGTTTAAAATCTTTAAGACTGCACTAAAAGCATCATGTCGCTGTCACCATTTGCCGCTCAAATTTAAATCCCCAGTGACTCTATCTCTCTCTCTCACGCACCTGATTCACACCTTCACCCTTTTCAAATTCACCTTTTTGCGTCTCCATAGCCCTCAGGTGAAAACTACCTTTTTTGATACTTTAAAACAGGTGTACGAGGCACTGAAATAAGAGATAGCATTGTAAATAATGACCCCATTTTGGGTCTAAGATAATAAGTTTCCATTTTCCATCCAGTAAGTAAAACCCAAGATTCTATTCAGCTGGCAGAATAAACAAAAGTTCAGTTTTAGCAGTTGACATCCAATGCCATCTGCTGCAGGCAGGAATGTTTTAGGGTAGACAGACAGGCAGATTGCTGTCTTGTAAGACATCAGCAGACGGCCACCACAACCAAGACACCCGTACATTTTTAAAAAAGGGTTGTTTTCTATCCAAGGATGCCGTTTATTTGAGAATTTAGCATTTTGTGTTTTGCGTTTAAATGCGTATTTATGCAGGACTCTTTCTCAGAAATAATCTCTTTCTCACTTTTATCGTTGTTTTGACTTTTTGTCTAGTAAATAAACACCAAAAAAATGCCGTTTTAAATATGCTTTTATCTTATAATAACTGAAAAGTCATTCCACGGCAGCTGTTTCCCCGACTCGCATTGTTTTTTTTCAGAGTGTGTGAGTACGGTGTTGCCTCCAGCCGCCCTCTCTGTGTTCCTTTCGCACAATATCCCTGCTTATCTAATTACCTCATAATGGGCTGCTTGATTTGAACTGTTTACACACTGTATTTGTTTTAATAAGGCATAAGTTCGACTGCATTAAGCTCTCTCCGATAAGCCCTCATGCGTTCAGCCCCACGACGTGCTGTTGTTTGCCGAAGGCCCAATGCGTTCCGTATGTGTGCGGCCGAGCTGGAAACGGTGCGCGGTGAAAGACACAGGGTTAATTGAAACTGCTGCGCTCCAGTGTTTATGAGATAGAGACAGCGGAAACGGTTTGTGGCGATTAGCTGTTTACTAAATACAGTAGAATGTTATTTTGTTAACATGCCACTGTTGGTCTCAGGAAAACGTCGCTCATGGAGCAGGAAATAAGGGCTGAGAAGCTCAATTGATCACGGCTCTTCTACATTCACAATTCCTTTGTGTTTGTTTGTGTAATCAAGGAGTTTGTTTACTTGAGCAGGAGAGCAGAGGATGAGCTAGACCTGAGTGTCTTTTTTTGCTTTTAGGATGTTTGTGTAGATGCAGGTTTTAGTATGGTGAATAAAAGAAAATGGGAGGGAAATAAATAAATACTGTGACATTAAAAAGTCCAACTATAAAAATCTGTATTTTTTCTTCTTTTTTAAGGTTAAATTAATTCGTAAAGCAGTCTTTTTACAATGTAAAATTAAAAGCCTGAGAAAAATAAATAAATAAAGGATGCATTAAATTTTAATTCTCTTTCAGTAATAATTTACGTGTTCGCAGTGTGATCATTTTTTTTTTTTTTTTTTTCTGTGACACTGCGGTGGGGAGAATTTGATCAGATGTATACCTTAAATCTTCTCTGATGGATTCTCAAAGCGGACGGACTTCTGGAAATAATTTAAGGGTTGAAGAGCTCAGAATTAACAGATTTAATGTAGCTGCGCTGTCCATCGCTTGAGCTTCATGTCAGATTGAACAAAATGGAACGGACAAATTGCACATCAACAAACCACAGCACGTGTTCGGAATTTACATTTTAATAATTACACAAAATTCGAAAAGTTTAAATTGTCTGGTTAAATTAAAACTGATTTTTATGAGTACGTGTCCAAGTGTGCGATTGCATAAGTGTGTCCTTTCATTTGATAATTGATATATATTTTTTTCTGCATTATGTATTGATTATCTTGATTAGATGGTTTTCATGTCACAATTTAATAACACATTATTAGTATTTTACTACATTCACAAATTTAAATCTATAATTCAGTTACAAAGGGGGGAAAAAAAAACAATTAAAAGCAAGTACCTGCAATAAAATTAAGCCCGATATTACAGGCACGATATTACGTCCTTTTTTATATATAAGGTAATCAGTGTTTTGTTGGTGGTGCATAATTCTTTGCTCTATGCTCACAGAGTCCAGTGAAGTGTAGCATTTTGTAAACTGTGTCTAATTCTAGTCACATCTGTGTTCAATTGTTGTCTACATCGACATTCTTTGCATGTGGATTTATTTTTCCTGGGCCACCATGTGGATTCAGCTGACCAGCTTAAGTTGGGATTAGTTGTTTTAAAGTTATTTTGATTAAAGCGCTGTTTTTCAAAACTAGAAACTTACAACACATGTTTTGCATAGTCTATGAAATTCAAAAAGGAACATGCATGTCTTGCCTTATAAAATTACAATCTTGTAAACCGTGGCTGGAAAGCAAGCAGAGAAAAGTGAATAAACAGTTTCATTATGAATTTTTGAATTTGAAAAATATAATTGACTCATTCCCTAAATTTTACACCTCATATAATTGACCAAAAAAAAAAGATAAATGCAATAATAAATGCCAGCAAATATTTCAATCCAACTTATTACATCAGAACTGAAGTATTCAGGTGAATCTCATCCATGCCGGAGCTGCTCAGACAGCCCGTGTGCTCTATAATGATCAATGTTAAAAGCCCGGCGGTGTTTGCCGATGGAAACGCAGCGCTTGAAATAAGCAAAGCGAGACAAAAAGCCGTGCAAACAGTCGTGAGTGAAGCGTGTTTGGCTTTTTTGATGACGCTTCCAACGCAGCTCTTTGTTCCTGAGAGCTTCAAAGACAGCTCAGTTCAGGTTGAATTCAAGCACACATCAAAGATGCTGAATGCACTTCTTTTTTGTTTAAACAATAAATATTTAGCAGTACAGGACAAGGGCTTGTTTTTGCTTTTAAAAGCCCACCAGCCCCTCCCTGTTCACCTGGTGAAAATCACCTGCTGGATGAGGGGCTCTGCCGTGAGACTGGCATGCGTAATGCTTTGTAAGCTGAATGCAGGCCGCGGCAAAGGTCTTTATGTCTCCGTACAGAGTCCCTCCTTCTTTACTTGCAATGAAACAACTTGTGCTGAACTTTTTATAGAAATCCAAAGTAATGTTCCCAGGCTTCAGATGATGTAAGGAACGACTTTAGGGTACGAAAGTGTGTTAATGTGACTAGACGGGGTCAAGAGAAGGAAGACCAAAGGAGAATTTTGAAAAACTTGACCATTATTCATCACGACTCGGCCATTGTGGGAAGAGGGGGGTGAAAAACACCAGGACCAAACAGCTCGGGTTACTACATCATGAAAACAGCCTGACATTAAAAATTCATGCAGGGATTTTTCAGACATTTTTGGTGGAAAGGCTGAATAAATGTCGCTTAGATCCAACAATTCAGCTCCGGTCTGATATTGGGTAATAGTGCCGCAGGTATCAGTGCAGAAGTGGACGGCAGAACGTAATTGTCAACTAAAAAAGAGTAATAGAGGCATTTGAAGTATCATATGAAACATATGTAGCCCCATATGTCCCACTACAAATTATTGTACGAGATTCAAGTTTATTTATATAGAGCTTTTCACAATAATGCTTTTTTTTCAGTGCTTTTTACAATTAAGAAGTATTCTGTTGTCAGCCAGAGATGAGTGTCAAACTAATGTCCATATGGCAGTAATATTCAGCTATAATATAATACATGTTAATAGTAAATGTCATGTATTCAGTTAAGCAGTCACAACAAATGCGTTAAGCAGCAATTACAACTTGTGATCTCAATGATTACAATATAAAGATAATATTTGATAGTTTTGCATGTCAATCCAAAGTTGGCATCATTTGAAGTCTTCACAATTGTCAATGCACTCAATATGTTCCCCTCTGATTTATTGTACAGGATGCACTCAGTGGTATCTATAGTGGTCTGGTGTTCCCTAAACCCTCAGGCGAAGTCCCAATCATCCCCCTGACCGTCATTAGGAACTGTCAGTGTGCCTGGAGAGGGAGTGTAGATAAATTTCAGATAGTGTCAATTGCAGATGAAAGATGCTAGGGGTGTCATGCTTGACTAGCTTCTGTTCAACAAAGTCCCATCTCTCTCAGCCTTGCCCCCATTGCCCCCCCCCCAACACTTCCAGAGGCAACAGCGGCAGCAACCTCGAGCAGGCGCCCCCGGCTCGCTCACCCAAAACCCCCCCCCGAAACACCCGCCCCTCCCTTTCCTGCTTACCTTGGCTAAGCCGCTTTGCATGTTGATTGGGGGAGGACTAATCCAGTTTGCAGCTGTCGTAGACCAATGATGAATCACCTTTCCGTCATTCGGCCGGGAGGAGGGAAGACCTGGAAGGAGGAAACAACGGTGGAGGGGTTGAGCCTACAGACAATGTGCCTCTCTGTTCCACCGACTTCTCTCTTCCCATTCTGCGCGAGAATAACAAAAATGTTTTCTCAGACAACGTCTATTGTGTCACGGATGGCTCTTCACAGAGACACTGAGCTGAAATAACAAGGAGTCATATTGTTTTTTAGGGTCCTGGCAGGTGGAAAAAAGGGAGAGAAAGAAAGAAAGAAAGATAGAGAGAGAGAGAGAGAAAGAAAGAAAGAAAGAGGGAGGGAAAAAACACTATTTGACAGATGGTTGAGGTCCGTCCAGTTTCAGGTAAAAGGGAGTTGATTTGCTGCCAGCAGCATCACTGAAAATCAACCACTTGTTTAGCAAAGTGCAACGGTTTGCAGTGTTGAAACGCTCAGAACTTCAGGAAAAAGTGTCTGGAAGTTTTTGTAAACTGCTGGAAGTGTGAAAGAAACAGGACAGAGGGAGTTAGAAGTGTCAGAAAAGGAAAACATTTGACAAATAAGGTTTGTGTCAGAAACTGACGTTATTTTAAAAGCAGGTCAAGTTTTAACATCTCCATGGCATGGATTATTTTTCTCTCGTTTTAACTGTGACCATCTGTAACGGATATTTTATAGCCGATCAAGAAGGACGGCTAAAAAGAGGTATGATAATCTACGCTGATAAAATGTTTCTTATTTCCTCTTCTTTGTTATTCATAAAAATCCAAATGTTTGTTGATAGCAGGGAAACGACCATTCCTAATTGATTCTGGCAGAGCGGCACGCAAGGCATTGTGTTTTTGGCGCAATTAGTGCAATAATGCTTTTCTGAAGACTGATGTGTGTTTTAGTTTTGCGGCCGCGCTCACATCACACACAAACACCCGTAACATACATCCGACCGCAGACGCACACTGGCCTGACCTTCCATTTGCTATGCATAATAAAATCCCGCGAGTGCGCGATGGAGCCAGTAGAATAATGTTTTCAGTGGCGTGGCCCTCGGTACATAAACAAAGAAACAATTAAGACGCTCGCCAGAGCAAACAGCATGCTTTAGTGAACTCTTCAGTCGCTCTCGTTGAGGTTTGAGGCCTCGCAATCACACATCTCTCTCACACGGCTCCGGCTATTGCTGTTTCAGATCAGAGATCGCTGGGGAAAATGAACGTATGAAAATTGCAGCATGCGCTACGGGGCCAATGGTGGTTAATTTTTAATGCTTAAAATGAGAAAGTCAATCAATCATCAGATGTCTCATTAATTGTTAAATTTGTGTCAAATGTCATTTGATGTGCCTCAGGGGAATGTCCTTGTTAAGTGTATTTCTCTGGAGAGCTGCTGGAATGTTCTTGTTTAATGTAGTTTTTTTTAAAATAATAATAATGATTATTTTTATTATTGTTGTTTTTATTATTGCCCTCTTTTTGCTGTTATCTGTAATTATATATTGTTCATAAAGTTAATATGTATTGTTTTGCATGTAGTTAAAATTGAAAAAAAAATATTTTAGCTACATAAAAATAATTGCCATTAATGTGGTTTTAAATATAGATATATTTGGGTTGCACTTTATTTTACAGTACGTACACTTTCAATGTACTTGCAGTGTACTTACCCACAAAAGTACTGAGTTGTGTAAAGTAAATACATGGGTTAAGGTTAGGTTTAGGTTAGTACCTAGTTATTACATAGTTATTACCTAGTTATTACCCAGTTGCCATTACTACAATAAGTGCATAGTATGTTCATCCGAAATAGGACTGTAAAATAAAGTGCTACCTATATTTGTATGTATTATATATTAATTATTTTTAAAAGGGTGTTTTATGTAATTGTTTTTTAGTAAATTCAATACATGTTTATTTTTAATGAGCACTTATATTTCAGATCTTGTGATGATTAGTTTGAGTTTGAGTGTGTGTGTGTGTGTGTGTGTGTGTGTGGGTGTGTGGGTGTGTGTTTGCTTGTGTCATTCAATATCATGTGACCGTCTGTGTGTCTCTTCCTCTCAGGTCTATGGAAATGCAGGATCTAGCTAGTCCACACAGCCGAGTAAGTGGAAGCAGTGAGTCCCCAAACGGTCCCAACATCGACAACTCACATATAAATAACAATTCCATGACACCAAATGGCACTGAAGGTACGTCTCCTCAGCCTCCCGTGAGCCGTATACCTTCATTCCTGTGCTACAGCACACTGTTTTTAACCTGCATATTCCCTTTGTATAGCATTTATGCTGTTGTGAAAAGTTAAATCTGTGTTAAACATCTACAGATTTTTTCCCTGATGGATATGCGATATTTTCTTGCCATGTCTTTTTTTTGCCATTTACATACTCCATTTTATCTATTGTAATCTGGTCAAACATTTAAATTCCTTTTATTTTTTATTAAATTAAATTTAAGTATATGTGACTCATTGTCTTCAACTTCATTGCTGTAATATTTTAATTATATATTTTTAAATAAATGCAACAGTGAACTTTAGCACTACATGAATTCATTTAAAAAAACACTCTATGCGTGCACTATATAAACTGTAGATCTTTCTGTGTTTTCACAGATCATGTTACAGCCCATAAGAATTTTATTCATCTCTGAAGTAGTTTACATAATGTAATCTTGAATGTGGTTTTTCTCCATTTCTGTAGTGATAAGCCCCAACCTGTGACAGTGCAGATTGTCATGTGTCCTGTCCCATTCTTTCTCCCTATAGGTGATAACATCACTATGCTTACCACAGCTGACTGGTTGTTAAGTTCTAGTTCACAGTCCGCTGCAGGTTTGTGCAGTTCTGGCGAAACAATGAAAGGACAATACTTGGCGTCATATGTGAAATTACACACGCTTTATGGTCATTTCACCCCGAGGCAATCCTAACAATTCCATCTGATTACATTCACGAATGTGAAAAGCCAATTTGATGTGCTCACATCTCTTCAACTATTGCGCCTTTCATTTGGACTCTTGTTTGGCATTATGTGTTGTGTTATGGTGAATCTGTTGAAAGCATGGTTTGAGACTTTTGGCTTTGATTCCAGACTGTCAATGAATGGTAAAGCTGTGGGCACGCGTAATGTGCGTTTAGCTTTTTATTTGATGTTCTTCAGGACGGTTTTATGGTTATGTGTGGTATGTGATAAGACTTGACTGCACTAGTTTCTGCATGTGCCGTGCCACTATTTTCCCGTATCCCTTTGAGAAGGAGGGGTGGGGGGAGCATTGGTACATATTCAAACCGCTCCCCATCGACATGTGTTCTTTTGAGGGAGAGCATAGCTGCAACATGTTCGACATGACAAGCTGATGGCTACCTCAGCCATGAGGGATTTCAGTGGGCATGACTCTGTACCCACATAGTGAATTTTGTTTTCATAAATGTAAACCTCCACCCCACCCCCTCCTGAGACAGAGATGGATTCATTTCAAAGATCCGGGCCTGTCTAAACGCTGTGAAATCGTCTCCCGGTTGCCCTCATTGTAGTTCGAGCAGTTGGGTCAAACACATTTTATACACCATGCATTGCCTTGACATATCAATTATGCTGCACGTCCATGCATTCCACAGTTTATTCCTGCCATTAAATTCCACCTTTTTTGCCTGTTTTCCCTTGATGCTACATAAAACCCTTCCGGTAAGAAATCAAGTGACTAACCTTTAGAATAGATCAGTTGGCATTAAATAAAAGGTCGATTTTAAATGTAGAGAAAGTAATACACATAAAAAAAAAAAAAACATATACTGTCATTCAAAAGTTTGGGGTTGGTAAAATGTTGGGGTTTGTAAGTCTCTTGTGCTCACCAAGTCTGCTTTTTTGGATCAAAAATACAGTAGAAACAGTAATATTGTGGAATATTATTAATTTAAAATCACTGTTTTCTATTTTTAAATTTTCAGCAGCCATTAGTCAAGTCTTCAGTGTCAAATGATCCTTTAGACGTCATAATATGCTAATTTGCTGCGCTTTATGTTATTATTATTATTACACTTAAAAAAATGCTGGGTTAAAAACAACCCAAGTTGGGTTGAAAATGGACAAACCCTGCGATTGGGTTGTTTTAACCTAGCGGTTGGGTTAAATGTTTGCCCAATGTGATGGACAGTTTTTTTTTTTAACCCAACTATTTTTTAAAAAATTACTATATGGCTAGCTTAAAATGAACCCAAAATAGATTGGAAATTAAAAATCAGACACATAATTACTAGAGGCAACAATAATAATCAAAAGGTGAACATTTATTAATAAGCAATTTAACTTAATAACTAATAACTAATAAATAGTTGAGTTAAATAAAACTACCCAGCACGTTGGACAAACATTTAACCCAACCGCTGGGTTTGTCCATTTTCAACCCAACTTGGGTTGTTTTTAAGACAGTTGTACTGCTTAATAATTTTGTGGGAACTTTAATACATTTATTCAAGCTTCTTCAGTTAATAGAAAGTTCAAAAGAACAGCATTTGTTTGAAATAAAAGTATTTTGTATTAATTTCTTTAAAACGTATTTACCCCAAACTTTATCATGCTACATGTCATTCTGTCAGAAGTAGATTGGAGAGGTTTATTCATTTAAATAAGAGTGTTTATTATGGCTATTGTCCTTAAATCAACACCAGAGCTGTGTGTATTGGAAGGGAATTGTCCTTGTTTTATTTGTAGAAGAGATTAGCTTTAATTGTTGGCCTCTCCTGTGAGTTAGCCAGGACAGAAACCTGAAAGGTCTATTATCTCAATAGAAACCCCAGTTCATTACAAAACCCAACCTCATAATGATCCTTTCCACATTGTGAGCCAATGAAACCATCTGGATGAGCACTTTGACTTTACAGAAGTTTGTTTTTCTGGTATGCTTTAAATTTGCACATTACCCTGAGATTAAGTAAGTTGATTTTACAAGCAAAGAGGCATTTGCCTGTAGTGTGACTGACAACAGGCTTTGCTAGTGCTGTGTCACAAATGCTCTGCTTTCCTTCTGTTTGCAGTTAAAACAGAGCCAATGAGCAGCAGTGAAATCGCCACCTCTGTAGCAGACGGCTCTCTAGACAGCTTCTCAGGATCAGGTACGACACGCACACACTCTACACAGCTGTAGAGCTGACTGGTGGGAGATGATCCCAGAGATGGGTTACTGATAAGCAGAGGCCCAGGAAGTGTCCCTGTGGCTGCGGCTGTAGTAGCATGAGGCTCTGTCTCAGTTCCCATGCCAACAGGCGTTGAGTTATGATCCTCCCAGCCCCCTTCTCGGCCCTAATCGAGTGACACCCCATCCCCATGGCCCTTAGATCCTATAGGTTTTAGATGCATGCTGCAAAACTAAGACTCCTATATTGTGAAATGCCTTTCTAAACCGCAGAACTTTGGAGCGGATTTAATTTCGATAACTGAGAGATGAGAGACTTGAAGTGTAAATTGATTGATATGAAGTGCCTATTTGTATTTTATTTCTAAAAAACCCAACTGAACATTTTGGAGCTACAAAACCAGCTCGCTGGCATTGTGTCAAAAACGTTATACTCAATGGTCTATTTTCAAAACTTAAGCATACAAATTTAGATAGGTCTATAGTCCATGTTATAGACTCCTCACATTACTTACTAAGCAAATGTGAAAACTCTTCATGGAGTATTACATTCCTGCTAATTTGTCTTATTTCCCTACCTATTTGACTAAGTACCTGATACCTATATGTTAGACTCATATAAATCATGGCTCGGACTTCTATCTCTGAGAATATGAATGAAATGAAGTCATTTGAGACTGTTTTATACTCAGGGGATGCAGTAGTGCAGAGGTTCGGTGTTTGCCCAGACCAGGTGCTGAAGTGTGGGGAAAAGGCCCCATTTTCAGAGCGCAAAGAATACAGTTACATTGAGCAAGAGCTCCTTAACTAACCCTTACTTTAGATGTCACAGCCAATTATACACAAAAGGCAAGAGAATCGCAATATTCGTAATACCTTCACCCCAAAGAAAGACATCCAAACCCTACAAATGGTAATGCACAAAGGACCTAGGCTTATATTTAGCAATCTATAAATGGCAATAGACAGCCTAATAATATTAATAGTGGTTCTTATTTAAAAAAAAAAAAAAAATGTTTGATACTTACAATTAAAAGTTTTGTTTGAAATATTTCTATTATTGTTGTTGTTAAAAATAAATCAATAACACTAATAACAATAATAAATTATTGAGAAAATTACATGAAATTTATTTTTTATGTATATTTATTTGTATTTTAGTATTTTTTTTAATATATATATATATATATATAATGTCAGATAACACTTTAGCAAAACATGGTCAGGTCAAAGTGTCTGAATAATTTTTGGTTCCAAATTTTTACTAATTTTACTGGTAGTCCACTGTATGAAGAATTTTTGGGTATAATATGTCACAGTTTATTTTATTTTGCTATCCTCGCTTACATAAATGAACTATAGTGTCCTGCACCCACTAGTAAAAATATATCAAAAATATCAAAAATGTCTGAATAATTTTTGGTTTGACTGTATATATATGTTTGCCATGATAGGTTCCTTTTAAGGGCACTACAATTTGAGCGCAAGTTCCCAGAATTAAGCCATGCATTCACTGGCACATCAAAAGATCTCATGTTGCTCTGTAGTGTTTGTGTGAGTTAACTGAATGGCCCTCCACACCGTCATTAAGGGCTGGGAACCACAGAGCCGATATGTGTCTAATGAAGGCTCCTTATGTGTACTACTTACCTGTAATCAGGCCTGCTGATTTCTCATTGTACAGTCCACTTTAAACCCTCGAGTGTGCACGGCTATACATCATTCCCAGCTCCGTGTGTGTGCGTGTTTGTGGACACTAGACCTTTCCATCCTGTGTAGGTTTTTATGTATACAAGTCAGCAGAAAAACGCTCCCATATTACCTGATTATTTTCCTTCGTTATTGCTCTTAATTTATCAACCTAAAATAAGGTTAGTGAAATAAATAGTGTAATGCAATGTAATTACTGTTTCCTTGGATTCCAGAAGTTCTGTTGGCAAAGAATAATATTTACCTTATTTTTTAATGTTTGAATATGTGCTTGCCTCTTTTCTTTTTAACTCTCCACAGCCATTGGAACCAGTGGCTTCAGCCCAAGACAAACTCACCAGTTCTCTCCCCAGATTTACCCTTCCAAGTAAGGCTTCTTTTATTTTTCTTTAAAAAATAAGCAGCATCCAACTTCATTTGGGCCTTTAATTAGATCCTTCTGCCAGATTCTGGACTCTCCGGCTGCTTTGTTTTCATTGATGTCTGCAACTTGCATACTCCAAAATCTGTTGTAATTATTATCTTGCAAAAATTTCCCTCGTGATTTATTTTTCTTTCGCAATGTATATCAGCTGCTTAATGGCTAGATTTTTCTCCATTTCACAGCTTGGCCAAATATTTATGATTAAGTAGCAGAATCACAGAGAATTTGTCTTTGAGCAAATTTCAAGATATGGGCTTTTGGGTAAAACTACATGTCTCCCTTTTCTCTTACTTTGCTCTCAAATAGCAGACCCTATCCACACATTCTTCCGACTCCTTCCGCCCAAAATATGGCCGCGTACGGACAGACGCAATACACCACAGGAATGCAGCAGGCTGCTGCCTATGGCACGTACCCTCAGCCAGGCCAGCCCTATGGGATTCCAGCCTATGGTAACTGATTCAGTTCATTCTTTTCTAAGCTATAAAGCTTTGTAATCCAGGTTGTGTTTTGCTTTTCACTCAAGCAGATGAACTTCCAACCTTACAAAACATTTATGTTTTTCCTGCCATAATACTATAGTAACTAAATTAATGGGAGCACTTTATTTTAGTCATGTTCCCCATGTACATACAATGTACTTATTACAGTAATAACTGGTTAATAACTATGTAATAACCATGAACCTACCTCTAAACCTAACCTTAACCTCTGTAGTTACATTATATTACCCAGTATTTTCTTAGGTAAGTACACTGTAAGTACACATAAGTGCATGTATTGTAAAATAAAGTGCAACCAAATTAATTTTTACAACTGAAAAAATACAATACATTACTATGGAATCTTCTTTTAAAAAGTATGCTAATGTTTCAAAAATTTTTTAATTTAATTTTATTCATTAATTTATTTATTTACGGACAGTGAAGGAAATTTGAACAACTTTTTTAAACATTTTCATTTTTTTTTATTTTTTTTTTTAATCAATTATGTCTAACCTACTGGGCGAACATTACATTACCTCATTAATTTTCATTAGCAGGTTTATAACGCATACCTCACTTTTCAAATACTGAATTTACTCCTTTTGGTGAAAATTATGGCCAATATTTAATGTTTCTTGGTTCTTTTGATGCATTTAATTAAACTGAAAGTCATAAAATGAGACACAGCTAAATTTTAACAGTTAGCGTTTGTAGCATTTAGCCCAATACTTAGCATGTAGCTTTAAGATTAATTCTAAAACTTCGCTAACAATGTGCTGACCACTAAAATTAGGCTAATGCTTACCTCAGCCCTTAGTAACTCCTTTTCCCACCTTCAGTCGAAACTTAGGACTCTGCTGACCTTTTGTTTTGCGTTTGCAGACTCAGTAACTCCTCCTGACAGTTGCTAATTTCATGCTACTTCAACAGATATGGGAGATATAAAGATTTCAGTTCATCGTGTACACACTGAGCCCAACTCAAGCTAGAAATGTTTTTCCAAGGGTTTGAACGCTGTGAAACCTTTGTGAAAATATGTGCACAGATAATGTTGTTTAGGTAGAACAATCTGGAATATGCTCCCGAGAGTTCACATGTTTGTTTGAGTGGAAGCAAATCGCAAACCTGCATTGGGCCTGATTCAATCTAATCAAAAAACAGGTTTGTTTTAACTCCGACCAGCAAATTCTTGGAAATCTGTGCTGAGTTTGGCGCAAACACTTCAATACAAAGGTTGCTTGAACCATGGCCCAGTGCGAAACAAGCCACCATTATCTTTTATTCTTGATTGACGTGGAAGGAGTAACACTGAGGATTGTGCATCATATTGCTCTGGTGTCACTAACTGATTTAGGTCCATTGTGGGCAGGCATCAAGACAGAGGGCGGATTGACCCAGGCCCAGTCTCCTGGCCAGAGCGGTTTCCTCAGCTACAGTTCCAGCTTCTCCACGCCTCAGACGGGACAAGCACCCTACAGTTACCAGATGCAAGGTCAGGATCACCCTCTTTTCTTTTCCTTTTCTGTTCTTCCCGGTGGAGTGACAAAATAGAGCCGTGATTCCTCTCAGGCCCCCTTCAAAAGAGGACACAATTAATGGCAGACACGGACCAATTCATAACATCCCGGAGCAGATGGTTGTATTGGGTTGTAGTTGGACACAGTCTTTTTTGCATTAGGCCTGAAGAGAAACAACACAGATGGAAAAATCCCTTTTTCCTCTTTAAGACCAATCTTTTTCTCCTTCGCGCTCGGCCATGTACGTTCTCAAGTATGTTTGCTTAAAAAGGAACACCCGGGACTCTCGTCTTTGAGGTCAGTTCATGGAAGTCACACTTGCGTACTGGGAATTAAATGTGCATAAGGCAAATTGCCTGCCACCCAGTGTTTTTTTCAGAGACATTGTCCCAGCTCCAAAGCCAACAGTCTTTTTCTGACATTCTGTTTCTCCCGTCTTTCTCCCTCTAGTGTTTTCCTTCGAGCCTCCAACAGTTAGCGCTGGTTTGAGCTCTCTAATCTCCAAATAATGTGTGACAGTAGAAACATCTCCACGTTTTTGAAATCTCTCCAGAGCATCTCACAATAAATAATGTGACATATGTGGTCTGTGGAAGCTTCTTTTCCATGCCTCATAAGTAGAAACTTTCGGTTTCTGCTGATGCTGCTTCAACACCAGGGTTGTAAGTGTTACCCTGTTCCAACCGCAGAAGTTTAAAGGCCTGTTCACACTGTTCAAGTCCAATAAGACTAAATGTCATGAAAGTATAGAATCCAAAGTATGCATCCAATCTGTTCACTGTGTCTGATACCAAATTTGAGACATTTTTTGGAATAATTTTTATTCCTAAAAGGACCTTGTTTAGCATCCAGATGATAAAAAATCAACCTAGCTGTCAAATAAAAGCCCTTGAATGCTCATCGCAATAGAATATTTTGGACTTAGGAGTTTGTAGAAATGTTATGAATGATTTTTGTCATTTTTTGTGCCAAAATTTGGTATGAATAGTTCTCAAAGGAATGGTTCACTCAAAAATGAAAATTATGCCATCATTTATTCTCCCTCATCTCATTCCAAACCTGATGATCATCTTCATGCAGCTCTTTTCCAAAAAATAAGACCATGTCTGTCAAAATTCTTTTTTTTTCACCAAAAATAACAGTATACAGGTTTGGAATTACATGATGGTGAGTGAATAATAACATAATTTTAATTTTTTGCATAAAAATATCACTTTAACTGTCATCTCACAACGACACTGCATTGGGTTTATTGTAAGTCAGAAACTGAGGTGCCTTCAGTCTTCCTTTCAAAGCCCATGCAGCCATAAACACATTAGCCACTAACTGCAGAAGCAGATGACAGATGACCATTAACCAGGCCAGTCTGTCTCTATTGGCTTCCTCTCTGTGCCTCATCGATTAGGCAGGTCTGGACTCAGAGGAAGAGACTCAACATGGTAGCCAAATGTAGACCCCCCATCTATACGATACCAACTGCTGTCCCATAACCCTAGTAGAGCGAGCCTACACCCAGCTGTCAGAGGGAATACAATTAAATTAATGTTTTTTACAGTGCTCTTTCATGTCTAATGGAACAGCTCTGGCTTTCTCTGATCACGATCCAGAAATGTAACACAGAAGGAACTTCTTGGCTTAAAATGATGAGGTCTGGAGTCGCCACACATTGTGGGATTATCATAAATATCACAAAATAGTGAGAGAATATGGGAATGTTAACACTCTGACACTCTTTTATATATATATATATATATATATATATATATATATATATATGAATATATATGAATATGAATATAATGAAACATAGAAGCATAAGCTTTAATTAATAAAGAAATAATAATTTTCTGTCATTTAGCTGAGATTTAATTCGCTCTATGCCAATGAATTGTGAATCTTCTTGACAGCATTTCACTCAGTACATCCAAGTATAAATTAGGAATTCATTTTCCAGTTTCACACCTGTTTGAGCTTTGCTTCCTTGTCCATAAACATAACGACTCAAGGGTAGAGCCAGAGAGGGGCTTCTCTCACTGATTTTTACTAAGAGTAGATGATAATTACAGCAACAATTGGGCCTCCCTCCATTCTGCACACCGTGTGAGAGGAGCAGCAGACTGCTTTTTAAAGAAGCCCATCTGGACTTGATCGCTTGCTCCCTAGAGAGGCCTACAAAACTTCTGCTACAAATATTGTGCACTGATGATAGACATAGCCCATGGCAAGAGGACTGATCAAGCACAGCAAATGGACTCCCAATTGGAGTGGCCATAAGGAGAGCCAGTGTCTCGTCTTGAGTGAACTAACTGGAGCAAGACAGAGCGGAGAAGGGGGAGGAATGGGGGAGTTTTTTTGCCCCTGGGAAAAACCAGGCCTCTCCCCAGCATGGAGTCATTCTTTTGGGACCGGAGGGGGTCTTGCTTGGCTTTTATGTGGCTCCGGACTCTTTCTGGAGTCAACTGCTTTCCTACGAGTCCTGGCTTTTATGACTTTTTGAACTGTGGATTTAGCTAATTTGTTGTGCAATGGGAGTTTGATGCGTCTCACTTTAAATGACGGCCCAAGTCTGGAGAGGAAGTCAACTGCTTTTAGAGCACCTCTTGCTGTTCTTTAACAGAAAACAAGAGTTAAAAAAAAAATAAAAATAAAACAAAAAAACAAACTTGCTGGTTGAGCCACACAGTAGTCCACAAGTAAAGCTGTTGTATGTTTGTTACCCCCCCTCCCCCCCCGCCCTTTCCTCATTTTCCAGAAGAAGATGAAAGACTTTGCTTCTGTTTTTTTGGCTGAACAAATGTCCAGTTAGCAAAAGAAAACTTCTAGGAAAATGTGCTAAAACTGATTAAAAGGAATATTCCGGGTTCAATACACGATAAGCTCAGTCTACAGCATTTGGGGCAAAATGTTGATTACCGCAAAAAAAATCATTTTTAAATTTTAAAAATTTTCTTTAAAGAAGCAAATTTGAGGTTACAGTGAGACACTAACAATGGAGGTGAAAGGCGCCTATTTTTGGAGGATTTCAGCTGTTCTCATCACTTTCACAATAGTGTTGTTATAGTTAAATAAAACTAACACTATTAAAAATTGTTTTCGTTAATTGAAATAAACCTGAAATAAAATAAAATATAAATATTAGATGAAAAACAAAAACTTAAAAAAAAACTGTTGCCTTTGCAACTGTAATAAAATAAGTTTAATTTGAAGTACTAAAATTACTAAAACTTAATTAAAAGAAAGTTAAACTAATAAAAATTACAAAATCACATAGCAATATATATATATATATATATATATATATATATTTATTTATTTATTTATTTATTTATTTATATATACTATTTTTAGAATTTCAGTTTTCATTTTGAAAACTGAAATTATAAAAATAAAAGCTAATTCAAATTATTTATAAATGCTATAATAGTATATAAATAATACTAAAATAACACTGTCATTTTGAAGTTTTAGGGTTATGTTGTCAAGGTTAGTAAGCTTTTTACAAAAATCATATTTAAACATATTATTTGCATCTTGTGGCTATACTATTGAAACAGTGAGTATTTTAATATTTGGCCCTATTCACTTCCATTGTAACCGCCTCACTGTAACACCAAAGGTACAATTCAAAATAATTTTCTGTTGTTTGAGCCTAACTTGTACTGAACCCAAAATATTCCTCTACACCAGTTTTTTTCAGTCTGCTTGAGAATTTCAATGTGATTTGAGAAGTTTGACTCCAAGAAGCACCTCGAAACACGACATACCTCCAGGCTGTCCCGGCCCATATAACTCATGTCATGTATGTTATTAAGTCATTAGATGCTATCTCTCCATAGAGAGATTTAATTACCCAGAAGGTGCTTCTTTGAGCAGCTTGAAAAGAAGACAGATATGCATATTCATTGAGGCAGGATGTCAGGTAAAAAGACCTCCCATCTCCCTCCCCCTCATTCACAACAGTGGCACTATGTCTGTCATTGTAAAGGTAGCGATGGATGAAATAATAGACCCAACCCCCTTTCCTCTTTCTTTCCGACCATCAGCCAAGATCCAATCATTGATATGGAGAGAGAAAAGATAGAGCCACTGTTATATCCCACCCACCCACCAACACACACACAGACACACACACACACACACACATACACAACCCCTCATGCCCCTATAGTACCTGCAAGGCTTTGTCTTAAATGCCTTTGAGGTAGTTTAGGTCATGCTTGGCTCGGCCCCCATCTACAATTTAAAAATGTCATTTATTTTGAAGGTTATGTTACATTTATCGCCCTTAGAATTATATCTCTTACATCAGATGCAAACAAAGGCTATGTCTACACTAATCTGGATACATTTGAAAAGCATAATTATCTTTACATTTTGGCTCCCCGTCCACATTGAGGCAGCGTTTTTGTCCTGCAAAAGGACGAAGATTTGAAGATCCAAGTGGATAACTTTGAAAATGCCATTTTGTGTGGATTGTGCAAAACAGCGATATTCAAAAACTATGACACATGCTTAGTCATGTGGCACATATTGTACCCATATGTTTATACCAGTATGTCTCAGCTATGTGTTGCTAAAGATAAATGTTACTTTGTACAATCTTCATATGACATTCCTGCAAAGATGGCAGACAATTTACTGCCAATTGCTGTCCTGCGGCAAAACTTAAGGACAATTGTGTTTTAGACCATAAGGCGATTGAGTGCAATCTGGACACATCAGTAACTGGTGGGATATTTTGCTAATAAAATGATGGTGCCAGAAGAATAGAGAATTTTAATATGTCTGGTCTCTTTGTATCATGTCAATGAGCTTTTATAATGTTTTATGCATGGGCAGTAAGATGTTTTCCGATGTTTAAGTATGGACGAGAAACTTTTGGAAAACGCGAGTGTTGTACAGAGAGCGTTTTAAAATGAAAACACTGTTTTCAAATGTATCCTGATTAATGTAGACGTAGCCAAAGCCTCATTCAATTCAATCTTTCTGTGTGTTTTGCATTGTGATTGCTCACCGTTTTGTCTCTTTCTCTCGTAGGAGGCAGTTTTACAACAACTTCAGGGCTGTACGCTGGAAGCAATTCCCTCACAAACTCAACTGGATTCAATAGTACACAACAGGTAGCTGTAATTGAATTTCTATCTCTGACTATCTAGTCTGTAGCACACGTTGAAATTGTATTTCCTCCATTTGGCACATGCACTCAGTATTTTTTTTCCTTCCTCCTGTAAGTCTTTATAGAACATGTGTACGCTCGCATATTACTCACATGATATGAATCACTCTAAATGTCTCGACCACTGTACGCAAGGATTACCTCTTGCTCTTTTCGCGTATGAATTATGCCACGAGCGGAGGAAAAAAGAAAAAAAGTGAAGACAGATCGCTGTCCAGATGTAGCACACAGGAGACATATGTTCACATTTACGTTTTGGAATCTGCACTGTAAAGTAGCAGCGTTGTGTGCTGCTATCTCACATTACCGCCTTGATGTCTTTCTGCAGGACTACCCCTCCTACCCAGCTTTTGGCCAGAGTCAGTATGCGCAGTATTACAACAGTAGCCCCTACACCTCTCCATACATGACCAGTAATAACACCAGCCCCACCACACCCTCCACCACTGCCACCTACACCCTACAGGAACCTCCATCAGGGATCACCAGCCAGGCCCTCTCAGAGCAACCGGCAGGTAAGAGCGTTTAGTTTGGGGGGGGGGGAAAGGTAGGGAATAATAACAAAAAGTCCTAAAAGTTGCTGCAAAGACAGGATATGATTGGCTGATTTTGCAATACTAAACACTGGTGGTGCACTCAAAAAAAAAAAAAAAAAAAAGGAATTTTCCATATTGATTTTTCACAGGAGTTTTACCCGTATTTGAATTACACATTGTGTTTTAGGAAATGTTCGTAAATTGCCAGTACTTTTCCACTTCTCTATTTTTTTTTTTTTTTCTCTGACCGTGTGACACTTCTGTAGTTTATTATTATTTATTTAATTGTTCATTTTCTGTACTGAATATCAGTATTGTTGTGATTACATGTAGATTGCCTGTGCTGTCATCTAAGGGATAAAAAAAAAAAACTTTAAAAATTATATAAATAATTTTATACATTTATATTTCATAAAAATATAAAATGTATATTTATTTGAAATATAAATGTATAAAATTATTTAGATAATTTAAGTTTTTTATTATTATAAAGTATAGAAATATTAATTTTATATTTAATACAAATCTTTAGCAAATTTTAGCAAATCTTTAGCAATTTTCAAAATGAACATCCTTTATTCATATTATATATTTTATATTTATAATAAATTGTATTTTTATAAAATATAAATGTATAAAGTTATTAATATAATATAATCATTTTCAATGACTTCAAATAATGTTGTTATATGCATTATAATAATGCCTACATTCACTTGTAGCATTTAAAATACTTTATTTTAGTTTTATTTTTTATATATTTTGACAAAACCCTTATAATATTAATATTAATGTCTAATATTAGATTATTTCTTATATCTATCTGTTATATTTATTAATATCTTTTATCAGTTGTGACCCTGGACCACAAAACCAGTCATAAGGGTCTTTTTTTTTTTTTAAATTGAGATTTATACATCATCTGAAAGCTGAATAAATAAGCTTTCCATTGAAGTATGGTTTGTTAGGACAGGACAATATTTGGCTGAAAATCTGGAATCTGAGCGTGCAAAAAAATCTAAATATTGAGAAAATCGCCTTTAAAGTTGTCCAAATGAAGTCCTTAGCAATTCATATCCACTCATAAAAATACATTTTTGATATATTTATGGTATGGAATTTACAAAATATATCCATGAAAATCTTTACTTAATATCCTAATCATTTTTGGCATAAAAGAAAAATCGATAATTTTGACCCATACAATGTATTGTTGGCTATTGCTACAAATATACCGTGCGACTTATGACTGGTTTTGTGGTCCAGGGTCACAATTATCAGCCACAATGTGAAAATAATTATCAGATTAACAAACAAGACGTTGAAATCACATAACTTACATGCTTGATACAGTATTGCTGAAAATAGTTTGTAAAGAAACCAAAGCAACCGTTGCTTGTTTCTAAGCAGCGCACAAAATGAAAGCCCTGGAATGCTGCAAACGCAGACAATCAGATACTAACGATGCAACATTCCATTGTCGTTGGACTATATATCTGCACTTTTGAAACGGTGCTCAGCCAATCAAAGTCGAGGACCGAACTATTATAATATATACAGTATTTCATTCATTCAAAGCTTGTAAACCCAAAGTTTTCTTACATTTGCCTTGTCGTGTAATTAAGAAAGGATGATATAGTGCATAACACCCCCATTGCCATTACTAAAGCTTAAATGGTATCTAGGGTATAAGTAGATCAGATAAACAGCATGATATTAGAGCATGTGGGCAGCAGCTACAGCACTGAGCACTAGATGAGGTAAACGGATCCAGCCACAATGTGAAGGTGAAAGCCTTTTTTATTTTCCTCTTTTGATATACTTTTTGCCTTTCTTTTTTCCTGCAGGAGAGTACAGTACAATCCACAGTCCATCAACCCCCATTAAAGATTCAGATTCAGATCGATTGCGCCGAGCTTCGGATGGAAAGTCACGTGGCCGGGGAAGGAGGAACAATAACCCATCCCCACCTCCTGACTCTGACCTTGAGGTATTGGACCACTGCCGCTCTCTCATTGTATCTGACTGGAATGGCAGTGATGGAATTAATTATTATCCAGATACTTTTGATAATCTAGAAGTGTCTGTTCTGCTTTACCTTAAAAACAAAGCATCAACACGTTTAAAGAGTGACACTGAGTACGTTTACATGCTCAATCTTACATGTTACAACATGTAAATGCCTTAAACAGAGTTTTTTTGGTGAAAGCTTTGTTTTGCATGCTTCGCTTTGCATGCAAACGCCTTAATAGGCTTTCTGTCAGTTTATTTAGTGTGCACGTCACATGTTTGGACATGAAGACCAGAGAAAAACCAGATCATTTCAAATCTCTTGTAAACAGTTTTCTTGCATTGGTACGTTTTTATAATGAGCAGAGTTCTGATAGTTGTCAGCATTTTGTTGTGCATGTAAAAAGACTTAGAACTCAAAATTAGAGTTCAGTTTGGTTGTGAATCAAAAAAATCTGTAGAAGTGCATTATTTATATCTTCTTTTCATTAACATAACCTGAATCTTAAGAAGGTTTCGGCCCCATTAGCAAGCTGACATCATAGCATGTTAACAAATCTAGTTAATTAGTTTGTTGGTATTGATTGTGTTAATGCATCAGGGGCAGGGGATGGATGGTCCGGTGGTGGTTCTTCCCGCAGTTGCGGGGTGCTATGGTGACCATCAGTGCTGTATATCTACCGATCCCAGGGCACATGAATCTATGCACCCTTTTTATTGACAATCAGATCATCTTGCATGCTGAGTGAGCCATTGATTTTGCTCTTTCTTTTCTCAGCGCGTGTTCATTTGGGACTTGGATGAAACAATCATCGTTTTCCATTCCTTGCTCACAGGATCTTACGCCAACAGATTCGGAAGGGTAAGTGATGTATTTTAAATGCAAACACAGGCAAATATTGCGGCAAAGTTTAGAAAAATACACAGAAAAGGGGTCTGTTTGGGTACACCGTCCAGCTTCGAGGAACACAGAGTTCAGAGTAATTGTTTCTTTTTTTAATACGATCGTCGAGGCCTCGCAGGCATTCAGCTCGGCCTGCAGCTGTCAGAGTTATGTGGCTGGTACAGGCATGGATTACAAACCAGTTGCACCGAGAATGTCCATTGACACTTCTTAAGGGTTTTTTGTCCTTCAGAAATGTTTCATTGTTAAGTTTAATTAAGTGTTTGCCGAAACTGCCCTTTAAGTGAGGTTAATGTGTTATAGTGAAGTTGATGAAAGTTAAGAAACACTTTCTTTAGTTTTAGATTTGTATATATACAGTCAAACCAACATTTATTCAGACACCTTGAACATTTCATTCATTATTACAGTTTATTCACTATAGTTTAAAAAATGGTAATAAAATATGACAAGATCTCAGAGTTAAATTGTGTCAGATAACATTTAAGCAAAACATGGTCAGGTCAAAATGTCTGAATAATTTTTGGTCCCAAATTTTTATCAATTTTACTAGTAGTCCACTGTATGAAGAATTTTTGGGTATAATATGTCACAGTTTACTTTATTTTGCTATCCTCACTTGCATAAATGAACTATAGTGTCCTGCACCCACTAGTAAAAATAGATCAAAAATGATATCTAGTGTCTGAATAATTTTTGGTTTGACTGTATATATTACCAAGGCTGCATTTATTTGACCAAAAATGCAGTAAACACAGTAATATAGTGAAATATTACTACAATTAATATAAAAGTTTTCTATTTTAATAGATTTTCAAATGTAATTTATTCCTGTAAATGGCAAAGCTGAATTTTTAGCATCATTACACAAATCTTCAGTGTCACATGATCCTTCAGAAATCAAAATCTAATATGCTGATTTGCTGCTCAAGAAACATCTTTTGTAACATTGTCCATGTCTTTAAAGTCACTTTCGCATCAATTTTAGGCATTTTTGCTGAATAAAAGTTTTAATTTCTTAAATAAAAAAACAACTTACTGTCCCCAAACCTTTTGTAGTGTATATAAAATATATAATATTTTGTGTAATATGTATAAAATATGTATATTTTTGTATATGTATGTAGAATCTATATTTTTGCCTTTATTTATAGGATAATATTATTAAGACATAATGCCAAATTTAGCAGGTTCAAAAGGGTTATGAAGATGCAATAAGAACTAGTTTACTTCTGTGGTCATTGTATTTGTTATTTTATATAAACCATCATAAGCTATATTTGAACTTTCAAAACAAACAATTTGGGAAGTACGGCGATCTGCAATTCTCAGGCTTCATCAATGATCTCATGCTTTTATTTAACTTGCGCGACTGCTCGTTCAATTCACCAGATTATATTTTCACAAAAATTGCGAAGTCTGAGTTCAACATGCGTGTGTTTTTAAACCCGCTTTGTGTCTGAAGAATGTAGAAACCTGCTTCCTTGTTTGAGGGAATAAATCACAGACTTGGCATTTTTTGGCTGAGCTTCTTGAAGGTTTTTTTTTTCTTTGTGGTGAGTGTAGATGACAGCAGCGCTCAGATGTCAGTGGAACGGGGCCCGGCGGCTGGTTTGTTCTCTTTGTTCCTCAGGCAGGGTGTTTGATGGGGGTGGTGTTTTGTTTTAAGGGTGAGGGAGCCCTGGCCCTCGACCCTGCACTGTTTATTTACTTTATCTCGGCTGAGCATGCTGGGTAAAGAAGCAAAACTCTGAGAGCGCCTCAACCGCATCCACTCTCTCTCTCTCTCTCTCTCACACACACACACACACACACACACACACACACACACACACACACTTCAGCGGTCGCCCCTCTGATTTTAAGGTCCTTTTCCCAAACCAATCTTCATTTATAATGTGACAGCGAGCCCCCATCGTTCTATCTCTTCCTCTCTGCTCTCAAAATCTGATTACACGTTGCCCTTTTCACATGTAATAATTTCTGTTTACTGGGATTTGATTGGTCAGAGGAACATATTACAAGAATTTGATGGGAGAATTAGAGATTTAATTTCCAATTTTCTCTTATTAGTTTTAGACATACATAATTGGAGTCTAAACTCCAATTTTAAAAGTTTGGGGTCTGTAAGATTTTTTTTTTTTTTTTCAAAGAAATTAATACTTTTACTCAGAAAGAATGCATCAAATTGACAGTAAAGGCATTTATTACAATGTTACAAATGATTTCTATTTCAAATAAATGCTGTTCTTTTGAACTTTCTATTCATCAAAGAATCTTGAAAATAATGTGTCACGGTTTCCACAAAAATATTACGCAGCACATACATAATTGAAGTCTAAACTCCATTTCTAACAGTTTAAAAGTTTGGGGTCAGTAAGATTTTTTTAAATAAATTAATACTTTTATTCAGAAAGAATACATTCAATTGGTCAAAATTGGCAGTAAAGACGTTTATAATGTTATAAAAGATTTCTATTTCAAATAAATGCTGTTCTTTTGAACTTTCTATTCATTGAATAGTTCAATAGTTCAACCAAAATGTAAAATTCTGTCATCATTTACTCACCCTCACGTTGTTCCAAACCTGTATGAGTTTCTTTCTTCTGTTGAACTCAAAAGAAGATATTTTGAAGAATGTTGGTAGCCAGACAGTTGACGGTAGCCATTGACTTCCATAGTATTTTTTTTTTTTTTTCCTACTATGGCTACCATCAACTGTTTGATTGCCAACATTTTTCAAAATATCTTCTTTTGTGTTCAACGGAAAAAAGAAACTCGTACAGATTTGGAACAACTTGAGGGTGAGTAAATGATGACAAAAATTTCAAAGCTATCCCTTTAACCAATCTTCATTTATAATGTGACGACGAGCCCCCATCGTTCTTTCTCTTCCTCTCTGCTCTCGAAATCTGATTACACGTTGCCCTTCTACTAGAAATATGCTTTTCCCATCTACCCTGCAACATCACAAACCACATAATGCTCTCTTAAATCATATCAGCACACTCATCTCAGACCCTTACATTAAAAACCAAGGTGCTTCACGTTTCTCCGATATGAGGCGTAGATGACATAAACAGAAAGAAAACCCAGCGAAATGCATCTCTTCCAGGGAGACCATTGAGGAAGAGCTCTATAAATAGAGCCGTGTTGGAGAGCTCACTGCTGTGGTTATCAGTTATCCTAATTGGCATCAGGGCAGCTCGCTCCCATAAAGCTGATGGTTCGGGCCAGCTGTGTGGCCGTCAGACCCGGAGGGAAAGCTTGCGGGGTGAGGGGGTTTCGGAGGGGAGGACTTGGCGCCCTTCGGGTGGCGCTGATGTGTGGGGACAGGTGGCAGCGAGAGCAGAAGACCCTCTGGCACTCCGGCCTGCTTGTATTCTAAACTATCCTGCTGAATGATTGTTTAGATTTAATTGGAGAGGATTCGTCGGGCCGGAGAAGTGCACTTTGCATACCTCTCACCACCAAACCTGCTTTTATTAACTGTCAGATACATACACAGGTGTTTATATTAAGTCCACTGACTGGCAGGCTCAAAATAGATGGGAGGGGAGGAATATTGAGACGTGTTGTTTTAAAACAGAGAAACCCTTAACAAAGAAATAACCTATTTTAGATTAGGCAATTTATTTAAGAGTTCTTTTTATAATTAAAAGTAACATGAGAGCAACTCAGTATATATAAACTACAAAATTATTGATCATTTTTTTCACTAACCCTCATGTTCTGTTTGGGAGTCTGAGAGACTCCATGACTCTTTTAATAGCTTAGAAAACATACTTAACATTGAAGTATCAGGTTGATGACTTCCTGCACTCACGAGAACTGATTATAAACATAATTTTAACTTGCTAACATGCATCCAATGACCTCCATGAAATATATTATTCATTTTGGAGTCTCAGAGACCTCAGATATAAACAAAGAATAATTGCAATGGATTTTCACATGCAAAAGGACTGTAGAAATGCATTCCTGCCAATTGCATTTGGTTTATTGGAATTTTCTGCAATCGCTTTTTTTTTTTTCCTAGGGTCAAACAGACCCCAAATTATAAGTTCCAATTGTTACTATAATATATAAATGCTTCACACTTAAAAATTTCTGTCTAATTGTTTGTTTGATTGATCAGAGGACCATATTACAAGAATTTAATTGGAGAATTAGAGGTTTAATTTCAAAATTCTGTTATTACATTTACACGTACATAATTGGAGTCTCTAAAAGTCAATATCAACAGAATATGACGGTTAATTATTTAAAATTCAAGTAAACTAACTCAAAAGTTTAAGTAAGATTCTTTTTAAAAGAAATAAATCATTTTATTCAGAAAGAATGCATTAAATCGATTGTTCTTTTAAACTTTCTATTCATTAAAGAATCATGAATAAAAAGTATTACGGTTTCCACAAAAATATTAAGCAGCTCAACTGTTTTCAACATTGATAATAATAATAATAAAAAAAGTATCTTGAGCACCGAATTAGAATATCAGAATGATTTCTGAAGGATCATGTGACACTGAAGACTGGAGTAATGATGCTGCACAATTATCTGTGTACCATAAAAATATACTAATTTGTATATTTATTATACACAATTTTTGATGCTCAAAAGTGCGTGAACACCATCTTAAAAACCTCATCAGTGTATTTGCTGGTGTTCTGTTCTTCTTGTGTGGTTTCCCCTCCTGCTGTCTGGAGTTAAAACATTTTCATTGTCGAGTGTGACATGTAATCAGTAAAAAGCTCAGCCGTTTCTTCAGGTGGCTTTAAGCTCTAATCCCTGTAGCAGAGCTCTCTGACTCAGCACGGCCGTACAGACACTGAAATAAATCCCCTCCTTTGCTTTCGTCTCTCATTCGCACACTCGTTTTATCCTCTTAATGAACAACGGGAGAGTGGCCTCTGATTAGAAAAATAAGCCCATGTGGAATGAAGATTACAAAAGATGATTTTAAACTGAATACTTGTCTAAACGGCCATTTAATAAACCCTATGGCCTTGTTTTAAGCTTGTACTACAGCGTTTCTTTGTCTCAACACTGTGCAGTCACTTTAAATGCGCTGACTCCTAAATATTTGCAGTTCAGTTAAGATAGTGATCAACCAATATATATATATATATATATATAGTCATCAGACAAGACAAGTTTGTAATCATGAAAAGGTGTCATTTTATAATGAGCTTCCTTATTGAGTGTTGACTAGGTATTAAAGAGAAAAACACACTGCAACTGGTTCATTAAGAATTTAGAGAGCAGTCACTCCAATCTTTGTGTCAGCTCTAACACAGCCATGAGATCACCATTACTGCCAGTATTGCATTACCGTGGAAACTGAATACATTGAATACATTTTAAAAAAAAGAGTCCATTATATTTTAAGTGAGTAATCCATTTTGATTACTGCCAGTGCACAGGTTTAAACATCACTTGCTAAAGCTGTTTTGTGTAGGAAAATGTGCATCTTCCTGTTCCTAGAAGTTTCTATTAAATTCCCAACTTGAGCCTTTTACAAATAGTTGGAAAAATGCTTTATCTGATGTTAGAAGATTGTTCGGGGGAAATGGGGGTGAAACGCATCAGTAGTAATGTGTAGAAAGATGATCTTGGCTCTGAGGTATGTGGACAGTGATATATTTATTATGACACTTTGACCTCAAGCTCATTTCAACTCATAACACATCTAAGACTGGGTTTTACTGCCTACAGAGTGTAAAATTAAGCCTAGTTTCTTTTTAGACAAAAATGAAACTCTTAATTCTTGAGCCTTGTAGTATTGAGAGAGGGAGAGATGTGTTTTATGATGTATTTTATTCATTATTTCATCATTTTTAAAGTATGCATTATCGACGGATGGATGGATGGATGGATGGATGATTGGATGGATGGATGGATGGATGGATGACATTTTTCCATATTTACTTTATCTATTATTGTTATATATATATATATATATATATATATAGAGAGAGAGAGAGAGAGAGAGAGAGAGTATATAAATAAATAAATATATATATATATATATATATATATATATTTTATTGTTTTGTGGAAAGGATAATTAATTATTGAGTATGTTTTTTTTCTTTTTTTTTCTTTTTCAGGATCCACCAACGTCGGTGTCATTGGGACTAAGAATGGAAGAGATGATCTTCAACTTGGCTGACACACATTTCTTCTTCAACGACTTGGAAGTAGGTCCAGCAATTTTTGTGGCTTTGGGGGGGATTCCTTCCTTTTTTTTTTTTTTCTTTTCTGCTCACTGGCTTCACCCCCTGTGAAGCTTACTGCAAGCTTTCTAATACTGTGATTACTTCTGCAGCTTGCTTTTTTAGCGGCCATATTTAAAACCCAGCCCCAAGATGTGGATAAGTCACAACAGAGTGTATACATTACATTATGAGCACAAGAGCAGTCCATTAAAGTTTAAGCCATAGCATCAACAACCATTTAATAGCAGGGTGCCTATTTCTCACTAACGTCCCTCAGTGGTGAAGTATTACCTCGGAGCCCATGGGACACTATGAATTTTACATGCGCTGTCAGTCTCCCCAGCCTGCGCCCACCACCGGCCCCCTCCCTTCCCTGCCGCCCAGGCCAATTTGTCAGCTTCTAATATTTCTGTACGTGCTCTGACTGTCTGCGTGTCATGCTGTGTGCTCGGTGTCTCTGGCCACTCTGGCCGCAGACTCTCAGTCACGGTCTGACAACGGCTGCTCTGCCCGCTCTGCCTGATTCATGTCGGATCAGTGTAAAATCTGCCCCCGGGGGCAGTTACTGAGAGGGTATCTAGGTGTCTGTCTGCCCCGCCTGGTGAGGGGTGAAAATGAGACTGGTGGGGTCACTTCTGCTCGTGATTGGCAGCGCTCCATGTGTTCATAGCAGTGTAATTCAGTTTGACCAGATCTGGTGTTGCTCGATCTAACACATCATTTAGTGATTTGAACAGATCATCTATATGGCTTGTTAAAATAGCTTCAGGTCTAAAAATATACACTGTGAAATAATTCAACAAACCCTTAAAAGCCAGTTTATCCAAAAATAAAAATTCAGTTATCATTTATTCACCTGACGTTCTTTCTTATTGCAAGTCTTCTGAAGTTATACCATAGCTTTGTGTTAGAAAATACCAAACTTTAAGTTAATTGTCTATTAAATTAATCGACTGATTCAGTTCAGACAAAACTGTCATGAATGATTCATTCACAAATCTGGTTCTGAAGTTCTTAACCCTATAAAGCCTACTGTATCATTTGGTATGCATATTTATAAGGCCTCTAAATTATCAACATGCTCAATATCTGTTGTACACAATCTGCTACATGCCTTCTTGTCTTCTGATTGATAGTTTAAAAGGCTTTTTAATTTAATTCTCAAATCATCCCCTTCAGGTCAAGGTACACATGTCTTTTGCTTTGAAATCTTTATTATTATTATTATTTTTTTAATAAAGTAAATATAAGAATAACTTTTATATTGTTAGTAATATTTCGAGATGAACACTCACTGGACTGAAGCAACTTTTTACGTGTTTATCCACATATGTGTGTATATATTTTATGGGGGGTTTTATGATACAACAGGCTTTTGAGAAAGGAACATTTATTTATTATTTGTACATTTCTCAATAATAATTATATTGCATTGACAAAAACACCTAAAACTGAGGAAAATTATACATATATATGTGTGTGTGTGTTTTTAGTGTTTTTATTTCATCTTAAGTGTGAGCTAATATAATACTCAACAAAAATAAAATATGCAAAAGTTTATTTTAAAGATTTTTTTTTTATATTTTGGTTCAATAAAAATAATCTGACAAAAATTATTTAATATGTCAGGCTTTACAGTGTTAAACTCACTGATTCATAGATCAGGTTGCAGTGAATGAGTGTGATTATCATCAATGAATAATAAAAAATAATAAAAAATTAAGTCTATTTCTCACACACATGAAAAAGAGCAGCTTGAACATTCTACAAATGTTCTCCTTTTATGTTCTACTAAAGAATGACAGTCATACTGATTTGAAACGACATGAGGGTTAATAAATAATAAAAGAACCATCATTTTTGACTGAACTATGCCTTTAAGTAGCAGACTTTGCAGACCATATCTAACCGAGCCCGCTGAACCCACTCGAGCCCAGACACCTCTGGAGAGCCGCTTTCCCTCATGCCCAGAACCCGACTCCACTGACCCATTGATTTTCCTCTGTGTCCTGCTCGTGGCTGACCCCGCAGAGGAGGAAATGTTTTGTTTGATACTTAAGTGTGAGGAGAACTGTTGCGAGCCTGCCAAGTCTCATTAGTCAACGGCCTCACTCTGCTTTTCCTGCCACGAGAACCAGGGAGAAAGAAAATGTTTGTGCTGCCCGAGACATTCGAGTGACGGGGAGATTCCAATCGCACTCATCTTGATCAAAGTTAATTGGCAGCAATTGGCTGTTAAATATTTCCGTATGTTTGGCTACACTGAATTGTGCCCGCTGCACTTTGTATAATGGATATGCCCCCTGTCATTTGAAGAAAAAAAAAAAAAAAAATGACAGTTTTGTGACAAAGCTTAAATGTGGTTTTTCACAACATCTGTCCTGTATTTTGATTTCGTTTCATGTGTTTAAATGGCTCGCGTATGATTCGGCTGTCGAGGCATCTTGTAAAATGATTGGATTGTGCAATGTGCAGTTTTTCCTTTCTGCTATATCTCAGCAACGGAATTATTACATTTCGTTTTGACACTTTAAAGCTAAGGACCTTTCTCTTAAAACGACAATTGCATGCAATAGAAGAATACTTCACTTTCTGTACTTTAGACCGTAACAGAATGTTTCCTTTGAACTAAACGGGGTGTTCAGAAGGACAGAACGAAAAATAAAAAAAATAATACAGCACAGAATTGGTGGGAGAATTTCAAACTGTAAATAATACCACAGCAGATATGTATTTGAGACCTTGAAGAAATGCACATGCTCAGTCTAATTTAGTCAAAGCCATAAAGGGATTTCCCTCTGGCTTTGCACATACAAATGCCTAATGGTGATTGGTGATTGTCAACTGTGTAACTTAGACAAATGTGCAAAGGACAGCCGGCACAGTCCAGAAATACACCATCAGCCTCTAAGCTTTTGCTTTTAGCCAAGCACTTACAATGCTCATTTTGGGGAATAAAACATGACTATGAATTGTAATTATCAATGTTTAGTGTATAAATCCACATGGATACATTTTCTCGTGGTCACATCCTGTGTGATTAAAGCGTCGGTCTGTGATGGTGATGTTTGGGGTCGTGTTGCATTGTGTTGTGTTACACTATTCGGTGCAGTCGATGCAGTTGTGTTATTTATTTGTCGTTCCGCCCGCTCTCTTGCACCTGTGTGCGATTGGAGTTCTGATAATTACAGATGAATGTTGATATAGAGGAAAGTAATGAAAAGGAAGAGGCATGTTGTATAGGTATTAAGGGATTTAATTCACACACACACACACACACTACTGTGACTGAGCAGACACTTAAAGAGAGGTCTTTGGAAAAAGAGACAGTGTCTTTTTTTTTTTTTTTGGCTCACTTAATTATTGATATTGTACAATGACAATATATTTCTTGCTTGTCAGCAATATGATCCTTGTATTGATTGCAGTATATTGATTCAAATTTCTTCATGACAGAGGAAGATTTTAGTGGTTATTTTCAGGAACCACAAGTTTCATACTAAAAGTGTGCAGAACGTCCTGTACCATTTTTACAAACAACTTTATTAAATGGTTCATCAAAATGTGTGTTGCTGAAAAATGTGTTGTATATTTAAAATATATTTTTCTTAAAAATTTCCATGTCCATTTTTATTTTTTACAATATAAAGATATTTATAAAACATATCATATAAACATCATATAAAACAAATATGTGACCCTGGACCACAAAACCAGTCATAAGGGTCAATTTTTTGAAATTGAGATTTATACATCATCTGAAAGCTGAATAAATAATTTGTTAGGATAGGACAATATTTGGCCGAGATACAACTATTTGAATATCTGGAATCTGATGTTGCAAAAAAATCAAAATCGCCTTAAATTTTGTCAAAATAAAGTCCTTAGCAATGCATATCCACTCACAAAAATACATTTTTTATACATTTACAGTAGGAAATTAACAAAATATCTTCATGGAACATGATCTTATGACCTAATGATTTTTGGCATAAAAGAAAAATCGATCATTTTGACCCACACAATGTATTGTTGGCTATTGCTACAAATATACCCGTGCGACTTATGACTGGTATTTTCATATATTTTTAACCCACTCTGTACTATATTTTATCATGTTTATTTACATGTAGCATTAAGTACACTACCATTCAAAAGTTTGGGGTCGGTAAGATATTTTATTTATTTTATTTTATTTTATTTTTTTTAAATAAGTATCTTATGCTCACCAAGGCTGCTTTTATTAGATTTAAAATGCAGAAAAAAATTTTAATTCTATTTTAATATATTTTAAAATATAATTTATTCTTGTGATGGCAAAGCTGAATTTTCAGCATCATTACTCTAGTCTTCGGTGTCACATGATCCTTTCAGAAATCATAATCTAATATGCTGATTTGGTGCTCATGAATCATTCTTTTTATCAGTGTTGAAAACAGTTGTGCTGCTTGATATTTTTGTGGAAACTGCTTTACTTTTTTTTCAGGATTCTTTGATGAATAGAGTTCAAAAGAACAGCATTTATTTGAAATTGAACTATTTTGTAACATTATAAATGCCTTTACTTTCACCATGTGATCAGTTTTAATGCAGTCTTGCTGAATGAAAGTATTAATTTCTTAAAAAAAAACTAAAAATAAAATAAAATCGTACTGACCCCAAACTTTTAAACAGTAGTGTACATACATAAATTATTTCAAATTAATTCAATTAATTCACTTTTCAATTTTGAAACACACTATTGGAAACTTAACTGTTTTTTTAAACAAAAAAAATTAAATTAATAATCCTTTAATTTGTTGAAATATTTAGTTGTTTTTAGGAGAGAACAAGGCACAGGAAATACAGTAGTATTTTTACTGGACAAATCACACATTTAACACGTGTACAGAAAGCACTCAGTTGGCATGGTTCTCTTTGGTTATACCACAACTGGTTATACCGTAACTCTTGTATGCAATTACCCAGCTTGTATGATATGCCTCGTGCAGTACCTGAGTGTGAGGATGTTTTGGGATGAAAGCATTCTTGTGTGTTGGGTGAGAGGTGGAGTGCGGGTTGGTGTGTGGGAATGTGCGTCTCTGGAGGCCCGGCCGTGCTCCCTCTCAGCAGGGAAGGGCCACGGCTCGCCGGGAGAGAAAACAACACAGAGCCGTCTGCAGGACAGAGATCTCCTCCCTGGCTCTGCTGAGGTGGGAACGGTTTCAATTATCCCCGGCCGTACCTCTGCCGATGCATACCTGAGGCCAACCCGGTGACATTGCAAACGGGACGGTTTTAGCACCTCCGGGATGGAGGGGCTTCGCTTATCAGTTTACAGCTGGAATCGAGTAGAGGTGTGAGTTTTATTTTCAGTTGCATTATTGTGAGATTTTATGAAACATTTAACGACAATCTTTCCAGTGCAATTCAACTATCTTAGTTTTCAGTTTTCCTCTCGGTTATTTAGGTAGATAGCTTTGTTATTTAATCTACAGTATTTCTGGCCAATACCACAAGCAAATGTTCCATCATAATTCCTCGAGCTCTTTGGACCAAACCAAAATAGAGGAGTGACTCTTTTGAAAGTGAAATAAGTCATTATCATAACTTTCCCTGCTCGTGTTGTGTGTTCGGGAACACGACTGACTCTGTGGATTTAATGTGTTTTTATGTCTAGACACAGGTAGTGTCTTTTGGCTGTCAGGGCTCCAGAGGTCCCCAGGCAGGAGCCCCGATGTGTTTTGGAATGACTAAAGAGAGAAAGGAGAGCTTTTAAAGTCGGCCTGTCTATCTTCTCTCAGCATAGGCCCCTCTCTTACCCAGCAGCCCACAGTAATGGGGCCTAAAAGCAATAAGGGTTGTGCGTCTGTGGAAAATGTAGTGTTACAAACAATGTGGTGACAAATTATGGTTTAGAAGCCGATTTAGAATGTTCATCCTTATGCATAAATAGAGAGGTTTTTATTTGGATTAAAGCAATGTTATGTTTTAAATTAAGTTTATCAATTTAGATGAAATGTGAAAAGTGTATCATTTGATATGCTGATATAATCCTCAAACTGTTAGGGTATTGATAAGAGCATGTTTTCCATTATCTTCTCTCCATCGTACTCGCTTTACTCAAGTTTACTTGAAGATCTTGGGCCAGATTCACAAAACATATAAGAATGAAACTCTTCTTAACTACTATTTTCTTATTTTTATATATATAACTTAAGAATAAAGTTAAGAATATTTTGTATTCCCAAAAACATTTCTTAAGACTGTTATCTTTTTTCTTAAGATTGTTCTAAAGGCAAAACTTAATTGAAGAATTTAAATTGCTGAGAAGAATGTTCTTAAAGTGCAAATGTATTCAATATCTCTTGAGACATGTCTTTAAAAAAATATTACAAATAATGACAAATATAAAAAATACATGGCACCCTAAAAAATGTGTAGTGGTGGATGAAGTACACAAATCAAGTACTTAAGTAAAAGTACAGATACCTGATAAAATATTACTCCAGTAAAGATTTTAAATACTCCTTTCCAATTTGATTTGTGTAAAATTTCAAAAGTACTTGATTTTTAATGTACTTAAGTATTAAAAGTAAAAAGTACTGTTAGATGAATGTTTGTTTTGTAATTTTATATACTTGTATACTTTTACATTAATTTTACATTATATATTCTATATAATCCTTCTGCTCAAAGTATCTGGGGGAGGGGGAATTGCTGGGTCTAACATCATTATGAATTATGAATTGTCAAGTAGCCAGCAATAGTCAGTAAGGAAGATGCAGATACATAATATGTAATGTGTGTTGACAAACAATAAAAACAGACATCACATAGGTCTAAATGCTAACATTTTAAAATGAACACTATGCAAACATACTAGTTTTATATCATTTGAAATGCTACAGCAGCGAGGAAGAATGCAAGTGCAATAATTTGCGTTATTTTAATGTTATGTTGTGTTTTTTGTTTTTGTTTTTTACTTAAAATCTACGTTGTTAAGATATTGATATGGACATGCCCACATTCATGCATTACAGCTCAACCTTTTACAGCAGATTTAGTTCACAAACAACTGACAGTTGTGACCTAAAGATGAGTTTCATTTACAATAATAAATCCTAAAATTTGGCATTTGTAACTTATATTTCACACCGGTTCTTGGCTCATTTTGAGTCAGACTTGTAAATGCAGTTAACTAGAGACTCGCTCTGAACGGATCATTGAATCAGTTCAGAACAGCTGCAATCAGATCAGTCCAATTCGCAAATGAATCATTCGGTGCGATTTGCGAACCAGGGGTGCGTTTCCCAAAGCGAACTATGGTCGCAAGTTCCGTCGTTACCAATAGAGTTCAATGGGCCTTACGGCCATAGTTGACTAACGATGCTTTCCACCCCAGTTTAACAGGTTCATTGAAAAGAATCAGTTCATTCACGAATCGGACACTGCAATTGCGTCTCGGAGCATGTGACGATTTCTTAAGTTAAAAATAACGAGCAGCAATATGTTTTTATGAAATGTAATGGAGTAAAAAGTACGATATTATTTTGGAATGTATTTTATTTTGGAATGTAGTAAAGTAAAAGTATCTCAAAATAAAAATACTTAAAAAATGTACTTGAGTACAGTAACGAAGTAAAAATACTTTCTGTTACAGTCCACCACTGTAAATGTCATTTTGAGTCCTAAACTCCCATCAAACCAGTCGCGATAAAAATAGTGTCCACGCGTTTTATGATTATTACGATAATCTACAGGCAGCACAAAAAGACGGCCTTTGGTGTTTTTTACGTTGATCAACAAGTCTTCGGCAGGAACTGCCATAAAATCAGATAATACCAAAGCCTGTCATTTTCTTCTTAAGAAAAAGAATAAGATGTTCTTAAGACAATTTTTGAGAACTGCACTTAGGAATGTTTTTACAAACTTCTCAGAGTGAATCTTCTTAAGAAGATACTCATGAATCTGGCCCCTGCTCTTTTCTATCTTCATGTGAGAAAGTGCGAAAAGCCTCGGTTTTAGGAAAGTCGCGCTTCCAGAGAGCTTTGTTTTACTCGGCTGTTTGAATTCCATGACTGTTCAAGCACAAACTGTGGATTGGAATGAAGTGGGTCTGAAGAACTCTCTTTGTTCTCCATATCCTGTGTCCGACCCACAGGTAAGCCGCACCCTCCCTCTTTCCCCTCTACCTCTCTCACCCTTTGCGTGGGCCAACTGTGGTGGGAAAGTGAAGGGGGGGGGGCAAACACTGGGGTCATGAACCCCCCTCACAGACGGGGGGATGACAGACCCTGCCAATGGAGTGGCAGCATTGAGAACCTGCGAACCATGGATTGGGCTTTTTCACATGGACTTAGCTTGTAGGCTTGGAGGAATGTTGTGATGATGGCTGTAATCACTCACACTGTGTCTTTGTTACCTGGGCCGCTCACCTGTGCGGGGAGCTGCTTCGTTCTCCAGAATGAGATTCAGCGAAGTTTAGGGTCTGGCCCAAAGGCACGGCCAGGGATGAAAGCCCGAGCCGAGAGAGAGAGGGGGAAAAAAAGAGAAACGGAGGTAGCCAGGGAGAGTAATGCAATACGGATGTTTCCAGCTCAGGACGAGAGAGAAAGTGAGGTTTGTAGTTTTAAATAATCATTTTCTTTTTTGACGTTTTGCAGCAGTCGCTTCTGTGCAGTCGGCAGTAAAGCCCTTCCTCTGGCCAACAGGAAGAATCAGCCAGTCCAGCCTGATTGCTTAATGACAGATGCCAGCCGAACAAAGGAGGCTCTGATAGTTCGCATAAATGAAAAGGTTTTTCTAGGCCTGGATAGTCAGAGGAGGAACTGAAAGGAAAATGAGAGCGAGTGAATGGAAATAGAGAAGAGCTGATTTCAAGGTGTTTATTTTGTAGTTTGTTAGGCTACTCTTGCAGTTTCCCACAGTTTTTCCCACACATTTACACATTTGTTTCGTCTACCAGGAACTTCATATAGTTTAATGAATGAGAAGGGATCAAAAAATTGATGAATTAAACAGAGACAACGTGTTTGTGTAAGACGTAATTATGTATGGATTGCAGAGGAGGATCTTTACACAGCCTACAGTAGGAACATCTGGTGTTAGTTAGGAGTGATTGTAGGTTTGTAAGAAACACTACTTGGTGAACAAGGAGATCCACAATGAAGAAAAGACAAAACTATTTACACTGGATCACACTCAGCTCTCATCTGAGGGTCGACAGGACTTTAATTTATTTAAAAAATGCATCATAATTTACATTTTTAATTATACATTTAGATATGTGTATTAAAAAAATAAGATTTTTGAGGCATAATATCATTATATCATTATAATATAATAAATGTCCTTGTATCACAATGCAGAAAAATCATTAAAGGAATGAGATTGTTGCATAATCTGGTATAAAAGCATGCAACCAACATGAATAAAAAAGTGTTTTACATGCTGTCATGAACTTATTTAATTGAGATAATCATTGACCCCATTATCTCAATTGAATTCCTATCACCAGCTCAACTGTGCTATACTTCAAGTAATATTTACAGTACGTCATCCTTTCAACATAACACGTTCTTGGAGATACCTTCAGACAGCCACCCCTGAAGATCAACCACATGCTGTATTTAACCACTTAAAGCTGGCCCATCCTCGGTCATTAGGCTTAACGGTGTTTACGAGTGCTTAAGAAGCTGCCCTAATGAGTCTCATGAGTTACTGTAAGACATTAGGACTGGGCGGCTCCATTAGGGTCCGGGTGCAGCTACCAGAGTGGCAGTCAAGTGGTTTATGTGGGCTCCAGCTGTGTGCAGTAATTGCTAGAGGTTGTGCATTCTTTCTCTGCCCTCACTTTCATCCCGGAGGTCTGGAAGCCCACAACAAGACTGTTAATTGTGTGTCGTAATAACCAGAGAATTAAAAGGCAATGTAAACATGCGGTGATTCCGTCAAAGGGAGATGGTAACGTGTTAAGAGACCTAGACAGCTGCATGCACTTGAATAAGGGCAAAACTGTTGGAATGTGTTTTTGCTGGATGGTTTTTATGTTTTGGATGTTTTTATCAATCATGGTTGGAAATGTTTCAAATACTCCTTGTTTTGTTTATCCGAAATGGCACATTTTTCATCATAACAATTAACTCTTTCCCCACCAGTGTTTTTGAAAAAAGTTGCCAGGCAGCAGCAGTATTTTTTTATCATTTTTTGTCAAAGACTACATCTGGATCGAACAATACAACAATAATCAAAACATAGATGGTGTAGATCGAGTCCATCAACACCCCCAAAGCTTGCACAGTCCTATACCTCATCCTAGATCAACATTTCATTTAGTAACATTAGGCAGTTTTGAGTTATATGTTTACATCTGCTTATATATGCTATCGCTTGTTTCTGCTTCTTTTTCGCCTGTGTTTTAATCAGGATATTCAGTACTCTTTCAGAATATGCGTAATAGCACCCCCTACCGTATAACAGTGAAAACAGGGAATATTCCGTCAATGGCGGGAAACGAGTTAATACCAAGGATTAAACGTGGTGACGGAGGCCCCAGCTTTCTGTAATGATTTTGGCCTGTCCAGAGGTCCTCTTTGGAAAACAAATTGGTACTTCAGAAGTATTACAGATCCACTGCTGACTATCTAGAAACAGATTACACAAATAGCTGGAGGTGTTCCTGAGCCGCGGCTGCAATTGGCAGTCCATCTTTTGGCCCCGCAACACTCCGAGTTCTCCATGTGAGGTCACCCCGACTCCCCCCTCACAAACCCCCCTGCCTCCAGCCCCCCTCCCCCTTATCTGAGCCTGTGGAGCCCTGGAGAGGAGGAGCAGGGCACCAGGTCAAAGTCTTTTCCTCTTTGGATCTCGAGGCTTGCTGGGAGAGGCTTGGCGAGAGAATGGCTGCATTAGAGCAGGGGTTGGGGGTCAAGATTTTAATTCTGTTAAAGAACAGCTGGTTTGAGTTTCTCTTCACGTTGCTCTCCCCTCCCTCTCCCCACAAATCCAGAGAGATGAAAAATTTGTTCAGAGGGGAACCAGTAAAATAAAAAAGGTTTACGGTCTAAAGCGCTTACCCCTACCCTGCTGTAGCATTAGACAGGAATGCAATAACGTCAGCATTTGGCCAGGTTCAGATTGAGTTAAAACAAGGAAGTCCTTTTTGTATTTTTGTTTCTTAGCAGCCTGTTGAAACTTAATTAAAAGGCTTAAAGTTGTGGAAAGGAAATTCTAAAGAATGGCTAAAAGGAAATACCCCCTTCTAAAATTTGACTACCAAGTAAATTGTTGGATTAAACTTGAAATTTGAATGGTGGTCAACTAATTTTGCTCATATATAATTTTTTTATTTATTTTTTGCACATGATTTTTGATTCTTTCAGTGTGATTGTTTGATTTAAATGCTTAGGTCCTGCTTACTAATATCTAGGGCTCTTGCGAGGGGAGGGGGGAGAGGACGACTATAAATGGAAAACTAATAACAGATTTTCAGTCTGCTTTCTCCAAAAAGCTGGCCTCAGGCTGTGTTGGTGTGTGGCTCAGCAGCAATCAGAGGTCATAATTTCATTGGCGGTTAGCATCAGGTTCAATTTTTCTAGTACGTTACATTTACCAGAAAGTCTGGTTTGTGTTACTGTGTACACTGGCTGAATCAGCTCTGAGCTGTAGAATCATTCAGCCTCTCCAAGAAGTGGAGACCCTGAAGGGGGCACAGACGTACTCATTATCCCACAGCTATCTCTTTGTTCAGGCACCGGTATCTGGACTAGCAGACCTAACACGGAGAGGCCACTTCTACCTTCCCGGAGTCTACCGATCCCATCCCAATTGACTTTCCGTACCAGCAGATGTGCATATCAAGAGATCCCCCTAGTGGTAGTGGCCAAATGGGTTGGATCCCCGGTCCCCTGATGATAGTGTTTATTTTTATTAAGATTTAGCAGGTGGGGGGTTAGGGGCTGGAAGTGGTTGAGGGTTGATTTGAGCTTTCAGGAGAGAGCTTTCAATTGGGAATTCAACAGTTGTTGACATTATTCACTTCATGGATTCAAGCTGCCAAATCACACCCAATTTTGCACATGAAAACAATTAATCAAATTGGTATATTTTAATTCCAATCGGCTCACCATGTCCATCCTGTTTTTGCTTGTTTCCAGGAGTGCGATCAAGTTCATATTGACGATGTGTCGTCGGACGACAACGGACAGGATCTAAGGTACAGTTAGCGTCATACTAGCCATTTCATAGTTCACTCTGGCTGAAGTTTTAAAAGATCTCTCTTTCTCTTCCTCTGCTCAGTACATATAATTTTAGCACAGACGGATTCCACGCTGCTGCCACTAGTGCCAACCTGTGCCTGGCCACCGGCGTACGAGGAGGTGTGGACTGGATGAGAAAGCTCGCCTTCCGCTACAGACGAGTAAAAGAAATTTACACCACCTATAAAAATAACGTCGGAGGTAATCCCCCAATAAACTGCTTTTCTAAAATTGCTGGGGAAGAGGGGTGGTGCGTCAACAAAAGCACTCATAAGTTTCTCAAATAATCCCTTATGCAGAAACCACTTGGTCTGGGTAAATTTCAAAATTTCTTAAAGTATTCACAGGACGGTCCAACTCAAACAATGTTTCTGTTCATTTCAGGTCTGCTTGGCCCGGCCAAAAGGGAAGCCTGGTTGCAATTGCGAGCAGAAATTGAAGCCCTGACTGACTCCTGGTTAACACTGGCACTGAAAGCACTAACATTAATCCACTCAAGGTAGGCCTTAGCACGAGCGAATTATATAGAGCCCATCACTGATACGCATAAATCACAGCAGGGCAGAAATAACAGCGCTCTTTATACCCCAATACCTCAAAGAACACTTATTCTCTGTATTATTTTGAAAAACACCATTTTAGGGCACCGATTATTTGCAAAAATTAAAGATCCATTTATTATGGGGCGTTTTGGATGACAAATGGCATGACTGTTAGCCTTGTCCTCCCTTGTGCACTTTAACTTGACATAATTTGCCTTTCAATTACAGATCAAACTGTGTGAACATCTTAGTGACCACAACACAGCTTATACCTGCCCTCGCCAAGGTCCTTCTGTACGGACTGGGAGTAGTATTTCCAATTGAAAACATTTATAGCGCCACGAAAATAGGTAAGTGTGAGCTCAGTATTAACTACCTGTGTGTGAATGGATTCTATTGGAGTGTGGCCGTAATTACTACGATATTATGTGTAAACAGCGCGAGACACATGGCGTGTGATTGGGTTAGGCTGCAGAAGTGGCGGACACACGAGAGGGTTGATGTTCAGGAAGAGGTCTAATCAGGCTGGGATTATTTTCTTGGAGCTCAGCCTGAACTGGGCCTCTCCTTTTCAGGTCTACATATGAAACCACTTCGGCAAATTTATGTCATTCCACTTTGACATTTTTTTCTTCTTTTCGGCCTCTGCACTTTTTCGAATGCAAAATAAACACCAACCTTTACTTACGTACTTTCGTTCGCGCAAAGCTCTGCACCTCCCTCGCTGCGGCATTTGCATGTGAGGTTGATTTAGCTTGTTTTAGCCATTTGTCCCACGTTCTGGGAGGAATAAGACACACTTAATGCTTTTCAGACTACTTTTATCTAGGCATCGATCTTATCGTATCTCCAAGCCAAGGCAAAGTGTTTACACTGCGTAATTTTGTGTAACTTATTGCGTATTTAAAGAGCCCCTCACTGGGGCTTGATCTTGGATGTGGCTTCCTTGCTTTCCGCAGCAAACTAAACCTGTTTCTCCTCTCCCCAGGAAAAGAGAGCTGCTTCGAGAGAGTAATCCAGAGGTTTGGGAGGAAAGTTGTTTATGTGGTGGTGGGGGACGGCGTGGAGGAGGAGCAAGGGTCGAAAAAGGTACGAAGACGCCCAGAACTCAATACCACTTTTCCTTCAAACCTTCAATTTCTTCTTTCCATTCCCTGAAAATATCATTGGACCAACGAGAGAATGAATCTCACATTGTAATCAGCTCAATTCCTCTGACAGTTCGAATGTAAAGGGAGGCAAGATGACATAATTACACCTCCCTGCATGTGACTGTGCCGTTTCACCATTGGTAATGCTAGACAAGTCCTCTCAGGCATGTTAGAGGGCCCGGTTCATAAATATAACATGCGTTTAAGAGGCTTAAATCATTGTTAGATAAGTTGAGGATATTCAGAAGAACATTGGAACAGTCAGAGGGGCAGCCAAACACCTTAGTGTTGTTTTCCATGACTTTTGTTGTTCAAACCAGAAGATTTATGTTACCTGCTGCTTGTGTATTCAAAACGTCCGCCAAGTTTTCATGTAAACCCAGAGCTATAAACCACAAAACCTGAAATTATTCATCATGTAATTATCAAAGCAGATTGTTGTTCAGACAGGTTACAAACAGATGAATGAGTGTTGATGTGATTCTTTATTATATTGTGCCAAGTGATTAGTTCCATGTTGTCAATTAATCATGGAAGGAATGTGAACGTAGGAAGTTGACATAAGTTTAAGTTTTACATGTCAGTCCCCATTTCCTCCGAGACAAAGTGTTTAGATGTAGCACAGGGGATTTTAATAAGTCCTTGGCACTTAAGAAACACACAGTTTTGTCAGATACAACACTAGTGTCAAGGGTGACTTTGTATTAAACCACCAAAGCAAAGACAAACCTTTGTATACTTTCATTTTTTCCATCGTATCCCAGAAACAATTCCCCTCTAGTTAATAACCGACCGAGGCAAAAGGGAGATACCATCTTTGGCTTTTAAAGTTAAAAGCAAAGACAATTTACAAAACAAAAGAAAAGAGTCTTTTAAGGGTCAGTGCAAGCTTCTCTAAGCGGAACATATGCCTGAGAGAGGCTATACCTTTGATAAGACTCAGTAATGGTTTGTGTGTGGACGTCTCTGAGCTGACAAGCTTCTTTCATTCTGGCAGAATCATATTTCCCTGTGGCCTCTCCCAGGAACAATGCCTCATTTGCAGCGTTGTGTCCGGATAACTTTGTGCAGAGGTGCTGTATATATGGTGCATTTAATAGTTATTTCCCACCGGGAAATTCTTTTTCCCGAGTATTATGGGGATTCCTTGTTTTATATATTTTTAAATATTTTATATTTTTGAAGACGTTTTTAATTCGATTTTTTAAACATCATTATAATATATTCTTAAAATGTATAAAAATATTCTTTAAAATAAAATAAAAATATTTTTTTATTTAATTTTTTATATTTAAATTGCTACACTGCCTATTAATATTTAAACATTTAGTTGCCAAATCATCATGCAGAACATGCATGAAAGCAAAAAACAAAAAAAACATTAAACAGGAAATGATGTTATAAACCTATAGATCTTCATGGCTATGTGTCGAGGTCCAAGTTTCTTAAAATATCAGATCATTTAAACTTTTTATGACAAAGCAAAGTTAGTGCAGGTTGTAAAATGTCATGTGGTGAGTCATGTGGTGAGATATTTATGAATTAATTTGTGTGTGTATGTATATATACATATATACATATAGTCAAACCAAAATTTATTCAGACACCTTGAACATTTCATTCATTAATACAGTTTATTCACTATAGTTTAAAAAAATGGTGAGTTAAACTGTGTCAGAAAAAAATAATCTTAATTATGTCAGATAACACTTAAGCAAAACATGGTCAGGTCAAAGTGTCTGAATAATGTTTGGTTCCAAATTTTTATCAATTTTACTGGTAGTCCACTGTATGAAGAATTTTTGGGTATAATATGTCACAGTTTACTTTATTTTGCTGTTCTCACTTACATAAATGAACTATAGTGTCCTGCACCCACTAGTAAAAATATATAAAAAATATCAAAATTGTCTAAATATTTTTTGGTTTGACTGTATATGTTAGGGGTGTAACGATACACTCATGTCACGATTCGATACACATCACGATACTGAACTCACGATACGATATTATTACTATACTCCAAGACGTATTGTAATAGGATAACAAAAAATGTACTGTTGATTAAAATGCTTCATTTGGTAAATTTAGTACTGACACTAAAACTCTGTAAACTTGGATTTTTTCTCACACAGTAATTTTCATTTTGGGTGAACTATGCACAACACATATTGTCACTATCCACGATACATGTTGCATTTTTGTATTACGATATATTGTGACACAATATATTGTTACATTGATATATTGTTAATATATATTCTTTTTACCTTAGAAAATATGGTAACACTTTAGTATAGGGAACACATATAAACTATTAACTACGACTTTTCCCTCAATAAACTCCTAATTTACTGCTTATTAATAGTTAGTAAGTTAGTTAAGTTTAGGTATTGGGTAGGATTAAGAATGTGGAATAAGGTCATGGAGAATAAGGCATTAATATGTGCTTAATAAGTACTAATAAATAGCCAATATTCTAGTAATATGGATGCGAATAAGCAACTAGTTAAAAGACCCTAAAATAAAGTGTTACCGAAAATATATTTAAAAACCTTTTTGAAAAAAAAAAAAAGATGTGTACACTCATTAAATTGAAAGGTCTAAATGTTTTTCAAAACCATATGAACCCAACATGAATACAAAGACTACATTTCTAAGAACTTTGCATGTTTTATAAAAGATTTTGCTTTTCTTATATGCCATTAAGCTAACTGTCAAAATGTGATCTTTTTTATTATTACTATTATTTAAAATGATGTTTACCAAGTGACCTCAATGGTATGGTGCCGCTTCAGTGGTTGTAGTTTGCAAGTCCTTCCTCTTCTCAAGTCTCGTGTGATGTTACGGGCCATCAAGGCTGTTCAGACGGCACTCATGGGCGTGATTGTTTTTCTAAGTGAAGTGTTCATTGCAGGTTTTGTGTTTCTTTATTTTCTCTTTCACCCTCAAACACTCTCTCTCTGTGTCTTTCCAGCACAACATGCCTTTCTGGAGGATCTCTAGTCACTCTGACCTCATGGCCCTTCACCACGCTCTGGACCTGGAGTACTTGTAGCACTGTGACGGCCCTGTCGCTCCGTCCCAGGCCGTGCGAGGGCCCTGCAGACCCAAACCCAGCACCGTCAGCCTGCTGCGTCGCCCAAGCGTCTGCGTTCCGACAGCACCAGACCAAAAACAAAATCGTTCACACACATAACATAGAGAGAGCGACACTCTCAGCGTGTTGACACATGGCCGCAATTCGTCTTAACCCTAAACCTTTTTCGAAGTGGAGGAGAGTGAATTTATGGCGCTGCAGCTGCTGGCCCTGGTTACTGTGAATTGGCTTTTTTTCCGAAGCCATCAAAATGTTTTACAGCCCTGTCTACGCGGGGGACTCGGCAAGGGTTCACACCTGTGACAAAAACTGAGCTACCGATGCCTTTGGAACTCAGCAGGACTCCGATCCCACTGCGACTTGGTGTAATGTTTTGTCTCTTTATGTCTCCGTCTTGCTCAATCGATGGTACAAAGACAGTTGGGCACAGCCCACTCATTTTCCTCGTTTCGCCAGCCCCATTGCCCTGGATGTCCTACTCTTCTTATTTATAATCTTCAAGAGACTTTGTGGAGCAGCACCGGCCCCCAAAAAGGCGCTTTGTTTGAGACTTGTGCCTTTTTGTGTTACAAAGTACTTTGATTCCACTACACCAAGAAGTTTATGGAGGAAAAAAATGGATTTTCTAAGTAATTTAAGGAAAAAAATTTAACAAAACACTATTTACATTGCAGAGACAATCGTGTACAGACATTTTTGTGTGTAAATTTGTAATCACTGGACTATTCCTTCCTATATTGATTAAGGTACATGCTGTGGAAAGCGTTTCATGGAAGTACGTAAAGGCGTTGCCGGCTCGTGCAAAGCCTGAAAGTGTTGACGTGTTCGAGGTTTCATTCAATAAATAAATGTAGATAAGGATTTTTTTTTGTGATAATTGTTTTGTCATGACCAAAAGCATGGATGTCAAGTGTCAATAATTTCGTATTTTTCTTCAGTGATGTTTTGTTTCCTCCTTTGAACTTGTAGAGATATTCTCCACAATGAAATGTGACTCTTTCTGTCAGAATTTCATACCGGACAGAGTGAATTAAGTCCCAACGGTAGCTCAAACTCCAAGGAAGAACATAAACAGCATAATAGAATAATAATCTTCTGAATGTCAAGCTTCAAACTGAGTGTAAATGTCTGTATCCCCAGTACTATCTCCTGCCCGAGCTGGACATTGAACCTCAACGTCCGTAACGGGCATTTAAGCTTAAATAGGTTTTATTATCTTTTGTACCGGCGCTAAAGCAGAAAGTCTTGTACAGCAAGTGTAATTTTTGTATGAAGTAGTCTTTTTATTTTGATTGTGTCCACTTGGAAATCGCTGTAGTTGGATTTTCATGATGCATATTGGTAGGTAACTGTGGACTGGAAACTCTAGCTCTTAGACTTTAAGAAAGAAAGCCACTACTCACTCACACCTACACACACACACTCACAATGGAGTTGAGAACATACATGTGCTATCGACTGTGAATTTCCCCAGCTAACTCGATCTGTTTTTAATTTTCCCTCCCGGCACATGATGATGTTCGGCTCCTGCAGGTGAGGTCGTCTTCTCTGGCCTAGTTTTTCTCACCACATTTACAGTTTCACCCCTCTTATTGCATCGCCCGCCACCCCCCGTACCGGGGAATCACATTTTGCTGCTAGATCACGGTAACAGTAGATGTTTTCTAGATTTAACACAGCATTTTTTTTAAATAAATGATGCAATCATAATGCAAACTGGAAATAATTTACAATATGTGGGCCTCATTGTGAAACACAGTTTGTTGTGTCTGCAAAAAAAAGATGTGTACAGATGTTTTTGACATTTATTATTTGATTGTGTTTAAATTAATAAAAACTGATTTGTGAACTGTTACACACATTTTCCCTTTTTGCGAGTGATTGAAATGGTGGCTCTGCCATTTTTTTGCCATGGAGTTTGTATTTATTGACTGTTTGGTCCTGTGATCGAATGCCCCCAAATTAAGTGTTTTGGAATGGCGGCCTTCTGAATATATGAGCAACTGATGCGTGTCCAGAGATCATTATATTAACGTTTTACATATACACACACGCACAGAAGGATAACTTTATAAAAGTCTTTTTTAAATCAGTTTTATTGGATGGGAATGTAGTATTTGTGTGGCCTCTTCTGTCATTTGGTGGTCTGCAATTCAGCATTTCCCAGACAACACGTCATGTATGGCACTTTTGTTTAAAACATCATAACTGATGTAATGTCATATAAAGCTCTCGATTCCTCTCATCTCGCAACTGTTAGAACAATATGTGGGATTTCAAAGTGTATATTTAAAATCAATATGTTCAGTTCATTTACTCACTTCCAGACAATATGATGCAAAAACAATGCCTAAATTGATCACAAATTGACAGAAAAAAAATGTGTTTTCTTTTGTTATAAATACTGTCTGATCATATTCTTTATAAAGAGACAGAAAGAAGCTTTGATTTCCCCCCCTTGAATTTCTGGATTCAGATGAGGGGAATGAGCCATAATCATGCTACATAGGCACCACAAATTTGTCAGTCGGGCGGTTTGTGTTATTCTTGGGGATAGTTGAAGGTGAAACCCTCACCTAATTGTGATTTTTCTTTGCAACACAGCCAAATGCTTCCAATAACAGCTCCTCTCCACAAATGTTTCCCTGTGTTTTTCTAAAAAACACAGCTCAGCCACTTGCAGTTGGGAGTTGAGTTGGTTTATATAACACATGAAAAATATTTATGAGGCTGATTTTATGAGGTGGCCAAAATGAAGATGTAACAGGAGACTGGCAGAGGAATAGAGGCGTTCCTGCAAGTGCTCAGAAGAATCAAGCATTCATGGAATCTTATTTTACAAATATTGAAGTCAATTATGTTTTCAGATGGCATCTAAGCAATATGCCAGGGGAGTTAAAGGCTGCCAGGAAGAGCAGATAGGGCTGTTATCCTTGGAATGCACACACACACACACACACAAAAAAAGCCAGGATACTGTCTGAGGCTCATTTACCACATTGGGACAGAATGGGTTTTGTTCCCTTTGATATACAATGAATCCAAACGTCTGAGACCACATTGGAAAAACTGGGATTTCTAAATAAACAGTTGTATAATTTTTTTATACAATGAAAAGTAATTTGTAAAGGGGGAAAAACAAACAAAATAGAAGCATTTTCACTAGTGACATTATGCTGCCAATTTCGGAGTGTCTATTTACACTAAGTGCAAATAGCGTCCCCTGTTGGCATTTACACTAGCTCCGCCCACCAATGTCTGGTTGGACGGGTCAAGTTTTTAAAAAAAAGATGTACAGAGTACAAAGTCTTCAGTGGCACAGCAGTAGTGGATAAGGCTAGCATACCTGGTTTTTAACGCGATCGACTCGGGTTCGAATCCGCCTTTTGCCGAGCTCGCATTTATTTTCAATAAAAATGAAAATAATGTTCTAAAAGTGGAAATAAACTGCAAACGAGTGTTTAATTATATTAAAAGTGTTTATTGGGTAGGGTTAGGGGAAGGTGTAGGGAGGGTTTTTATTCTCCCAATAAGGCAACATCCATTTAATACATTTTAATAAATATAAACATTTACACTCTATGATATCATTCACTATAAACCCTAACGCTTAAAATAATTAATTGGTTTGAGTAGGACAAACTTAAATTAAACAAATAAGTTAAGTCAAATGAACTTTTATTAGTATTTAGCACTTTCTTTTTCTTTTAAGTTCACAGAACTGATGTATTTTAAGTAAACTTAACTGTTTCATTGTTTTGAGTTTTATAATTATTATTTTTATGAGTATTATTTCTTTTAATTTAGACAAACTTAAGTTTAACTGAAACTGGGCTGGGATTTCTATTTTTAATGCTTTATATTGCTGCACTCATTTAGCAAGTGCTATACCATGCTATTGTTAACATGTTAGCAAATTAGCGAGTTAGCATTTTCTGAATTAGCTTGTTTTATTTACACTAATAAAAATGTTCACATTGAGGTGTCATGAAAATTTTAAGTTAAATGTATGAATTAGTGTACTCAAACATTTCAAGTTCAGAACAATACTTACATAAACTTTGAATTTCGTAACTTAAACATTTTGAGTTTTGCCATCTTATTTGGGTTTACAGTGTATGGCTGACCACAACATATTTAAAAGAAATTTGAACTTATTCCATGGTTTCTATTTTCTTTTAAATACTGTTTTCCGAGAAATTATGTTTATATAGCGTAGGTTATGCTTTTATAACTAATTAACTAAAAGCTAATCAAATAAATACATAAACAATAATAAATACATGAATCTACTGTTCTGTCATCATTGCTTTGTACCAGTGTTAGTTTTTGCTTATTCTTATGTAACTTGAACTTAAACCATTTAAGGCAATCGGTTTCCTCAAACCGATTCAAACTGAATGAGTGGAATAAACTTAAAAAACTTTGTTGAGTTTACTCTAATTATTGACTAAATTTAACACATAATTATTGGTTTTATAACTTAAATGGTTTAAGGCAATCAGTTTCCTTAAATGGTTTAAGTTACAGTAACTTATCAGGTTTTACAGTGTTGCATCCTGTTAGTGTACAAAAATACTGAGGTGCAAATAGTATCTGCCAATATAAAGTATAGATAGCATCTACTATTTACACTTCTTGCAAAGAACTGCTACTTTTACATGGTGTAAATAGCATCTATCGCTAAGAAAATATGCTATCTATCTATCTCTCTATCTATCTATCTATCTATCTGTCTGTCTGTCTGTCTGTCTATCTATCTATCTATCCCACAGTTATTTACCCAGTGTTTCGGCCACCTCTAAAATAAATAGATTTTGAAAAAAAGAAAGAAAAAACTGATATGCACAGGAAAAAGAAAATCACTTTACACTCTTATGTGAGTAATGCCTTGACAAACAGCACTAGAGTGATTTACTGCCTGAGCCCAGACACCGATTTCATGCAGATTCACACAGAAAGAGCCACTCCTGGAGCATTGTAAGTGAACTAATATTATATTACATACATATCAAACATTAAAAACTCGTTCCACATGAGTTACTTTACAACCAGAGGGTCTATTAAAAGGCCCTTGTTCCCCACAGATGCGGTAGCTAATGTGTTTCAAGCTGAGGGAGTTCACTCCATCTTTACACTGCAGACAAGAGAGAGGGAGGCTCTAATAAAGGACTTGAAATTCACATTCCTCCCTCTTTCCTCCAAGAGTAACATTATGAAACTACATAAGTCAGTGGTGCCTGTCATTTTACTGCCATTGTCTTTAATTATGATGTTTGTCTTTGGGAGAAGAAAAACATATTTGAAGTTATTGTTGCCTCTTTTCGTGGTGGGTTTTGGACAGGCTGATTTACTGCTCAGAGTAAAGACTTACTTAAATTCTCCTGGGGAGTGACTGACCTGCCATTACAGCTGTAGGCTTTGCCATACTGGGCCTTTTGGTTGGTTGTTTGGCTGGTTGGTTGGTTTTTAGGTTTTTAAATATGATTTAATGATTTAAAGGTGCACTCGCCTTCAAAAACTTCATTAAAGTCAGCATGAAACAAAATTTACAATAGCACAAATCTAGACTTTTCTAAAATGGAGACTGCCATCATGATGGTTTCAATGTCTGGGGACATTTTAGAAATATTAATAAGACTGTTTTTTTTGTTGTTTTTTCAAAATTTATATTAAAATATGTAAAATCTGCAAGTTATCAGTGTAACACCACAGACTCTGATAAAGTGTGACACATGAAATTGTCAGTAATTCTCGTTTTCAGTTGCCTCAAAATAGCAACACGCCAACAACGCGCCTGAAGACACCTCGTTTTCAGACCAGCACGCCCATGGGCGCACAGATGGGTGCGAGTGCATTTGCTATTTAAACAACGTGGCACTGGACATAAAAATGATAACTGCGTTGGGCTGAAACTAGCAAAAAAACACTTACGTCGCGCCTGCCGTCGCATTGCGCCGTGTATATAGTATGATAAGGCCCGCAATCTCTCAAACTTAATTAAAATATGCTTTTTTTAAATTAACTTTTAACAGTGCACAAATTGTTTTCACCCTACAGAATATAAATATGCAAAAAAAATATGATTTATTGGTTTTTAAATTTATTTTAACTGTTGCAAATTAGGGGAACACCATTTGCCACCATAATTGAAGAATGACCCAAAAACCAACTGGGCCAGTAGAATAAAATTCTTAGTGTTGAGCCCTGGAGTATGTACATCTATGAAACATTTATTTTGAAGTGCTTTCAAGTAAATTACACAATATGATATCAACAATATAAATTACAATAATATAACACTCTAATATTTTTATAATTAAAATATTCTTCATGGCCTTTAAAGCACTTATATTAAATCATTTTTTTTCTTCATGTAACCAACTTAAATGTAGTTAACATTAAATGCAGTTAACTTAATTTTGCTATGTAGATAATACTATGTATTCATATCTTTAAAAATAATTGATATATTTATATGTATCAGGACTTTTTATGTTGTTTTATTAACAAAGTTCGGGAGGAGCAGGTTCAGATAAGTAACCTAATTAGCACAAGTGGAAAGCATTCAGCTAATCAACCAACAACAAGAGGTATATATACTGCAGACGCAACTCTGTTCGTTGACAGTTCATCAGCATCCCTCCACCACCCCATCTCCTCACTTCTAGTTCTATCTATTATTACCACATCCGGGGGGAGTACTCTGGGTTCGGGCCAAAATTCCGAGCTCGGAGCCCTCCCTCCAGACAGACCTCCAAATACGCATAACTTACTCTATTTAATTATATGTAAATGTGAACTCGTGAATCAGTAGTCAAAACATCCAATCATCAAAAAAATCGAAACATGCGTGCTCTATGGGTTTGCAGAATCCCTGCTTTAGTCTGTCACGCGATTGGCCGCTGCTTCCTGAGTCAGTTATGCGATTGGTCGCTATTGTAGTGAAATGAACAATAGTGTAGTGAAACGACCAAAGTCAAAAATATTTTCATGCAACGTTTCCTTGAATCATTCAACGTACTGATTTTGCTTGCAAGCCAATGTCGCCATAAGGTGAGCAGGTACATCCTTGTTTTATTGAGATTTTGGGTGAGATTTGGGACATTTACGTGACCAAAGTACAGTCTGTCTCACAAGACAAAGTTTTAACTATCAACAATAAATTTGGTGCAAATATTGCAGCTTAATATGTCCAAGAACCATCAGAAATGATATGTTAAAGCACCAGTCTCGCTCTTCAGTTTACTTGACATATAGGGAAGCCCAATAGTTATAAATAGTAGGCATTAGTACTGTAAACATTATGTTGCATCTATCCGCCAATAATGTACATAGGTTAAAGTAGTTACATTTTAATAACATAAACAAATTACATAGTAATGTATAGAGAGGAATGAAATGTTATGGCACAAATTTTGTATAAAAATATTGTTTTTAATTATTTAATTATTTGTTTATTTAAAATGTGTCTGTCAAAATGTCTGTCCGCCATCTACACTGAAAAAAAAATCCTCGTAAAAAATACAGTAGCAACATTTTAGGTTTTACGGGACAGCACTTAGTTTACTGTCTATTTTACAGTTCAAAACTGTATATTTTTAAGGTTTATATTGTAATAATTATGGTTCAGGATTTTTCACTGAGCTTGTCGCACTGCCTTCTGCACAACAATTCATGTGACGCTGCCTTAGATTTTGACCAAAATGAGTTGTTTTAGAAGGCAGCATAATGTTGCTGCCTAACTTTTGGAACAGCTGTCTATGATGTCATAAAATGCAGCCTACAGAAGAAGGTTGTGGAACAGAGCAAGTGATCATGAAGAGGTCATTCCATTTTAACACCAACACCGAGTGTTCAGATGCTTGTCGTTGTACTCCTGTTTACAAGCAATGTGTTCCTTGGCTCCAATCCATTAATTTATCACATTATTCCATATAGATGTTTCAAGTTAAGTGCAATTTATGATATCTCCATTGAAGGTGTTAAAGTGTCTCTCCAATTGGCTCAATGAACGTATCTTTGATTTATTAACAGTTCTAGAAGGATGTTTGGTGCCTTGTGAGATGTGTCCTCCAAACCCTCCGCTGTGTAAACATCGCAGCCTATCACAGGGGCCGGTGCTGGTTTTATAGCAGCAGAGGGTTGGCCCCAGTCATTAAGCTGGGAGTTGTTAGTCACATTTGCGAGAGAGCTTGGCTTTGGCTTTCCGTTCTCCCGTTCGCAACCTCCACCTGCACTTGCGGTCAAACTGCATGCTCAGTGCTCTTTTGTAGGCCCACCAAGCAGTGAGTGGCAGTGAGTTATATGGACGGCTCAGGGCTCGTTTTGGCAGCACAGAGCCGATGACTCCGGCTTCCCCTGCTTTGAGATGTGAGCTTCTGCATCTCCCGGGACTTAATTTGGCCAGCGAGTTGTGCTCAGACCTCCCGGTCTGGTGTTAATTGGTCAGACTTTCTCCCGTTATGGCTCGGATTCGTTCCAAGCCCTTTCTCGGCTGGCCCGCGTTCCAACCTCTCTGTGAGTTTAATAAACTTTATGTCGTCCGGTTAATAAAACAGCATTGTGTCCCGCCTTGGCTTGTTTTTCCTCGATAAGTCATGGGATTTTTCCTCTCTCGCTCACCCGCTCCTTTTCTCTCTCTTGCACTCTGTCTCTCTCCACGGGCGATTTCAGAGAAATGCTTTGGAGGCTAAAAGACTCTCCATGTGAAGTGAATCATGGATCTTTTACTCTCTCTATAAAAATTGATCTCCTCCTACTGCCTGATTCTTCTATTGTGTCATGCTCATTGGGTCCCACAGTAAAGCATTATAGTAAGTCAACTTTACATTCGTAAAACACTTCCTTTTCTTCTTGGATTGCAGTGAAGTGGGAAGGCAGTTTTCTTTCTCTTCTGTCTGGGTTTGTTGATGGATGTTTGAGCGGTGCTGACTCTCTTATACTGGTGAATGTAGACTGATGTCATTGACAGGTAGTTGACAGATACACCACACTTACTCTGGCTTCAGCTGAGGTAATGTGCTCTTCAAGGGGTCAGAGATGGTTTTCCATGTTGTATACACTTTTGTGAGTTTATATACCCTTTGTAAAATGTTATTTAAAAAAAAAAAAAAAAAAAAAAACAGATAAAAAGCACTACCCTGATGAAGCTATATAAGATATTTTGTCTCCAGTTGGTTCAAAATACTGCTGCCAGGTTGTTGACAGGCAGACAAAAGTTTGATCACATTACACCTATTCTAAACACTGTGTCAAAGTTAATATTGTGGCTTTATTTGGTTAGACATTTGCGTGTGTCATTGTTTTATTAACATTTTACCAAAATCAAGCTCAAATGGAGTTACGGCTTTTTGACAGTGAATTTCTAGGAATTTCAGACATACGTGTTTTGTCCGTCATTAGAACGGCCGCATCTGAGGCAGTGCATCGCATTACGTTTTCATCAACTTACAGGTTATAAAGTTTATTATTTGGACGTAGGGCTGGACGATTATGACCTAAAATCAAAACCTCGATTAATTGAACATTTTACCTCGACTACAGTTAATGAACGATTATTTTGTTTCTGTATTTTTTTTTTTTCCTCTTATAGTTCACTTACAAGGTTTGTACTGTAAATATACTTGACTATTAAAGGTGGGATATTTTTTTCCTATTGAAAGAGTGATCTGACATGACATAACTCACTTTCAGCAGTTATTTTATCTATGGTTCGTACCATTTCTTACAGATTTCTGCTTGTTGTAAATCAGATAAAGATAAATTAGCACAGTACCAGTACGTAATGAGAGCGATTGCGTGTGAATTAGTCATACCGTCTCTCTATTAATTGTGAAGTTGTGGGTTGTAAATAGTTACTTCAAAAGTAGAAAAATATAGACTACTTTAGTGATAAATCACTGGACAGCGCTGACAACTAGTTTCTGCATTCCTCCCTGTGCGCGCGATCTTCATGTTTTGTGCAGCTACTGTTTGTATGAGTGTTTGTGCCACAATGCAGCTGCGCGAGCACGGTAGCTCGATATAATAATACACATCTGATCGTCTAAAATCGCTTGAATGTCCAAACTGGCAAACCTTAAAACACGTACAACTGACAAAGTTTAGTGAAGACGCAAATGAAAGTAATCTAATCACTTCAGGGCTCACCGCTCGTGCGCCGTCTCTGTGTGTTGACTCGGCATTCACCTCCGTGTTGCTTCCATGCCACTGAGTGGACGGGGCGGAGTCACGTGGCTACATACGCAGTAGTATTTTTTTTAAGGGGGAAGTATTAACAGGATTAAAAAAACGAAATAACGACATGGGAAAATTACGTCGGTTAGAGGTTCTGAATTTCGGTTTCGATTACTTTTCGATTAATCGTCCAGCCCTATGTGGACGCTCAGTTGTTTCTGTCATTTGACCAAAATCTCGTGTTATAAAAGATGAAGTGCAATGCCCAGGCTATTTAAGAAAGTATTGGCTATGACTCGATGACAAATGCTAGACTAAGACACTCTTCTCTGATCCTCAAATACATAAAACATTAGCCTTTATAGTGTTTCTTGAGTAAAGAAAATGCTGTACTTATTCAAACATCCACTTCTTTATTTACCCTTGCAAACAAGCAGAAATGGTCCAAATTGCTCGCAGCACTTCATTCGGCAGGGTGGAGTTATGAGGTTTTTACATAAAGTTTGAGGATCCAATGGAGTTACGAGGTTTAGTCACAAGCTCTTTTTAATACTTTTCATTGGTTAAATATTTGCAAAAAGGGTGCATAAAGGGTGACCAATAGTATTGATTTATGGAGAAAAAAAAAATAGAGAAATTTGGGAATACAGGGTTTCCGCCAATATATTACACAAGTCATGATAACAATGGAATTTACATAACTTTCACAGTTCAAAGGTTTACACACCCTTGTTTTTTAATTTGGTTTGTGTCCTTGTAACCTTTGTGTTTCTGTTTGTTTCTCAGGTTGCACTCTCTGCTCGTTTAAGTACTTCTATATGACGTTAGAATCCAGTTTTGGCTGTCAGGATGCTTGAAGAACGCATGCACAACTGTCATGAAAGGTTGAACACCTTTTAAGAACCAACAAAATTGAGAACCAAGGTATCTAAACTTTTGAACAGATTAATTTGTGTAATTTGTTCTTTTTCACACTTTCGGCCCTATTTTAACGATCTAAGCGCATGGTCTAAAGCGTGCGGTGCAAGTGCACTTAGGGCGTGTCCGAATCCACTTTTGCTAGTTTAACAATGGGAAAAAATGGTCGGCGCGCCCGGCGCATGGTCTAAAAGGGTTGTCCCTATTTTCTTAATGAGTCATGAGTGTGTTTTGGGCGTAACGTGCAATAAACCAATCAGAGTCTCAGCTCCCATTCCATTTAAAAGCCAGTTGCGCTTGCGCCATGGCGGATTCGCTATTTACATGGCGGAATTTGCAAGCGGAAAAACTGAACGCTTCTCTAGCGAGGAAACGGATCTGCTCATGTACGAGGTTAAAGTGTGCGAGCAGACCATCTATGGGACAAGCCGGATTTCACCAAAGCATTTTTATATTTATGCACCCAATAATAATCTTTTACATTGTAATCCTTTTATTTTTAATATTTGGCATGTTTGTGTGCTGCTGCACACTGTGTGTGTAATAAGCAGAGTGTACGCGCGTTGTGCACCCGCCTATAGGCGCATATTACTAACGCGCCCTTTAAATAACAAAAAAAATACTGCACCATTGACTTTAGACCAGGTTTCAGTTGGTCAATGGCGCAGTCTATTTCACTTTCCTCAAAATAGCAACATGCCAACAATGCACCTGAACACACCTCGTTTTCAGACCAGCACGCCCATGGGCACACAAATGGGCGCAAATGCATTTGTTATTTAAACAACGTGGCTCAAGACGTGAAAATGATAACTGCGTTGAGCTGAAACTAGCAAAAAACACTTGAGTCGCGCTTGGCGCAGCATTGTGCCGGGCGCCCTATATTTGTAAATATATGTTATACAACTTCTTTTCAGGATGAATTCAAATTTAATATTTATTTTTTTATTCTCTTTAACAAATCTTGCCTCTTTCATAAGTTAAAAATCAACTATGATGTAAGTGTACCCACAATGTGTTTATTTTCACTGCATTTTCTTTCTTTTTTCTTTCTTTCTTTTTTCTGAAAGAATATTAATGTTGGACCTTTTTTTTACCCTTTAATTGCCATCAGTGACAAAAAAAAAGCAAATCAGCCTTTTCGGACAGGCAAAAATATTTGATTTCCTCTGTGACTCCCCTCGGCCAGGGGATTACAAAGGCTTTAAGCCGGCGGATGAAGGAAAGCAAAGTGGTAAGTGACATTTCTGGTCTGGGAATATGGCAATCAGCAGTATGGAGGGCCGCCAAGTCCCGGGCCAGGCCTGAAAATGCTAAAAAGGCTCTGGGAGAGTGTAAACAAACACGGTGTTGTGAGGGTGGGGGAGGGAATCTTGGGGGACAGATCTGTTAGCCATCAGCGAGTCCTTTTCATCTGACCGCTGCTCCTCCGGTAAGCTGAAGGAAGGCTTTGTATACCTGCGTACAGACAGGAGCTAAGCATTCAGAGAGCAGGAAACCACAGCCTTTCCCCCCACCTTCATCCCTCCATCCCTGAGGCCCTACAACAGAGAGCGCATACAGTATGGCATTCTGCGCCAGCGGCCCCTGCCCGCCACTTAGCCAGCCCCAAGCCACAGGAAGCTGGCAGAGTCACTGCCGGGTCAAGGTTCGCTCGGGACAAGGGCACACAATGACTCGCTCATGCATATTTAATCACAGACAGGTTAGAGAGCGCCCAGATGTATTTTATAATTCAGTACAATTAGCGAGAAGGCTTTAAGTTAGTAATGACTTCCTTTACATCAGTCAGTCCTCTAACCTTGCCTGCTTAAATTCAAAAACAGGCACAAACTAATCAATTCAAGTGCTATACAGAGATATAAAAAGTCAATACATTCAATATCCAACTCGAAGATCATTTGACTAGTAACATTATACGCATCTATTAATTTCACAGAAATATCCAGTGTTAAAATGCGCCTGCATTATTGTCTAATGAGTCCAGGATGAGCGCTATAATCCCTCTGGGTAACACAGGGACCATCCATTGCCCTTGTTCAATAATTCATACGCTCTGTCTCTCCACTGACCAAGCCATCACCTTAAAGCATTAACAGCGCTCACAGTAGAAATGAATACCCTCTCAGCTGTGCAAGGGAGCGTCTGCTTCTGGGTAGGTTTATTTGTTCGATTAAGAGTACAGAGTTATCACAGACATGCTTAAAGTCAACATGAAATGCCATTTGCAACTTTTTTACTTCCTTAAAGTAGCATTTTGAAGTGAAACAAGATATTCAAATGCATAAAGAAGAAGAAATGGAGGCAGAGGCATGACTTTATCCTTAAGAATTAGGAATATATTGGCCGTCATGGTTTCTGTGACTTTTTAATATTACCGGTATTAATCTGAAAAGTAAAAAGTAATTTTAAGTCTTAAAGCGACGAGAATACGTTTTGTGCGCCAAAAAAACAAAATAACGACTTTTCAACAATATCTAGTGACGGCCGATTTCAAAACACTGCTTCGAAGTTTTACGAATCTTTTGTTTCGAATCAGTTGTTCGGATCACGTAAACAAAGCCTTGTTTACTGAAATCACGTGACTTTGACGCTCCGAACCACAAGATTCGTAAAGCTTCGAAGCAGTGTTTTGAAATCGCCCATCACTAGATATTGTTGAAAAGTCGTTATTTTGGGGTTTTTTTGCCCCACAAAAAGTACTCTCGTCGCTTTACAATATTAAGGTTGAAACACTGTACTCACATGAACTGTTTTAAATATGTTTTTAGTACCTTTCTGGATCTTGAGAGGTTCAGTGACATTGCTGGCAATAGAGGCCTCACTGAGCCATCGGATTTCAAAAAGAATATCTTAATTTGTGTTCCGAAGATGAATGAAGGTCTTACGGGTGTAGAACGACATGAGGGTGAGTAATAAATTACATTATTTTCATTTTTGGGTGAACTAACCCTTTAAGATGTTTGTGGGATAAGATTTTATTTTTTTTACAAAATGTAATTTGATATCTACAATCGGCCAATAAATCAGTTATTGGCTTCAAAATATAAATAATCATCATTATTGACATTGGCCAAAATTTCCATGTAATTTAAAGTGCTCTCTATAGGACAGGTGGTTGAAGGTGAAGGGTTTTTTCTTCTTCTTTGAAATAATCAAATAATGTAAACTTTGAAATATTCTTTGAAATAGTATAAACCGATAAATTGTTTTCAAATAGGACCAGGAACTTGTATTAAGGAAGTAAATAGAGTCTATTTTGATTTCATGCAGACTTTTAGACAGAGCTGAAGGAGTCATTTTACACATCTGTGTCTGACATGTTTCTAAAACATTTACTCAATTAGTGCATTCTATAGTCACAGATCTTCAAACGTTTAATTGTGCTGGCAGTGACAAAAACCAAGACACATTTAATTCTTGGTCCTGTTTACAATGTTACATATTTGTGTAACTCATTTGAAATTGGAGTCAACAATGATTCATAGTCCTGTAACAACAATATACACCTTAATTATTCGCACTGCTCTGTTTGAAACCTCATTGTACTCCAAATGTAAACATTTGTCTAGGACCTTCTCATCGTACTTTCTCCTCTTCCAGTTCTCCCTCTCTCTAAGCAGGTAAGCACTTACATGTCTGTGTAAATGTGTCCTAAAACCACAAACTCACTTCTGCAAAAGAAACACTGCCTGCATCACTCGCTCACCCTGACTCTGGGCAACCAGCAACTCTCTGTGGGTTTCTCAGTGTCCCTCGGTCTATACGAACCCTCACTGGCTATTTAAACTCTACATTTTTAACAGAAACACTCCCCCTTTGTCAAGTCCAGTTTGTCTTGCTCTACATAATTGCCATGATTATAAATGAATATGAATTTTAAGTATGGAAGTTGGATTATGTGCCTCTGGCAGATTAAATGGTAGGTTCCATGTTGGCGTCTTCCAACACAACATAACGGTCTGTTAATGGATTTTAATCAGGGTAGACACCATATCTGTCCAATAAAGTTTTAATCTGCACTCAAATTATTTATTTGTTTTACTGGACAATGTGGTACTCTTGTGTACCTGACTTTTACAGACACCTAGTGATAGCAACAGTTTTCAATTATTGTATGCACTATTCACCGTCGGCCATGATAAATTTATTCCACATGCAAAAGTGTCTGATAAAAGGACAGATGGTGCGTTCAAGTCCTCCTAGAAAGTTTGTGTTTATGAGTTGAAAGGTCCTAATTATGGCATCAGGTGTGTTCAGATCACTTTGATGGAAAAGCAAGATAGCAATATACCTTTTCTACAAAAACTACGTCAAGGTTTTTTAGACCTACTTCTACAAGATGATGAATAAAGAATGCGCATCAGGTGTGTTTTTGGTTTTATTTAATTTTCTGTAACCTGAATTATTATATATTCTATCGTAATTATACAATACTATCATATTTTGAACATGAAACTTAGCTAGTTTTATAGTAAATGGAAGAAAAACATTCATTTCAATAAGTTTACCGTCAAAACAGACCACCCATTGTGTCCACCATGTTTTCTCACTTACATGCCCCCAATTCGCAAACTCATTCGTAATTACAACTTTGTTGTGGCGTTCATGTGCATTTAACTTGTTAAAGGGATAGTTCACCCAAAAATGAAAACTAACTAGACTAGGAACTAGACTCGCGTACGGCTGTTGCCAGAAGCCAGTGATTATAGTTTATAAAGTTTTAAATATGGATATTTGTCTTACCAAAACCCATCGCTTCGCTTCAGAAGGCATTTATTAACCCACTGGAGTCATATGGATTACATTTATGATGGATGGATGCGCTTTTTGAAACTTCAAAAACTCGGGCGCCATTCAATCCCATTACAAAGCTTGGAAGAGCCAGGATATTTTTTAATATAACTCCAATTGTGTTCGGCTGAAAGAAGAAAGTCATATACACCTAGGATGGCTTGAGGGTAAATTATGGGCTAATTTTCATTTTTGGGTGAACTATTCCTTTAATATGATCTCTCGCCAATCAGTCTGTGCAGCACCCTATGAAGTCGAACACACCTTATGTGAGTATATTCAGGCCGGTCATGTGTCTTCAACATAGCTGCCTCCATGAGGCGACTCGCTTCCTGGTAATATAAAACAGCTTTTATTAGGTTACTGATATAGTATATACTGGAGTCTTCATCTTATAGGAATGTACATGATTTAAAAAAAAAATCAAAAGTACTATTCATTTCTTTTGGGGTAAAATATATGAATGAGGTAAAATGTATGTATATATACAGATTTTACCTTGAAGACAGAACAACCTATTAACCTATAAATGAACTGTACATTTATCCCTCACATCCTTGTTGTCATTTGTGTAAAATAGAATATGGCGTCAAATAATTAAAACCTTATTATATAATATAACTCTTATTTTGTGTGTGTGGGTTTGGCGTCCATAGACATAAAATATTTGTTGAAGCACTATTTACTCATCCAGACTCTTAGACAGCGTTGACAATGAGAGAGTGAAAAAATATCATAAAAGACTCGTTGTGAATACAGTCTCGTCTTCTGGAATACTGCATTTAAAAAATTGCTGTAACCCAATAAGATTAAACCTGCGATAACATCTAAAGTCAGTCTCTCACCACACAGCGCACCACACCAATGACAAGTGATGTTCAGGAAGCGGCTAACACTTGCCAGATCAACAGATAATATTTGTCAAGGGGGAATTTATTAATATCTGCACCTTGAATTACACATTCACCCTGTAGCCCGAGGCCAGTTCAACTCTGCGGGAGAGGTCATGGGAGGGTGGATCACAAACGTCTGTTTTTTATGTGGATGTAGAATGGGTGACTTAGCGGCTTCTTGGCTGGCTGACTGCATGTGAGCGTGTTGAGCTGCAGCGGGCCGGGCTCCATGACAACAGAGGCCAGGTCCCATCCTCTCTCTCTAATTGTCTCTGACCTCGAAATTCGATCTGCACTCTCAAGGCAGGAGGATTTCTTTTCACACGGCAATCACTTTTGAATTTGTCCCCTGCATCTCCTGAATGCCTTGCCGGGCCACGGGCGTGCACTGTGAGCTTGGCAAAACAAATGACCTATCCTTTTAATTTACCCTCCGAACAGCGTTGTTTGTGTGAGGATTTTTTTTTTAGGGGAGGGTAAATCCCACTGCTCGTGAAAAACTCAAGTTCTTTTCTCCTTTTTTCTTCCGTTTTCGCTCTCTTTTCTGCACTTGTCCTCCTCCCCTCTCTTTCATTCTCGTGTACACCTACCGATTTTGGGTAATTACAGCCCTGGACAGAAAACAAAAGACATTTTTGATGGATGACGGAGAGGGTGGAATGGGATTAAAATTTTTACGCTTTTCCTCGGCACCTTTCCTTTAAGCACTGGTCTTTAACTGGCATAAAAGCTCCTTCCGATCCTCTCTTCCCCTTTTTACAACAACAGAAGGGGGTGTACACCTAAAACAGCCAAGTGAAAAACTATTAAATCACGGTCAGTTGGCACAGGGGTCATTTGATAATGCTGAATCATAATCATGGCCTCAGGCCAATGTCTTTAGTTTTTTATATATATATTAAAATACTTTCTATCCCAGCCTAAAATGCAGAGACAAATTTTAAAAATTTATTTGTAGGTTTATTTCCACAAAAAAACATGAACACTTTGGCTCTGTGGCACTTTCAAAGCATAGCTGTTTGAGCATTTCAACCAGCCCAGCATAGCAACGGCTCAACCAATAGTCTAACTTTGTGGCGGGGCTATCTGTTTGTTTTAACAAATGGTGTATAGGAGATGGTTTAAGAAACCTGTTTGAAAACAATCATGAGGAAAGCATTCTGACCAGCTCAACATAGCAACAGCACAACCAATGCTGTGAGTTTGGGGCAGGGCTATTTGTTTGTTTTAACAAATGGCGTACGGGAGATAATTTAAGAAACCTGTTTGAAAACAGTCATGAGGAAAACATTCCGATCAACCCAGCATAGCAACAGCGCAACCAATGCTGTGAGTTTGGGGCGGGACTATCTGTTTGTTTTAACAAATGATGTACTGGGGAGGGTTTAAGAAACCTGTTTGAAATCAGGTAATGTAATTCCCCATCACAAACATCTAATTAAAATGAAATTCTGTATACTATTTATCATGATGTTAATTGTGTCAGATAAAAAGTTTTGTGAACAAGTCGTATCTAATTTACATGAAATGATTATGTATTTATTTAATTTATATTAAAAGAAGTGTTTAGTGCCTTATTGAACTATATTGTGAGTGATTAGTGATTAAAAATACTGCACAGAAAATACTGTTTCATGAATCCAGCCCTCAGTATTTTTGCTAAAGTATCAGTATTGTCTGTGGTGAAGTTGATGTCTCTGTTCCTCTGGTTAAGGCTTTTTAATGGTTCCTGTCACACAGGGGTTTTAGAGTACAAACGTGCCTCCCTCAGACAGCAGTGGCAGCTGTTGCAAGCCTGAATAATTTGATTTGGTGTTTTATGCCGGAAAAGAGCCTTTCTTCACGAGCCACATTTGTGCTGGGCTTTGGCCATGAGTCTGCCTCCACTGAAAGACTTTACATGACATTAACACGTTTTCAGAGGGCATTACCATTCTCAGGGAGATTTGTCTAGACAAAGACATGGTTTATTTGGAGTTAAAGCTTCATTTCCTGTCTGGACCTTCACTTTCTCTCTTCCTCCATCCTTTATCCACCCATACTCCAACACTCCTCCACACCGCCTGGCTGCCTGTCAGGTAAGAGGATTTCAATTAGTTTACGCTGTGAATATGCGCACAAACGTGATAAATGAGAGCAATTAGTCTCTGTCATGTCTTCCCTCTCCGCTCAGTAAATCACCAGTCCGCCCCTCTTGCTGATGTTAAGAGCACATTACATCACCTTCAGCACTTCATATGGCTTTATGAGATTTCAGGCTCTTTAGAAAAGAGAGGTGAGGAAGAGAGACCAAAACCCACTTTACTCTAAAACTGATTGGAAAGTTAGAGCCCCTCCATTACGTGTCAAAAGCCATAACTTGGATTACAAGGTAAAAATTCGACATTTCCAGGTCATGGAGGAGCCACGCATTTTCATATAATCACTGGATGTGGTTTCGGGGTGTTTTTAATATAACCGTGTTTGATTCGTTGCCAGGGTGTAAAACACGGTGTTTGTTATTAGACTTTTAAAACAGTGGGGTACCAAACCATGTGGCGTGATTACTCTGACTCTGATAGAGAGCGCTAAATACAACCTACGCCAAGCGTAGGTTTATATTCTCATGCGTTATATTGTACCCTGTGTTTTGAACCGACTGGAGATTTATGGGAACATTAGTCTAACTGCCGATACAGGCTCGTATACAAAAGGACGTCTGTAAATGTCAAGAAAATGAACAACAAAAGGGGCCGTTTTACCCAAACAACAGACAGACAGACAGCTTTTGGACTCACCAGAAGGAGGTATTTGGGTGGAATTCCCCTCAAAACGTTCAAATGAAGCATAGTTTACGAATATGCTGATATTGTTTGGCTCACTGTAAGGAAGATGGAACACAGCCAAACATAATCAAGCTCCAATATTACAGAGGGGACCCCTGCTGTAGCAAAATAATGCTCTTTAAACAACTCCTCCAAGTTCTCAGCCTCTTCTCAGCCTTTTATAGCGAATATGGATCGCTAAATGCTTTTCAGATGATGTATCATCATTTCATATCTTGTTTATTGAGTGAATCAGTCATTTCACAGTTTGCTACTTAATTCTGTGAAAGAGATTGCACATGCAGTCAATACAATTACTCAAACCTCAAAGAATGTCTGATGTAACTCTAAATCCATGAGTTCATGGTTAAATAAAAGCTGACTGCAAAAATACTTGCAAAAACCTGTCAGAAGCCATAAGAGATTAAAGAGAGTTTAACGACTCTTGACAGTAATGTTTTAGAATACTTATTTTGTCAGAATTTTGTATTTTTCCATCTACCATTTATTTATTGAAAAAGGAATAAGGTATTCCCTATACTCCATGTTGACTCTGGCCAACACTTTTAAAGGATTAGTTTACACACACACACACACACACACACACAAAAAATGTTGTCATTTACTCAATCATATTGTTCCATACATGACTTTCTTTCTTCCATGAAACACAAAAAGAGAAATTTTGAAGATTGAGGTAGCCATTGACAATGACAGTGAATGAAGACCGAAATTTTCAAGCTTCAAAAAGCTTCCCATAAAAGTGGTTTATATGGTTCATGGACTATATTCCAAGTCTTCTGAAGCTACGTGATAGTTTTATGTGGAGAACAGATGCAAAAATGTAAGTCGCAATTCATTGAAAATCTTCACATCTGTCAATGCTTTCTTTAAAAGTAGCGATGTCCAGTTTTTGAATGGTTGAGTCAAATTCAGTCAATGAATTAGACTGAACAACCTATTTGAATAATTTGGTTACAGATCAGACTGATCTGGTTCTCAAATGATCAAATGATTCAGTGATCCAGTCACAGTGGTTAACAGCTCACTGGAGGGGACATTTGACCGTTCGCAAAGACCTGCCCCCTTTAGTTACTGTTGCTACGTCCAACAAGCCAGGCCGCTCTCACGCCACACATCATGTTCTCACGCAGTGAAAAATACATCGCGGAGCAAAGAGGACACTGACAACGCGTCGACAGACAAGACAGAGCAGGTTACTTTTGATATGAAACAAAGTCTCAAATTTCAAATTTTGTCATTTTTAAAGAAATTTAAACAATAAATACGGTTTTGTGGCTCTTTAATGTGTCGTGACAGATCGCTGTAGCGCCTCATATCAAGTGGCTCGTGAACCGATCATCTATTCCTACTAATTCATTTATAGCATCAAATAAACATGAATGAACATCAGAAGTAATGTTTCAACTGCGGAAAGACGTCAGTACACATCATTTTTCAAGTTCAAATCCACCGACGTAAATCTACTAACTGCTTTGCCGGACAAAATGGCGGATTCGGCGTTATGATTGGTTAGATCGCCTGTCAATCAAACTCCCGGCGAAGGGTCAGTGGGAGTTCATGAGAGAAGTAGCAAAGTTTGATTTGTAAATAAATTGTTCTTTTGAGATGAATCTGTTCAGTAAATCTATTGATCCTGTTCTCAAAAATAATCTGAATGATTCACTCACAAATCCAGTGAGTGAATCATTCAGATCCAGTTCTTGAGTTCGACTCACTGACTTGATTTGGTTGCAGTCATTAACAAACAACTCATTAGAGAGGAAGATTTTCAGTGATTGAAATGTATTTATGTGTTTCTCAAACAAAACTAATGTAAGACTTAGAATATAGTGCACAAGTGGTGATTTATTATACTTTTTAGTTGTTTTGCATCTTTTTTTGAAGATGTAATTGTGTCAAATTATACATAAAAAACTGCAACCAGTATATTTGTTAAAATTTCGTCTAAGAAGAAAGTCATACAGATTTAGAGCGACATGAAGGGGAGCAAAAGATGACTATCCCTTTAAGAAGTGCATCAAGGAGTTAGACAGCATATTCTCATGTGATCCTATTTCTTCATTTCTTCTCTCTCTCTCTCTCTCTCTCTCTCTCTCTCTCTCTCTCTCCCTCCTTCACTTTTTCTCTCTTCCTCTCATTGCTTGTCAGCTTGTCAGATGGAAGATACCAATTTGACAGGCTCATTCCATGTGGAAATGGCATGATTGGAAGTATTTGGCATTCCCCCGTTTCTTTGTGCTGCAGAGGTAGAGACACCATCATCTGACAAAAAAAAAAAAAAAAAAAAAAAATGAAATTCCCTGTATGGTTGTGTGTGTGAGACTGAGGGGGGAAAAGGAATATGGGGGTCTGGGTGACAGACATACTGTACGGAGGGAGGGAGGAGGTTGGGTTGAGAAAGAAAAGAGTCCAGCCTTAATGTGCCAGAACTTGTGTGCTACTCTGGCCCTCACTTCCTGAGAGAGAGTAAATGGAAGATCACTTGTCAAGCTGTCATGTAGCAGGAGAGCCTTACCTGGGGCTGCCGAGCCAGCGTCTCTCTGCTAAGAGCAGGCCATTCACATAACCCTGAAACAATCAAGTCAGGGCTTGAAACTGGAGAAATGCTATGGGCCAGTGTGACGTGGAGAAATAAAGGACTGGAGGGAAAAGAAATGTCTCTCGCTCTCCTCTCCCTCACTCTTTCTCTCTGTTGTCTAAGGTTTTTTTGTCATCGGGCCAGTACCTAAGTGTTCAAAGCTCTGTCAAGCCGTAACACTTTGATATTTTTCCCAGGCTTCAAAAGAGCATGGCAACAATGGACTTGTGACTGCAGGCTATGCAGAGGTAGCCAAGACAATATTAGTTGTCTCATCTTCTTTATGTTGTTGGCACCAGACTAGGACTTTTTACTGGGTGGAGGTAGGTGTTTCGGAAGGAAGCCCGACCTGTTAGCGGTATCTCAGGCGGGTTGTTTAAGGTCTGAGGAAGTGCTCTGGTTTACACAGGTTTTGCTCTTTTGATGCAGGTAAAGGTGAGGCCAGCGCTGAGTCATCCGTACAGGTGGTCTGCACTGATGAGGGAGCCGTGAGTCATGTAGTGAGGTAAAATGTGCCAGAACAAGGTAAAAAAAAAGTATTCAAATGGATCACTTTGATGAATGTGTAGTGTGGTTTTTCATGTGGTACAAATTCACTCGTAATGGAGTTTAGTATCTTCTCATTTATATACTTTTTGGTAAGACTTACTTCAATGTCTGTTTAGAATGAATCAAGTGATGCTTTATAATACATCAGTTGTATGTTCTTTTAAAGGGTTAGTTCACCCAAAAATGAAAATTATGTCATTTATTACTCACCCTCATGTCGCTCTACACCCGTAAGACCTTCGTTCATCTTCGGAACACAAATTAAGATATTTTTGATAAAATCCGATGGCTCAGTGAGGCCTCCATTGCCAGCAAGATAATTAACACTTTCAGATGCCCAGAAAGGTACTAAAAACATATTTAAAACAGTTCATGTGACTACAGTGGTTCAACCTTAATATTATAAAGCGACGAGAATAGTTTTTGTGCGCCAAAAAACCAAAATAACGATTTTTCAACAATATCTAGTGATGGGCGATTTCAAAACACTGCTTCGAAACTTTACCAATCTTTTGTTTCGAATCAGTGGTTTGGATCACGTATCAAACTGCCAAAGTCACGTGAACTATTGAAATTTCAAAACACTTATGACGTAACGAAGCCTCGTTTACTGAAATCACATGACTTTGGCGCTCCGAACCACTGATTCAAAACAAAAGATTCGTAAAGCCTCGAAGCAGTGTTTTGAAATTGCCCATCGCTAGATATTGTTGAAAAGCCTTTATTTTGGGTTTTTTTGGCGCACAAAAAGTACTCTCGTTGCTTTATAATATTAAGGTTGAACCACTGTAGTCACATGAACTGTTTTAAATATGTTTTTAGTACCTTTCTGGGCATCTGAAAGTGTTATTATCTTGCTGTCAATAGAGGCCTCACTGAGCCATCGGATTTTATAAAAAATATCTTAATTTGTGTTCCGAAGATGAACGAAGGTCTTACGGGTGTAGAACAACATGAGGGTGAGTAATTAATGACAGAATTTTCATTTTTGGGTGATCTAACCCTTTAAATACATGTGATCACAATTGTTATTATGTTAAAAAAGGGATTCCCAAACTTTTTTGTCAGCCAAATCCTTTTTACCTAAAATATTTACATAAAATGCAGTGCATTTTATTGTATTGTTTTTAAGCTGTAACCACAAGTAAGTATTATAATTTATCATGACTATAGTTAAGGTTTATTTTTGAATGTTAGATTACTAAAAAATAAGCTTCATAAGTATTGCCAACTTTTTTTTATTCTTTGGAGAACAGCTAAAATTTTAACAAAACATGGCAAATAAAGACAATTGTTTATACACCCTTATAGCTTTTAATATTTAAAAAAAAAAAAATTATAGGGTTGGACTAATAACATTTAAATAAAATAAACCACTATATGTGATACGTTATATAATTTTTAGAGTTAGTGCAGACACAAGAGAATAATACGTGTTCATTTCTTAACTTCGTGAAACATAACTCTAACCAACACAGTGTACACAGCTGCAGCGCTGCTACGTCTAATAGGTGCAGTCCTGATCTAATTTTGCAAGCTGTTTTTTTTCCTCACTGTAACGTATTGTTTGAGGGAATGTTAGCCAGTGACAGATTAGCACCTCCTTAACAAGGCAAATATGATCTGTGTGCACCTCCACAAAGGAAACACTGAAGTTCTCTATTTATAGATGCAAAGGAAATGGACACTCTGTTAGAATCCATGAGTTATATAGAGCAGGTAAGCAGAGAAGTGTCTTCAGGTTTTCTTTTCAATATAACATAGTGTCAAACATGCATTCTGGGCTTTTTCTCCCCCCCAAGGGTCAGTGACTAATTAGGACACTTCTGAGGTAAATTTAGGTGTTGGTTTACTCAGTTCACAAAAGGGCGACCATAGATGTCACACTTTTTATTCATTGAATATTATGTTGCTGTTGAATTTCTGTATATCCACATTTTCTCGTCTACAAAATGCTGTTGAATATTTCCATTGTGATTTCCCAGGAAAAAACATACAGTTCATTCAACACAAGTTGATGCAAGTTGTCACAATGAAACCTTGCCCTTAATTTAATACACATTTAATACGCTTTTCAATGGCAAAATTTAAATGGCAAAACTATTTTTTTACCAACAAAAATGTTTGCTATTAGAAAAGTATAAAATTACACATATGAAACATGTGACAACTTCTGGAATATATATATGTTTTTGAAACAAATATACACAACATTGCTATTGTGACAACTAGCCCCGGTCTCCCCTACAGCAGTTGCTGCTCTATGTCAGGCTAAAATACTACAAAATGTCCATTACTGTCAGTAGTACAGTGAGGTAGAAACAGGTCAAAACAGTTAGAGGCAGCTGTCATTTATAATATACGCAATGTAAAAAATGTAGAATGAGAGTCGATGAAAGCCTATAAAAACTTCCCATTAACACATGGGTCCACCCGTAAAGACTTAACTGGGGTTGAGCTGCACAGGTTATCTTTGTTCCTGTCTTGAGCACATTACATGGATCCAGTCCCTGACTGGCTGAATTCTTTAAGGCTCAGCTATAATTATGCTAGATTTCCTCTACCGTCCTTCAGATTCCCGGGCCACAGGAGAAATGGTCTAACAATCTGGTATTTTTAATTCTGGAGCTGAAACAGGACATTCACTCTGAAGAAAATCGCACCTTCCTTTGGGAGGCTCGGCCTTTGGCAGCCGACTTTAAAGTGCGACGGCGAGCGTGCGGTAGCCGAGTTCGCTCTCTCAGCAGATGGAAATGATGGTGCTGTGATTATGGCTACAGACTGAACTCAGACACAATTAGCCACCAACAGATGGAAGTCTTCATGTTAGAAACCTCCCTCACCCCCCCACACAAGCCCTCAAGAGAGTGTCTGGAGGAAAAAAGGCAAACATTGGCATGCAGAAGTCATGTAGGCCATACATACTCTGTAATTTTTATGTAGTTTGGAAACATACACAAATGTAAATGTAGCCCTCTGATTTTACCCATGTTCAAGGCTGCTGAATGAAAAGAATGTAAATCATGTATGATTTAGTTTTCTGAGCCACATCACCCTGCACACAGCTCAGCTAAACAGTGTAGTAATTAAAGGGATAGTTCACCCATAAAGTAAAAATTCTGTCATCAAGTATTTACCCTCATCCCAAACCCTTTTTTTTTTGTGTTGTGTGTGTGTGGAACACGAAAGAAGACATTTTGCAAGCTGCGTTTGTTGCTTATTTTCATGCAATTAATTTTGAGCTAGATCTTTTTAATGAGTTGGTTGATTCGGGTCACAAATCCTGTCTAAATGATTCATCCATGAATCAAAGTGATCCATTTGCAACCCAATCTCACAGCAATTCGTCCATATTTTATGAGGTGGCTAATTCGTACAAATTCATATGACCTTACGCGTACAATTTCGTACGATTTTTGCTAAATCGTAGATATTCTGTACCCCTAACCCCTAACCCCACCCCTAAACCTACCCGTCACTGGGGTCTAGACAAATCGTACAAAATCGTAAAAGTAAGGTCGTACAAATTTGTACGAATTAGCCACCTCGTAAAATACGTACGAATTGGTCTTGAGATAGTGTTGCCAGTTCTCAAGCTCAGCTCGCTGATTCAATTATCCAGTCATTATGGTTAATGGAGGGAAAGATTATCAGTGAATAATTTCTTAAATTTTGATCTGTTTTTTTCACACAAAGTTATTGTATGGCTTCAGAAGACTTGGAATATAGCATACCAATTATATGGACAACTTTTTAGATACTATTATGATACTTGTGATGTAATTTTTTAACCTTACAAGCTCTAGTTCCCATTCATTGTAATTGTGTGAAAAGAGTGACCAGCACAGGTTATAAGGCATTCATAATTAAATTGAGAATATTAATTGAGAAAATTTCACTTCAGTTTGTATTGAGGTAGCAAACAGAATGCAGAATTGCAATTTGAGTAAAAAGATGCAATTTTAACATGTAACTGTAATTGCAAAACATGTAATTTTTTACATAAAATGGGTCAATGGGTCAAGCAAACTTTGAATGATGGCTTGTTTAAAAGTTCAAAGAAGTTTGTTATATTTAACACAATAATGGGCCTGAGTTAAAGAAATTGTATGAATTGTGATCCAGTAAATTCCATTTCCTGTCATTCAAATTCAGTTTCCTTTGGGGCATAGCCAGTTCAATTCAAACTCCAGCTCATAAATCAGTGGGGGGCAATTCTTCCATTCTAAATTTTGCTTAACCACGCAGATCAGTCTTCAACATTTCTCCTTTTGTGTTGCACATGCAAATGAAAGTTATATGGGTTAGGAATGATATAAGGGTGAGTAGATGATGAATTTTCTTTTTTATAAGTATGGGGAAAAAAGTATTTTATGATGCATGGGAATATTGCATGAATCTGTGATTTCTACAACAACAAACTACAATCTCCAAACATTTTTTAGTATTTATGTGGTTTTGCACTTGAACTGAACCGAAGCGTAAAGATGTATTTTGGCAGATGATGAATTCGCTGATTAAATATCAAATCCACCCCGCTCTCAAAACACTGTGAGGTAGTGTTTACACAACAGTCAGCATCTGAGATTCATTAGCATAAAATCAGGAGTACAGGAACAGGAAACAAAATCTTTCAGCATCTTCTTCCCCCCACTGTCATAATAGATTACCCTTTTGCCCAGAGGGTGTTTTTCTTTTTTTTCCTTTTTTTTTAACTTTTTTTCAAACCATAGCAGCTGGTAGAAAGGAAACTAAAATGTTTTTGTTTTGTATTTGTTGTTTTTTGTGCTCTCTCATTCTCCAGCCATTCTACACATTCCCTAGTTTCTCTGTCTGGGCCACGACTCTCTCATATACTCTCATATTTCAAAAAAAAGAGGCCCGGTCTCACTCGGTAGTGATGAGAAACTCCTACGCACTCGCCGTTTGCCTTTGATAAGCAATCAGAGCCTGTAACACACATTATGGGTTGAGACGTTGCTTCATAGTAGATTCACTCCCAAATTTGAAATGATGTTTTAAAATTGTCGCTGGAGGCTATGTAATGCTGGGAGAGTGTGCCAGACTCCTCGCACTGTCTTTCTCCTGTTTTTCTTCCATTCTTCGCCTTGCTGGCAAAAAAAGCAGAGGTCTGGATCAGAAGCCCAGACAGTGTGTGTGTGTGTGTGGCAGCACAGGAACATGTGCTGTCTGCTCCCCGTGCAGCCAGAGGTGACACACGGGTCCTCGCCATATGCTGTCATTCCTCAGTGTCCCTCAGCCTTGACGCTGAATTAATTTATTAGAAGTTTTTTCACTGTGCCACCGCTACCTAAAAAGCCTTCTCCTCTTCACCGGAGGCTTGTCACACAGATGCTGATGTATTTTCCCTCTCCTGTTGCCAGGTTTTATGATGGAAACCGATACAACAGCGTGATAGAGTTTCGGGATAAATTATTCACGCTTTAAACGCACTCTGCTTGGCTTTCTTGGAGGACATCCATTTTACAAAAGCTTCTCCTCTCCACCCCCCACAAAACCAGCCCACAATCCTTTTAATTGATCTACTCCTCCATGGCTAAGTTGACACGCTTGCATGTGACTGCACGGGACGTTTTTTTAGTGTATATGTACGACTGGGCAGGGCTGTGCGCCATTCATAATTTAATTCAGAATGTGTTTTAAATTCCAAAAATTGAATTGAATTTGAAATGAGGCAAACAGGATGCAATTCAAATTTATGGGCCGGTTTCACAGACAGGGCTTAGACTAAGCCAGGATTAAGCCTTAGTGCAATTAGGGTATTTAAGTAGCTTTTATAAACATATCCTTGAAAAAAACATTACTGATGTGCATCTTGAGAGAAAACAATGGCACTGACATATTTTCAGATATGTCAGTACAAGTTGCTTTCAGTTAAAACAGCTCAAACACGCATTTTAGTCTAGGACTAGCTTATGCCTTGTCTGTGAAACCAGGGGTAAATGTCGATAAGTAGAATTAAAATTAATTTTGGACAAACTTTGTCCAGCCATTGTTTGAAAGTTTTTAAAGTTTAAAAAGACTTAACATTTAAAGTTTATAAGCCATACAGACAGACAGATTACGCTCACTAAGTCTGCATTTATTTGATCAAAACTACAGTAAAAACAGTAATATTGTGAAATATTATTACAATTTAAAACTGTTTTCTGTTTTAATATATTTTAAAATGTAATTTATTTCTGTGATTGTCAGGGTATTGTTTAAGTCTGTTTAGTTCACTGTGTTTTGGTTTCGTTTTCCCTGTTCCCATTTTGCCCTGTGTTCCTGGTCATTATTAGTTCCCATAGTTACTCATTAGTTTCTCACCTGTTCTTAGTTCTGTTGATTATTCTGTCTGTGTATTTAAACCCTTAGTTTTCTCTGTTCTTCTGTTTTTGTTATTTTCTCCTGCATTGTGCACTTTCTACTGTGCACTTTCTACAGCAACAATATTTTACAGAACATAGAAGCAAAAAAGAAAAAATGGACTTGTCTGCAGTCTGCCTGCTCTGTTTAGAGCAGAAACAGCGTAACCTTGAGGACCACACCGAGGACTTCCTAGATCTGGTGTGTCTCACCCACTGCCTAGATCGCTTGCATGCCTGCAAGGCATGCCTGCCCTGTGATGGTCCATTTGTGGTGTGGGTGCTGGTGAACAACAGATCGGTGTTCACCTTCTGCTCCGCTGAGGTGGACATCACTAGCCCCACTCCGGACCTAGAGCCCAGCCAGCCGCCTCCCACACCCTGCACAGAGCCTATGCCAGAGCTGACCCCAGACCATACCATCGCCCTGGAGCCCAAGCCCAATGAAAAGTCTGACTGGGTGCGTGAGCCAGCAACACCGTCCATCCCAGTGGGTGTGCTGGGTATGAGGGTATAAATTGGAGGCCCATCTACACTCCCGCCATTGAGGGTGAGCTGTATATGGCCTATGGGAGATGTTATGAGGTTTTGGTAGAGGATAATCCCTGTGGTCTCCCATTCCTGCCCAGCTACAAGTCTCCTGTGTCTCCGTTGGTCACGTTCAGATCCAGGTTTCCTGTGTCTCTGAAGGTCCCAGCCTCCCTCTCCCACCTTCTCTACTGAAGCCAGCCAGTTCCTTGGCCCCGCCTCCACTGGTTCCCTTTAGTTCCTTCCTCTGTTTTCTCCACTATGTTGCGTGGATGCGCCTCAGATCTCGCGGTCTCCAGCTCCGCCGTCACTCCACCTCGGCTCATTGACCAGTCGGCTCCACCTTGGCTCCCTCCTCCCTCGCCTCCACCTGGGGCCGTCGTCCTTAAGGCTCCACCAGGCTCCCTCATCCCTCCGGCTCCACCTTGGTCAGTCGTCGCTCTGCCTGCACCATGGACTTCCGGGACTTCAGCTGCTCTTCGTCCCTCCACCCCTTTGGCTCTGTCGGGCTCCATCTTCCCTCCAGTTCCGCCTTGGTCCTCAGTCCCACCTATGCTGCCTCAGTCCTCTGGCACTCTGTAATGTCAGGGTTGTTTAAATCTGTTTAGGTTCATTGTGTTTTGGTTCCATTTTCCCTGTTCCCATTTTCCCTGTGTTCCTGGTAATTATTAGTTTCCATAGTTACTCAATAGTTACTCACCTGTTCTTAGTTCTGTTGATTACTCTGTGTCTGTGTATTTAAACCCCTAGTTTCCTCTGTTATTTCGATGTCATTTTGGTTTATGTGGTTGTATACTATATTACTCTGTGTGATCTCCTGTGTGTTCCATTTTGGATTTATGATAGACTGTTTTTGTATTCTCCTGCATTGTGCGCTACAGCCATAATATGTGACAGTGATGGCAAAGCTGAATTTTACTCTTGTCTTCAATGTCACATGATCCTTCAGAAATCTTTCTAATATACTGATTTGCTGCTCAAGAAACATTTCTTATTATTATCAATGGTCTGCTTAATATTTTTGTGTAAACCATTTTAATTGTGTAAACTGTTTCCTTCATGATTTGTACACTGTCAAAAATTGCTGTAAAAAAAACGGCCAAATTCTTGCAGTAACATACTGTTTTCCATTAAAACAGTAATGTACTGTAGAAAACAATGCATTCTGGGCACTATTTAGTTAGAAAGACCCCAAACCTTTTTAATTTCTTTTAAGACCCCAAACCTTTTTAATTTCTTTAAAAAAAATCTTACTGCCACCAAACTTTTGAACAGTAGTGTAGATAGTGAAGATAAGTGATGCGTCTACCAGCGCACAAGCAGAAAGTTTGGTGGCAGTAAGATTTTTTTTAAAGAAATTAATTATTAAATTAATATTTTTATTCAGCAGAAATGGAAATGTTTTTTTTTTTTTTTGTTTTTTTTTTTTGTTTTTTTTTTACTTTATATTTATAAAAAAATTAATAAATAAATCCTAAAATTAAAATGTGTCATGGTTTAAATTGTAATAATATTTCACAATATTACTGTTTTTACTGTATTTTTGATCCAATAAATGCAGCCGTGGTGAGCATAAGCGATTTACATGTAGTAAGTTACATATATCCTCTGCATAAAGAAAGAAAGGGCTGTTTATTGAGAGTCTGGGCTATTTTTCATCCTCAACTTTAATGCCAATACCATCTGCCTGGATGAATCCTTAATTGAAAAGAATTTTGGCCTTAGTAGTTGGACTTGCTCCCCAGGACACAGAAGAAAATCAAATAGCTTTTCTTCTTCTTAATACCTGTTGAAGCTATAAAGAAAAGCATGAGGCAGTGAAATAATGGACATGGCGAGTGGGTGAGCGGCTTTCATATTACATTAAACATCTGCAAAGATGGTTTGTAGCAAGAAGGCCGATTGGATTTAATGTTATTGCCAGCCCGCTATTGGCCGTCCGTCCGGAGGAGCGTAAGGTGGCAGTTCATACAGCATTTTTTCTTGTCAGATGGCTTGGACGTAAAAGAGGAATTTGTACATTACTGTCAGTCGCGCCCCTGGTTGGATCCTCGCCCCAGAGTAGGATATTTCTTTAAACAAACATTGGGGGAAAAGGTAAAGCAGACATTTCGGAGTCTAGGGAAGATAAGTGATGCGTCTACCAGCGCACAAGCAGAAATAACAGAGGGCTCTTTTAATGTGGTTACGCTGTAGGGAGAGTCAGCCCTCATCCACCAGAGATTTGTGTGAACCGCACATAAAAGAACATCAGATGGGAGTTTTTATGAATTAAATAAATCAGGAATTTGATTGTTGATGAATTTGGATTAATATCAGGCTGTTGGAAATTATCTGGTTGCTATGTAAAGCTAAACTCTGAGAATATTTTTGGCTGTTATGGTTCATGTGACCCATTTTGATTTAAGTGATCATGGAAATGAGAAGTTGATTGATTTTGTACAATGGCTACTTTATTGCAAAGTAGAAACCTGATTTCCATTCAAGTAGACGATATTAGTAGTGTATCATCATGAAGTTTAAAAGTAGTACCTGTAACCTTGATTTGGCTTGAGGTTTTTCTTTTATTATGTGTTAGAGCTGGCAAATGCAGCATGCAAACCTCTCACTGTTATTTTCACGTAGAGACGTTTGTCTGGATTTTCAGGTGTGGTATTTGCTGCTGAACATTGTTTGGCAGCAAACTCTTTCATATTAGTGACATTTTGACATTTAGGCATTATCCTGTGTTTTATATTACTATTATTTTGATAATGTAACTTCTTTATTAGCTATCTTTCTATCTGTTTAATCTGTTTCAACATACTGTCGGCCCAGATCCGGCCCGCATGGAATCCACACGTACCAGATGTGGGCCAGATCTGGCCCAACACTGTGTTGCTGTCTGGGTATGCTTTCTGTATATAATTTATGTCTGTATATTTCTGTACATTATTTTTAGATAATGTATTTACTGTAAAATTTAACCCCAGCAGGGGTGTTTAAAAATGGGTTCCCTTTCAATTTATCTGCTTAATTTGAATTTGATTGATCACACCCCATGGGAAGTTGAATTGGAATGAAAAGAAAATGAAAAAAACAAAACAAGCAATGGCATTCTGGGAAATGTAGTGTTCTTCCAGACCGGCCTATAAATCTGTCTGTCTTTAAGGACTATAAAACCTTCAAACTTTAAGACCTTTTTTAAGCTCTCAAATTGGCCTGTCAAGTCAATATTTAAAGTTTGTCTTGACAAACTTTCTTTTTTTCTTGTTAAAATGTACACTTATTGGCGTTATGTCAATTTATTTCAAGGCAAATCATTTGGATTCTTTACATTCAACATTAATTTGAATCTTAATTCAAATTCAGGCTTTGGAAAAAGATGTATATGGGGATATTTTTGCCCATTAAAAAAATCTTTGTCATAATGACATCATTATTCTTTCAGGATGTGAACTTGTCAAGGACAAGTTAAACTTCTCTCTTTTTTTAAATCACTTTATCTTATGTTTTGTTACGTTTGTCAGTAGGGGATGATCTTAAAGCGTCATGATTTTGATGATTTTCATGGTAGACGGCTGTTATACGTTGCAAATGGCAGATGTGTTGAGAGCGGCCGGGGCCCCCTGCTGCAGAGCTGTATGTTTTGGCATGTGTTGCGTCTCATATGCATTGATGCTGCACACACAATTTGGAGGGTATCTGAAACCCCACATGTCCAATATACAGAATCTGAGGGATGGAAAACCCCTCACTCTTTCTCTCTTTTTCCCTGTCCCTCAACCCTGTGGCAGGGTCTTCACACCACAGCTTCAGTAATAAGGCCACAAGAAATGATGCGGTTCAGCGGGAGACAAGCGGGCCGGGCGAGACGCAGGAATCCCAGGGCACATTCATCACCATTCTCACTCCCGTCCAAAACGCGCTGGCCTCACTTCAAAGTCATAACCAGTCCAATTCAACTCACAAGCTGCGGATAAAAGCCACTCTTCATGTTCTCTGTCTCCGGATCTTAACATGACTGAACAAATAACCGTTACTTTTTTGGGGGGCAGCATAGATTTTTCTTCAGATATCTGGACTTTTTTCTTTGTTTTATTGCACTGAGTTTAATTTCATACTCAGCTTTTACAAGAAGAGTTTATTGCTCATGGTTTGCAGTATCTGTGCGAGTGACTGAGTTGTGTACAATTTGTACTGGCATTACAAACTTGGAGAAGACATTTTCTTGAGTCATGAGCTCAGTGGTTATGAACAAAAATAAATACTCATCAATGTTAATGCACCACACGTTGAGGAAGGCATTTGCAAACATAGTTTATGGCACTTGCATGAATAGGGCCTGAAACTCTTAAAAAAAAATCTTTTTCAACAAATGAAAAGGGGTTAACCTTTATATGTTATATTTCCTATTAATTTTGTATTATGTTTAAAATTTTTGAAACCACATCTAAATAAAGTTTGAAACTGATTTGTCATTTGTCAGCAATAATTATTGACTAAACATCAGCATGAAATAGGCAAAACTGAGCAAATTAATAGCAAAAAAAAAAGTAGGTTGTAGGAGTTGTAAATTAATCTAAATTAAGATACTAAATAAAACTAAATGAAGATGCCAAATACAACATAAAATGCTTAATGCCTCTACAATGAAACAATAGAAATAGAGCAAGGAGGCATAGATGCTCAATTGTCTGGAGACAACCGCAGGACACCATGTCACCAGCCAGCGATCAAATGACATTGACCCCAACATGCTTTATTGACAAATTTGTGTATGTTTCTTATGGTACAAGCAGCCGGGGTTATGATGATGATGTATGTTTAACATATGCCTCTACCAAGCAGGTCTAAAATTTGGTTTAAAGTCTCCAAATTGTCACAGCAGAGACTTACTATAGTTGTGGAGCTGTCGAAGAGCAAAGTTAACAGTAGCTAGTAATTTGAGGTTTTTAAATTCAAGTTTTTTCAAGACATTTTAATATTTCTTGCATTATGTGTTGAAATTAGTGTGTAATTTAGGTGGCACAAAGCAGAATTGCACAAATAATGACTGTTTTCAAGCAGGTTTCCCAAACACTCCCCTTATTTGTCATTGGTCAGCCAAAATCAGATAGCCTCGCCCCAGTCTCGCACTATTGGTTGAGCCAGTGTTGCTATGCGAGCCTGGTCGGGATTCTCAAACAAACAGAGAACTGTTTTGATAACACCACAGAGTCTAATTCTACAACAAGTTCTTAAGTATATGTGACTTTTCCACACCGGCCCTGAACATGAAGTAGTAATGCCACTCTCACACCCTCCAGCACTTAAACCTCATTCCAACAGCCCATGTTCATAAGCCACTACACAGTCATGATAGACAGGCTGGTGTATATGTGGAAAGAGGAGGGGGCGGTAGGGGATAATGCTTAATCTGCAGTCTCTAGTGCCCCCAGCTCCAGCTGGCACTGCGCAGGGCTGGCATGACAGAATGTGACAGAAGATCCGGAGGCGAGGGACTGGGGGAATCCCGTAACAATAATGCGGATGGTGAGGCTAAGGCCCAGATTAAATCAGAGCCATCGCCCACCTGCCAATAGAAAATTACAGGGCATAGCCACACACTCTCGCTCTCTTTTTCCATCTGGGCTTAAGTCCATGTGCTGCTAAACCCAGCTACGCTGCAACTTCCAGTCATAGGTGTTTAGTGCCCCTGGACTTGCCATCGGACAGCATTCGAGTTTTTCGAGTTTGTTAATTCCTTGGGTGGCTATAAAGACGCTAAAAAGCAGCTGTTGTAGTGTCAGACCAGAGGGCGAAAAAAATGGAAACAGCGCAGTTAGTATTGAAATATAACTGCCATTTGTTGAAAACAGCCTTACAAAAACCAGTTTCCCAGCAGCGTTTCACGGCCGTGAGCATTTCAATTACGCGCAATCAGCCTGTGATCAGAGATGTATTAACTATCTGATTTATTTTTTTGCGAGCAAAGCTCTTGCCAAATGGAATCTAGCATTTGTTTTCCTGCAGCGCTATGCTAACTCCAGAGGCATGCTGCAGTCTCTCTACATGATCTCTGATTTGCCTAAATGAGGTTTGTTGAGATTTACTGTGGGTGATTATAATGATGGTTTGTGTCATATTGCAGCAATCAGAAGGGGGAAGCTTGGCCTGGGAGTCGACGGTGTCAGAATAGGGCAGTGGATACGGCCTGATTTTAGCCAGAGCTCAAATGCACCAAGCGAGGCCCCTCTGCTAACAACGTACAATCAAAGAACGGGTTCCTTAAGCCAATCACCCTCCTCATGAGGCTGACGAGCAGGGTCGCTTTGTTTAGATAGAGACCGGCTATGTGAGAGGCTCAAATTAAATTTTTTTTTTTATCAAACCGCTCGAGGCCAAGCCGTTTCCACACAATTGCTAAAATTCACATGTTCTGATCCACCATCATGAACTGTGGGCAGGTTCTGATTCAATTTTCACTGTCATTGCATTATGTTACATCATCTTTGGTGAGTTTGTGAAGAGTGATTTTCTAGAAATAGGGATTTTTCATGTTTTAAGTAGTGCATACGTTGGTTTTCTATAGGTTGATGCTAATATCCTCCTGTTTTTTCAGTATTCCTGCTGTTTGAAACATCAGTCTATGTCAATATACGCTGATGACTGGAATATTTACATGTTTATGCTCAGAATTTCCATCTGTTGTTTCTGGAACAATCAGAATTGCTCAGAGAGAGGGACTCGTGCTCAGCTTGGGTTTTTGTGATTGGAGACTGGTCTTGATTATCCGCAGTTCGAGTGGAAAAAAAATGTTTTGCTTTTCTTCAAGGCCTTGATTCTGTTGTGTTGGGCCCACTGGACCTGTGGTACCCTTCAAAGTGCCTGTTTTCCACTGTCAGTGGTCTGTTTTCACTGAGGTTCACTCAGCATGGGGATATTAGCACAGTGATGGTCTACACCATCCTACTAACACAACACACAGATCCAGCAAAGTCTGGCTATAATATTCTTATAGGATATGTTATTGTATGGGCAGTTAACTTTATTTACAAGCACACAAACAGAAAGTCATTTCCGTTTTTACTATTGTAGGATTTAAATCAAAACGTTTACATGAAATATGTTTTTGGTGTTTCTTCAACATTGCGCTTTTGTGACCCAGAGGGTTTTTTGGTTGTTTTTTGTTTTTTAATTTTATTAAAACTCAACTTTTTCTTTTTTTCTACGGAGCCCCTAAAGGGACATGGTGATGAAAAAATATGAGATGGGAGGAAAATTATATGTCAATGCTTTTGCATTCTCTTTGCGTTCACTGACAAAACTTTTGAGTTCTTTGCAAGTGAATGCAAAGTTTCTTGGGCAAACACAATGTTTCTCAGGAGAATGCAAATGAAATATATTTTGAAATATATTTTTCCTGCCATCTCATATTTTTTTTCATCACCATGTCCCTTTAGGGGCTCCGTATTTTTTTTATATGAAGGTCACTTTTTTCATTATTCCTTCATTATTTATTTTTGCTATACTTTTCAAAACTGCTGATGCTGACCATCACCAAAAAAAAAAGAAAGAAATCCATCTAAAAAATGTAATGTTATTAATTATAGTTATATGAGATAATCATAAACAGTTACAATAATTTTGTGCTCACTTGTATTAATTTTTATATCAATGTTGATTTATATCAATACAATGATTTTTATTATTTTTTTTATATTTTAAGAAAATATTTTCACCACAATGAACATTTTTTTTCCATACTAAATAATAAAAAGTTTTCTTTTTATTTATAAAAAATTATTGTACTTAATTACCATGGAGGCAAGAGTATCAGTGAAAAGCTTGAGGTGAAATATGAGACGTGATGAAGAAAACAAAGAAAAATCAAGGTAAATATTACTTGTGAACAGAGTATTTTTTACAGTCTGAAATTTTGTCGAGTTTTAAATTTGGCAAAATTCGAGATACATAAAATGCTCATTGTGAAATTAGCCAAAGGACAAGGAGTTGGCCATCATTTCCACCACAGAATGCTATTAAACACAATACAGAATTTGAAAAATGTGTTGGAAATGATCTTGAATTTCAAAAAAATGACAATTATCTTGTAAAAAATGTGTTTTAAGAGTAGTTAACAGGGCCAAAAGTTCATATATTTGAAGAAACACAATTGTATGCATAGCAAGCCAAAAGTTGGTTAGTTGGTCATCAATGAAAATGTCAAATACAAAAATATTTGCCACAAAAATCCTTCGAATTGCTTCCAGATAGATGAGGTGTCATAAACATTACCTCAAGGTGTTACATTGTTCGAAAACACAGACTTTTGGCACATGTGCACAGCTTACAAGATATGTATCTTCAGGCAAGATACGCTAGTGCTTATATCATATGCAAGTGTTCCTAAAAAAATAACAAATGGACCCTGTCCCATTTAAGAACGGAATCAAAATATTAGTTTTTTTTTTTTCTTTGGTGAAAAGTAAAGAGTAGTCTCTGGGGGTCTGAATGGCTGCAGTAAGAGAGGTGATATTGATGGCTAAGAGGGGAGAGAGGCCAGATGAAAGTGCTGCCACGGTCCCTTAAGAAGGAGCTTGAGACACGGACTGGAGCGGTCGGTCTGGGGCGGCTTAGGTTTCCCTCCGGGCCGGAAGTGGTGCTTTTCCCCTGGCGAGAAGCTTTTCCTGCAAAATAAAGAAATCATTACTAAGATGACAGCTCCTCCACCAGCCCGGGTCTCTGGGGACCGCAGCTCCGAGAACTGCCACTACTGATTAGGTAGCTTTTCTTTTGGCCAACATCACCTCTAGCCGAAAATAAACACCGTAGTATGTCTCTCTCTCTCTCTTTTCCCTTTCACTTTCTCATTCTCTTCTTCTACTTTTCTCAGCCCCACCACACCACCACATCCGGCCGGTATAGTGGAATGGATGACCTTACTTGGATTGACATCAGAACCCTAAATAATTAGGCAAATGATCAGGGCTCAATGGCGTTGACCCTCTGAGATCGTGGCGTGTGGCGTGCCGGCCATGTCTCAGTCATGCTGGGTCAGTTCCGACTGATTTCAGGCCAGCATCACTCTCCAGCAACTCCTTCCCAAATCATCTCCACCGTCTGCCAGATGAGTACCGCCAAAGAGCCTGTGGACTTTAGAGAGCTTTACGTCTCCTTTCTGAAAAACCATCAGAGATTGGCCCGAGATCACAAGTTGACCCGGGAGTAATGATTACCATGGAGAATAGACGGTCTGAATCTGATCCCAGAGTCTAGTCTGGGTTTAAGGGCTCCTGGAGAGATGAATTGTTGATGCCCTTCAAGACAATAATGTCGTGCCTATATTTTTACTGTCTAAGAAATGGATTCTCCTCAATCAAAAGGGCACATTGTTACAGATTGTTCGTTGATATCCTAGACAAGGAGTTGCATATTTCTGAATATTGGTGACTTGGGTTACTAAAGCAGTGTATCACTAAAACATTGCAATCTTTTATACGCCTACGGTTCACTGACTGTGCACACACACACACACACACACACACACACACACATATTTAAACATAAGCATTTAAAGGGATAGTTCACCCAAAAATGAAAATTATTTAGAAGAATGCCATAGTAGGGAGAAAAATACTATATGGTACTCAATGGGGGGCGAGATTTGCTTGGTTACAAACATTCTTCCAAATATCTTCCTTTGTGTATCTTCCAGCAGAGCACCATCATACTTCTTCATCCAAACCTTCTTATTTATCTTATTTATTTATGGAAAACAAAAGTACTGTAGGCATTTTCTCTAGAATCATTATGTAGTTCTTGTTATAAAATGGTTAGTTCCTGTCCTTGATTCTGATTGGTCAATAGCCGTGTTTTATTCACGATAAAACACAGCTATGACCGCTTCACCCAACGGTTCCGTGTATCACTACACAACACCCTTAGCAACCACTCTTAGCAACGTAAACTCTTTGTTCTCAGTTGATATTGTTCATTGAAGCTTACTGTATTATGTAGAAGAGTATTGTGAGAAAGAGATCGAGTGAGCAAGTTTATTACCTGCGTTCAGATTTAGCATTTTCCTTCAGGTCAGTCCAATGTTCATAATAAAAAATCTGTTTAAATGTCCGATGTATTATCTTGTTCTTTTAACAGTTAAGGGGTTTTCCCGTGACTGACAGCGCTAGTCAAAGCATTTGTCAGTTGCGTCTTGTTCCGTGTTCACAACAATTCAGTCTTTTCAATGTAAAAGTCTTCACTACTGACTGATACACTCATAAAGACAGTCTTTGCCGCCATCTAATGGCATAATAATGTAACTTCTGTTGCTGTTCACGGTCAGGGACTATTTTTTCCGGCGGGAGGAAGGCTTTTAGTGAAACTTTAATTCATGAAAGTTGCACTGATACATATTTTTGGCTTTAATATTTGTATTGTGTGGTAACCGTTTTATAAAAGCAATAAGGTACTCGAGGCTAGTGCTGTATCGTGAATAAGTGACGATACAGCACAGCCTCTCATAGTGACCGGGGCGGCGCACATCCTGATTTTGCCAAATTAGATGCGCTCCTGGGTCAACATATTTTGTTGATCCTGGAACAACATCCCTGTCCAAAAATTTTATCCTAACCATATCTCAACCCCTAAACCTAACCTTAACCATAGGTTATCCCTAAAATCAGAGGGAAATGATTGGATAACACTGATGTAGAAGCACCTAACCCTGGTTGTAAGCCTAAACTTGACATAAACCACAAACTTGTACCTCAAATCTGATTGGTTGATTGGAATGTTGTTCCAGGATCAACAAAGATGTTACTCCAGGAACATGTTGTACTTGGTGAAGGTTCTCCAGGGGCTGTCAAGCTTAAAAAATAAATAAATACAATACAATTTGTCTGTTCAGACTAGTGCATATAAAGTAGCAGACGGACTGAATAAAATGCAATTTCACTATGGAACACCCATGGTCATGTCAGTCTGAACAGCTGTTCATTGAAATGAAAATGTTTATCACACTGAATTTTTGCCCCAAAAATTCGTCTTGGTATGAACAGGCCTTTAGACTGTTAAGGTGTGGTCAAATTTGCATTTTACTATTATCCGTAGTGTAGCAATATGTGAAGCACAGATCACACAGAAGTAACTTTCAAACCAAGCAGCTTTCTTTTGGTGAGCGCAGTGAATTTGTGTGACCAACTTGAAAGTTTTGCCGTTATGTGAAACTCCTGATCGCATGGATTCCTATTTAAATGATGGGATTTGCGAAATTTTACAAGCAATGGTAAATGTGACACATTTATTTAGTTTTTGAAGGTACTTTCATACGCAGTATTTGCCTGATAGGGCAGCGAGGCAACAAGGCAGCTGGCTAAGCTTTTAGACACAGCCAATATAAATAGGTAGGGAGTGAGAAAGAAAGAGCGACCCAAGAGGAAGAGCCCCAGGTGTCACAGCCACGTCCAGGTGCAGGGACTCTGTTGTCATGTGATTAGCGTGAGCAGAAATTCCCACCTGCTGCTGCTGCTTACTCACAGAGATTAATGTGGCAAACACAAATGAGCCATCAGAGGCCAGGCTGCTGTCCTCTCTAATGGAGACTGATAAAAGACAGACTGCATCTTTCTCTCTCACACACACACACACACCCACACTCATCCAGCAGCCAGCAGGTCTCTAATGGTTTAACTGGCTCCATGTGCAGTTGCATTTACACGTCTACCTCAATTAAAGGTTGCAATCTCTACACTCTAGACTTTATCAGCTGCTGATGGGTTTAAATGTTTAATGTTATAATGTTTTATGTTTTCAGTGTCGCATGATCCTTCAGAAATTATCCTAATATGCGGTTTTGGTGCTCCAGAAACAATTCTTATTAGTATCAATGTTGAAAACTGCTTAATATTTTTGTCAATACATGATACACTACCATTCAAAAGTTTGGGGTAAGTAAGATATAAAATAAAAAATAAAAAACAATATAATTAATACTTTATTCAGCAAGGACACAATAAATTGATCAAAAGTGACAATAAGAACAATTATAATATTACAAAATATTTATATTTCAAATAAATGCTGTTCTTTTGAACTTTCTATTCATCAAATAATCCTAAAACAATCTGTCACAAAAATTAAGCAGTAATAAAAAATATAAACATTTGTACTAGTAACCATTTTTAATAACTGAGCACCAATAACACCTGATAATAACTGATATCAGCATATTAGAATGATTTCTGAAGGATCATGTGACACAAGACTGGAGTAATGATGCTGAAAATGCAGATTTGCCATCACAGGAATAAATTACATTTTATAATATATTAAAAGAGAAAATAGCTCTTTAAAATTGTAATAATATTTCATAAAATAAATGTAACGTTGGTGAGCATTAAAAAACTTAACTATTCCAAACTTTTGACAGACAGACAGACAGACAGACAAACAGATAGATAGATAGATAGATAGATAGATAGATAGATAGATAGATAGATAGATAGATAGAATGAGATTGATTGATTGACTGATTGACTGATTGATTGATTGATTGATTGATTGAACATAATACTCTCTCTCTCTCTAATAAGGAATATGTTCTGTCATTACTGGATCGCTTAGACACAATTACTCACATATACAACACATTTTTCTTGAATAGACCCACTTCTGATTTCCTGTACCGCCCTGTATTGTTTTGTGCCTGTTGAGAGTAACTGTCAGTAGAGTGAGGTTACAGGGGGAGCATGTGCGCACATAAGCTCGTGTGTATGTTTGCGTGTGAGTCTTTGCATCATCCACCGAACAAATCTACCTAATTAGGGAGCAAAACCCAGTCAAGTTTGTTTGCCATTGTGCACAACATTTAAATAGCTTAAAACAACAGTGTCTGTTTGCTCACTCAACACATTTCCATGTTCATGCCGTCGCTCTTGTTCTATTTTTCTGTGGATGAGACTGATTTACAAAAACACAAATGAGATTGTCATCTATTGGTTCAGAGTGATTCCCCACAGCACTGTAGTTTGGTTTGATTCTTCTTGTATATCAATGCATTTTGGACTCTCTTGCATAACTTTGTAATGGATAACACATTGTTGCAGTGAATTTACTTGCCTGGGTTCTAATTTTCAACTGCTGTAGCAATTGCAAATGTCAACTCAAATGCTGTTGGCTCTGATCAGTGATTAGCGAGTGAAGACTCACCACAAGACATCCAAAAGCACAAATAGTTCACGTTTCTCTTTGATTTGCGTTTATGCGATTTTGACTCCTAAATTCTTGACATGTTGTGGACAAGAAACATGTCAGGCTTCCCGACCAATCATCGCTTGCCGTCTTTAACGACGTGCATGATGTCATAGAGAAGGTGGAACTAGCGACTGACTTCCGAGTAGGGCAGCACGATTAATCGAAATCGAACCGAAATCCCAATTAAACCGTTTGTCTTAGTGCGATTATGAAATCGCAAAGGCTGTGTTTTTTTTATGCGCAGCTTGTCAGTGTAGCACGACTCTGTGATCAGTAGTAAATGCTGCTCCATCTGTAAGCACTGTGAGTTTGAGTCCCTTATAATGTGCATTTGGAAAAGCAACATGCATCAAACATCTTTACAAACATGAGAACCATTTATGTACCTCTTGTCCAACAAAAGACAACATTTAATAACATTTTTTTACTCTAAACTCACTTCATAATGTCAGTCAAGTGTTTGAAATAACATCCTTCTGAGAGATGATGTGGCTTCTTACACAGAATAAGGCACACAACACTTTATTTCATACTATTCTATACAGTGATAAAGGCTATGTCGATTAGCATTGCATTATAATTATACTTTATTATCATGAAAATACCTGAGAAGGCTTGAAGAACCATATATTGTCATAGTCGTGTGTTTATTAGTAATGTTTAATCAATCAAAGCGTTTCAACCTTCTGTTTATTCAGCTACAGCGATAGTGTGATGCCCATAGGGATTTCCTGTGCGTTATCGTACTTCTGCGGTGCATATTTGGAGTTTCTGCGCAAGAGCGCCCTCTGGCTTTCAGATGGAGCAGCATTTACTACTGATCACAGAGCCGTGCTTCATAGACAAGCTGCGCATAAAAAAATCACAGCCTTTGCCAAATTGCGATTTTACGGAACCCCGGACATGACACGCAGGAAAAAAAATAGTAGGCTAGTAGTGCGCACAATTTACTAATTCGTTCCCTCGATTTACTAAATAATGCGCACGCTTTACTATTTCATTCCCTCGATTTATAAATCATGCGCATGATTTATAAATCGAGGGAACGAAATAGTAAATCGAGGGAACGAAACAGTAAATTGTGCGCACAATTTATTAAATCGAGGGAACGAATTAGTAAATCGTGCACACGATTTAGTAAATCGAGGGAACGAATTAGTAATTTGTGCACACGATTTAATTTTTTTTCTTGCATGTCATGTGCAGGGCTCCGTACGATTTCGTTTTAATTTCGATTAATCGTGCAGCCCAACTTCCGGGAAACAAGAGCATAAACAAACAATAGTTGTACTAGCCTAATGCTAATTCCAGTATTCACTGGATTGCTAAAGCGCCTCCGCTATCGTTCACCAGTATTTATAATTTTTCATTTTGTCATGGTAGTCACTCGAGGAAACATCATAAAGGCAGGAGTATCGTTGCCATAGTTCCACAAACCTTTCCTCCATTGTATAATTCCACCTAGCAGCACCAATACCATCGTCTCTCTTTCATTTCACCAAGTTTGAAAGCTGTGTACAGAAAAGCTTCTGTGCTCCTATTGGTCAACGGCACAGATGTGACGGAACTTGTCGTAGAGGACCGAAAATAATTAAACATACTTGTCTTTCTGTCGGGACATCATGAAGCGTCACAGACGTGGCGTAGGTTGTCGATTCTTAATGATTATTGCGTCCCGACGCCCATTGTTGTTTACAAATCACCATAACAACCTACTTCAAACGGATCGTGCCAAAATGGGGCTGATATTGCTTACTGGTATTATGGTATGAACAAAAACAGTTCTATATCTTCATATCATGTCTATGTTGTTGTACAAGTTTGACACAACATCAGAGTGAGTAAATAATAATCATTTTTATTTTTGTGTAGATAGATAGATAGCCCTTTTAATGATTGGGAAGTGGAGCTAGTGTACACTAACATGCTAGCACTTTTTCTAGAAAGTTCTGAATCTACACATACACATGCATACACATCTGGCCCTAATCATCCTGATCCTGTTTATTTGGCCTGTTAGAGGCTAAATTGTAATCTTCCCTCATTTTTCCAATAGCAATTGATATGCACTATTAGGTGGTACCCACTGTGTAGTTTATGCTTACATAAATGCACATCAGTGTTTACAGGACTTTAAGTGATTGGACTTCAGAGGGGGAATGTCATCACCGACCTCGTCTGAGCCAGTTGTGGATAAGCCATTTTGGGGAATCGGATCTATGCAAGTGCATCAAGGAGACACCAAAATGCAGGCCAAAATGGATGCATCTAAACCAGAGCTTAGCCAACAATCCAGCCCTCCAAGCAATATCCTTTTTATGAGCATTATTACATTAAAGAGATGTACAAAAGCATGATATTTCATATCATGTTGCTTAAAAAATAGATATAGTCCAATTAAAGTCCAAAGAGTCTGAGATTAAGCAACATTTTGGAGGGAGTCTTGATTTTAAAGACCAATATTTCACCCTTCCAACATTTTAATCAAAATCATGATTCTTTGTGAAGCCGCCGCTTTTTCATCATTCCTCTGTTCTTAACTATTCAAATACATTCAAACAAAATGACAGTAATAATAATAGGAAGGCATGTGATGACATTTTCTCTTGATTTCATAAGGTCGTCACATGAAGCTATAGTTCAAGTGCAACATTCGCTAATACAGTCAAAATGGCCGATCTGTTTGTAATTATCCCACACTCCCAGCGCTCGGAAACGTAATCCGAAATGTCTGTTTTGTGAGCATTGTCACGCGAACGCGCTGCCACACAATGCCATCACTCACTGTCTTTTATCATCCATTTGTCCCCCGGGCCGTACACTTCTGCACATAATCGGCAACTCTCCTAAATATTCGCAATCGATCAGCGTGTCACCTGTACGGGTGCAAAGAAAGACCTGTAACAAAGACGAGGGGTGTATTGGCGTCTGGGGGGCATGGGGAGCATTGTGTAAAAGCACGGTGTGAAAAGGCTAGCTCTGGGAAAGGGCCCCCAGGTGAAAGGTGGGGATGCACTATGGAACAAAGTAAAGGTGACAGTGGAGTGTCGTGTCACCCACCTGAGGAGTAACCTCTGTGCTATCAGTGTCAGAGGAGCTCCAGGCGTCAGGCAGCTGGGCCCTGAACAAGGCCTCAGTGTTTATGAGGGTGACTGTGACCTTTCAACACAATGGGGTGTTATATAAGAAAGCCATTAGACATACCTGTGGCTGTCTGCTAGTGTTTGATAGGAGGGGCGGGTGCATCATTTGGGGCAGGCAAAAGAATTGACTGGATATCTATAAATTGTGCCGAAATATGCAGTGCATATAAAACAGAAAAATGTCCCATTACTCAGCTTATCATTAACAGAAAATACTGTACTTTGAAATGTCAAGAATAAAAATCCAAATATTTGACCAAATGAGGCCTAATTAAATATAATACATAAAATGGTGTCAGTTTGGGTTGACTAAATCCAAAACAAACATACATACATACTGTACATACATTTATTTACACTATCCTTCAAAGGTTGTTTTTGGAAGAAATTAATACTTTTAATCAGCAAGGACACAAAGTGACAGTAAAGAAATTTATAATGTAACAAAAGATTTCTATTCCAAATAAATGCTGTTCATTTTAACTTTCTATCCATCAAAAAATCCTGACAATAAAAAATGTATCATCAAAAATATTAAGCAGCACTACTGTTTTCAACATTGACAATATTAAGTAATGTTTCATAAGCACCAAATAAGCATATTACATTGATCAATCTGAAGGATCATATGACACTAAAAATTCAGCTTTGCCATCAAAGGAATTAATTACATTTTAAGATATATTACAAAAGAAAATGGTTATTTTAAATTTTAATAATATTTCACAGTATTACTGTTATACTGTATTTTTTTTTCAAAAACATTTAAAAAAAACAGTTTGAACACACACACACACGCATATATAAATATAATTTAAAATATTTATATATAATTTTATATCAATTTCATTTGTTTATGTTGTTAGGTCATCGCCAGTTCGTGAGTTCAGATTCATTCACCAGTTTCTAGTATTTAGATTGCACTTAGTTTGCATCCAGTTTTTTTTTTTCTATCTACAGATCTGTCCATTTTTTTGTAACCTTTATGATCCTTTAATGCCAGCTGCAGAGAAACTTATATTTACATTTTTGCAATTAAACACACTTTTATCCAAAGCGACTTACTTAGGGCCCTATCACACACCCGGCGCAATGCGACGCCACAGCTCAACACAGTTATCATTTTCACGTCCTGCGCCACGTTGTTTAAATAGCAAATGCATTTGCGCCCATTTGTGAGCCCATGGGCGTGCTGGTCTGAAAACGAGGTGTGTTCAAGTCAAGTCAAGTCAAGTCACCTTTATTTATATAGCGCTTTTTACAATGCAGATTGCATTGTTGGCGCATTGCTATTTGGAGGCAACTGAAATAGACTGTGCCATTGACCAACTGAAATCTGGTCTATGGCGCAATATTTTTTTTTTGTTATTTAAAGAGCACGTTAGTAATATGCGTCTCTGTTTATTACACACACAGGGACGCGCAGCAGCACACAAACATGCCAAATATTAAAAATAAAAGGATTACTATGTAAAATATTATTGTGTGCATAAAGATTAAAATGGTTTGGTGGAATCCGGCTTGTCCCGTAGATGGTCTGCTCACACGCTTTAACCTCACGCACGAGCAGATCCGTTTCCTCACTAGAGAAGCGTTCAGTTTTTCCACTTGCAAATTCCACCATGTAAATAGCGAATCTGTCATGGTGCGAGTGCAACTGGCTTTTAAAGGGAATGGGAGATGAGACTCTGATTGGTTTATTGCACGTTACGCCTAAAACACACCCATGACTCATTAAGAGAATAGGGCCAAACCTTTTAGACCATGCACCGGGCGCGCCGACCATTTTTTCTGTTGTTAAACTAGCAAAAGTGGATTCGGACACGCCCTAAGTGCACTTGCCCCATGCGCTTTAGACCATGTGCTTAGATCGTTAAAATAGGGCCCATAGTATTCAGTTCAGTTCATATATTTTATCCATTCATGCATTCACCATAACCTTGGCATTCGCACCATGCTCTCTTGTTTTTAGAAGATGGAAGATTTACAATTACATACTTTCTTTCCTTCCCTGCATCACTCTGCATGTTCAATGCCTCATAATTCATTAAGTAATTAATTATTTAAATTTATTTTTTAATTTTATTATGGAAGACTGATTTGCAGATTTTACATGTATTGTAATTTTACTGTATTTAAATATTGAATATTTGTTAGACATTAAAGATCTGTCATGTGCATTTTCCTTAAAACTGTTCCCATCAAACCAGACATATTTCCCCCAAGCACACAACAAGAAAGGGAAATAATGTCTTTTGATGAATAAAAAGAAAACATTAAAGAGGTTTTTCATATTTCACCCTTGTTTTTATGGCATTTTCAATATGAACAGACTCTGTAATCATGTTTGGTTCTGTAATCTGCAGTTTCGTCCTTTCTCTACACTGTTTGTACTCAAATTACACACGGCTCCCTCTCCAACCCAACTCCACCACTCACTCCAGCCTGACAGCGCCGATGCCTAAGAAACAACCATGAGAAATTGATTCATGTAATGGCAATATTCCTTAATGAGAGTAGGCCTAATTGAGAACCGCATTACTCCAGGACTTCAGAACCGATTAGGTCTGTAAGGGGTGAAGAAAGCGGGGGATATGTTTTCCATATGGTGAGAGAGTCTGCCATCTGCTATGATTCACAGGTTGAAGAATGTATGCATTCTGAAAACAGCCATCTTCTCTCCTGTCATTTCGTATTTTACAGCACTACTATGAGCTCTCGGACGGCTCATATTATTTTCAAAGTCCTGCAGTTTCAAGAAGAACAAACACAAATATTTATTTTACTGCATGCCGTTGCATTTACATTACCATCTACAATGCAACAATCAGGCATGTCATATTGCTGATTAATTTTATTGCCTTACTGATACTCATACTGTTCAATACTTCAGTTTCCTCTGAAAAAATGAATAATTTGCATGTTTCAATTTCCATTTCTTACATTTTACTCCCTGTAATCATATAAAGTGGTAACCAATGCTCAGGTCTGATGGTCTTATGAAAGTGAATGTTCCCTACTCAGCCGAAATGAACTGATTGACAGCTGACCTGACCTATAATCAGAGCAGGAAGGTCTCGTTATAAAAGTAGTGGAAATTTCAGCGGTAAACTATAATTAGGCCCAGCACCCCAGGGCAGGTACGAAGAAACAGGGCCAGGAGCAAAGCATTATGGGGCAGATTGTGACTGTCACTCAGTGCGAGTTGTAACTGTATGTGTCTGTGCTTACTAACACAAATACACACACACACACACACACACACACACACACGGTCCCAATCCCTCTGGCTGCTAAAATTGAATCTCAAGTTGTGTCCTATTTTGGTTGAAGAACAGGTGATCCGCTTGGCAAACGTACTTTCTCCTGCTTTCCTTCCCTCCTGTGGCAGTTAATGAATGTAGCGACAACATAGTTTTCCAAGAAAAGGAACAAGGGGTTATATCACAGTTTCCACAAAAATGTTAAGCAGCACAACTGTTTTCACCATTGATAATAATAATAAAATGTGTCTTGAACAACATTTCAGCATATTAGAATGATTTCTGAAGGATCATGGGACACTGAAGACTGGAGTAATGGCTGCTGCACAGGAATAAATTATGTTTTAAGATATAAACTGTAATATATTTTACAGTATTACTTTTATATTGTATTTTTGATCAAATAAATTGGATGAGGGGTTCAAATAACAATAAAAAGAAAGGAGGGTTATGGCACAGAATGGAGCGCTACTTGATTAGCATTGTATTTGCGGTGCATGTCTGGGGTAAACGAGAATGACATGTTTTCCTCCTTTATTCAAGACATTTGTCTTTGCTTTTGTTTGCTGGCTTACTTCATCTGATCTGGCATGGATGCAGAGAGCTGGGTAATTACGACCAAGTTTTTGTTTACGGACACTCTGCGTATAGCCGAATGAATGCAAAGCTGTCCGTCTTGGGTGATTGGTATTGTTGAAATACGCTTGGATGGTTCGGAAATATCCACTCAAATTAGGCAAATCCTTTCACCTCTCTCGCTTGTTGTATGGTATAACTTATTTGAAATGGGGAAAGCATGGAAAAAGGAAATAAAAGTTTAAAAAAGCTTTAAAATTTTTGATGAGACATAAAAATGGACACAAACTTACACACAGAGACACCCAAAACAAATACAAACACATAATCACACATGTATTTTCCCTATTCATGTGAACAGGGCACCTGTGAGTCTTTCTGTTGTCCATGAAAGAACATTTACATGGCCGTCTATTACTATGCAAATCAGTCTGGATCCATATAGGCATGTAAAAAAAACTCTGAAAATCCCACAATGTGTTCTTTGTTTGTTCCTTCATTTGTTTATGTTCTTAATGGGGCCAATGAAGACAGTGGACAACAGAAGTGATGTTACAAATGATACTCGTATCATTAAAGCTCCTTTTTTTTTGCTTGAGTTACTTGTTTGTTTGACTAGAGACATTTATCATGTGTTTTCCTGTACTTTTGATGTATGGCTGCAAGTATTATTGTCGACCACAAACAAAATACTTTCCTTTTCAGTCATAAGAGATGGATAAAAAAATGAAGAGTTCCTGAATGACAACATTGCTCTTATTGTCTTGGAAAAAGTCCCAAGTAAATATTTTCCAAAATTTTTCAATTGCTTCTGTAATTACATGGAGGTAATGGATGTCTACTGACAAAATTCAGAGGCACTTATCATTAAATAAGAACAATTTTACTATAAAACCAGACTCTGGAAGAGAGTGAATACTGGTGAAAGAGAACAGAGAGGAAGAGCAACACTATGCCATCCTTCAATTACCAGCTCATAATCACAGCCGTCCCGGGCCATCTGACCAGCACTGGACAGCTGCTCGAGCGAAAGGGTAACACACACACGTATACTTCCTGCTAACGTTCCCATAACCCCTCCTTGACTGGCATTCCACTATTGACACCCATGATCAGTGAAGATAGATACAAATGGGACAATTATGTTTAAAAATAACGTTTTAATGATCTAGTTTAAAAACACACTTTCCAGATTTACTCTCTGTTTTTATGTTGGTTTCAGTCAAAACTTTTTTAAGTTTTTGAAATGTTTAATGACTCTAAACACTTGTGAGCATACTCACCTAAAAAATATGTTTTTCAATATAAAAAGTATTTTGTTAATATAAATTATTAAAGTAATAGTAAAAATGATGTTTAATAGGGATTTTTTTTCTTCATAATTTATTACTCAGAAGGATAGAAGGTTAATTTGAATATAGAAAACATTCTCATTATAGAAGAAATTTATTTTTAAGTTGTATGTATGAATTGCATTTTTGGGTAACACTTTATTTTGATGGTCTCCTTTAGATATTCTGTTGAATATACATAATGTTGCACCTACATGTCAACTAACTCCCATTATTAAGCCGCTTTTCCACCAAAATTAACCGGAACAATTTGTCCCAGAAACTTTTTTCCCCTAGACCTGTTGCTGTGTGCGTTTCCTTCGCGGTCTAAAGTACCGTGAAGATTAAGTCCGGTGACATAGGACTGCGCATGACTTTCCAGTTCCTACGGTACGGAGCCCTGCACATGACATGCAAGAAAAAAACTTAAATCGTGTGCACGATTTACTAATTCGTTCCCTCGATTTACTAAATTGTGCGCACGACTTACTAATTTGTTCTCTTGATTTACTAAATTGTGCGCACGACTTACTAATTTGTTCCCTCGATTTTCTAAATCGTACGCACGATTTACTATTTCATTCCCTCGAGGGAACGAAATAGTAAATTGTGCGCACGTTTTAGTAAATCAAGGGAACGAAATAGTAAATCGTAAGTTCCATATGTCAGGGTGTGTTCACATGTACGGAGCCCTGGACATGACATGCAGGAAAAAAATAGTAGGCTAAATCGTGCGCACGATTTACTATTTCATTCCCTCGATTTACTAAAATGTGCGCACAATTTACTATATCATTCCATCGATTTATAAATCATGCACATGATTTATAAATTGAGGGAATGAAATAGTAAATTGTGAATAGTAAATTTAAATAGTAAATTTACTATATCATTCCATCGATTTATAAATCATGCACATGATTTATAAATCGAGGGAATGAAATAGTAAATTGTGCGCACAATTTAGTAAATCGAGGGAACAAATTAGTAAGTCGTGCACACGATTTAGAAAATCGAGGGAACGAATTAGTAAATCGTGCGCACGATTTAAGTTTTTTTTCTTGCATGTCATGTGCAGGGCTCCGTACTATTCGAATCAAAAATGGAGTTTAAAAAATACGACCGATGGACCGATGACGAGGTTCAGGCTTTATTAAGCTTATATGCGGAGGCCGAAATCCAGCTGGAACTTACGGAGCCCCGCACATGACATGCAAGAAAAAAAACTTAAATCGTGCACATGATTTACTAATTCGTTCCCTCGATTTACTAAATCGTGCGCACGACTTACTAATTTGTTCCCTCGATTTACTAAATCGTGCGCATGATTTACTAAAACGTACACACGATTTACTATTTCATTCCCTCGATTTTAAATCATGTGCATGATTTATAAATCGAGGGAACGAAATAGTAAATTGTGCGCACGTTTTAGTAAATCGAGGGAACGAAATAGTAAATTGTGCACACGTTTTAGTAAATCGAGGGAATGAAATAGTAAATCGTGCGCACGATTTAGCCTACTATTTTTTCCTGCAAGTCATGTCCGGGGCTCCGTAGAATAGCAAACAACTGTTACTGCACGCACCGCAACAAACTTTTAAAAATAGTGGTTGAAATAAAATGATGCGTGGAGCCAACCAATCAAAATGCTGTGTGAACTCAACCAATCAGCATGTTCATCATCCAAGTCCCACCCCTGAAAGTTCCGTAATTTTGAAAAAGTACTACCCCACAAGCAGGCACTTTCTGAGGGGGAAATTTGTACCTGGAACTTCATTTAGACCCTGGTTCCTGTGGTCGAAACACAGCGAGTACCACCCCAAAGTCCCTATTTTGGGGGGAAAGTTCTTGCGGTGGAAACGGCTTTACTTGAGTATTAGTAGCCTTTTAGGGGTACACTATAAAACATGTTGGGCTGTTTCAAACATATGGACAAACCCAACCATTGGGTTTAAAATTTTAATTAAAAAATTTAAACCAATGGTTGGCTTTGTCCACATTTGACCCAACAACCCAGCACATTTTAGAGTGAATGATTAGGGTTAGTGGAATAAGTTGACATAAGATGTACTTGCAAAGTTACTTATAGTCAATAGAATGTCTGTTGGGAGCATCATAGAGTGTTAGCAGATATTAAGAAGACAGCCTACTAATACTCAAATGACAGTTAAATGACCTGTAGGTGCTGAGTTACTTATAGTCAACAGAATGTCTAAAGGGGACCATCAAAATAATGTGTTTTTTATGCATCACATCATTGATCTAGATATTATGTACATTAAGGTTTTTGTTGCTCAGGTGTTTATGCAACAGTCTCCCTAAAATATAACATTAAAATCTATATAAATAAAAGGTAAAATAGTTTTAAGCTTCTTGCCATAGTGGTATACAATGCCTCAACACCCTTTTATGCCATTTGAATAAGTTGTCACTCAGACAGGGAAATTTCTCCGAGGCACTTGTGCATCCAGCAGACCAGAGTTAGTGGGCAGGGTGGAATCCATGCATGCAGCCCATAACAAAGCTCTCTCTTACCTCCTCTCTCTCCAGCCCAGCGATTCCTGCAACGCTCCACAGATGTTATTGACCTCTGGGTTAACTCATGTCAGGTAAGCCTGGGAGATAATGGACAAAGAGCATTTTCTTTTACAGGTGGAATGACACGGCATATCCGCGGCCGGCCGCTCCTCCCGCATTGACAGATTTTCTAATTCACTGCAGATTCTCATAAAACTGGGTGGCCAACCACAGCCCAGGCCAACAGAGGGGCCATTCATACTGGGTGGGATGGAGGCCTGGCCAAATTAACCTGGATTAATTTAAGGGAGCAAAAGGCTCTTCACATTCAAATAAAATGAAGATCAATAAATTAAATGTTAGAGGTCAGGATGTCAAGTTGCCTGGCGATGAGCGACCGCCATGTGGAAAGTTTTTCACAGAGGGAAGAAAAGGGCTGTTAAATGGCTTTCTTCCACAAAAACTTCCATTCCTCTCTCTTTACATGCACGAGTTGCTTTCCTATAAACACGGCCATGCCAGCAAAGAATGCTTATTACTTTTCTCATTTACTGGATTGGTTACTTCAGAGCGCTCTCGCCATAATTACTGCCCAACTCTGTTTGTTTCTCCACTTCCAGAATTATTATCGTGAATGTTTGACATCTCTCTTTTTGTCTCGCTGGACTTTCCATTAGTATTAATGACGATAGTCGCACGAAAAGATTATAGAGCTTCCCGAAGTCGTACATTTTGTGCATGCCTCTCCTGGGGTTTCGTGATAATTATAAACGCAGCACAAACCTAAGAAATGATTCATGATTAGAAATGCAGGTGACAGTTCCAACTCAATTATTTAAGTACTCTAGAGGCAAGTTCTGGTTCAGGAAAGCTCCCCATTTGGATATCGCCAAGTGACGCCATCCAAGCCTAAAACCTGAACCACTTCATGTGTCATTATGTGATCAATTATCCAGTAGAAGTGTTCTGAGGAGGCCTACGTGCCATTAATAGCATTAATTCCTTAGCAGCAGCCTGAGATGACATATGGCACAATGGAAAGGGCCCTGAAAATGGCTGACACGTGCTATGGCACTAAAGTTGTTGCTTGTCATTACAATAAAATGGACAGTCCATAATGAAGACACATTGTATGCCCCTATAAAAATATAATATCATAAAAATAATATATAATATAAAAATGCAAACAAATTAGCAAAATACATATAATTAATTGCTACTACTGTATTATCCCCCACAACTGTCTGACACGGCATCTACTGCAATTGCTGACAAATGTGAAGTTTGCACAAGCATTTTGTCTGCACGCTCTAAACCTTTATTTAAATGTTAAATTGTATTTTAATTAATTTAGTTTAATATATAAATTCATTTAATAAAATATGTATTTTCATAAAAAAAGATTCACAGTGACTAAAACTTTTTGTGCCAATTTCTCTAGAAGAGATTTTGTTTCCTTGAGCATATGGAAAAGCTTTTTAGGTTTATTAGCACATTGTTGAATCTTATATCTTGAAATAAATAAATATATTTGTTTATTTTTATTTTTATATAATGTATTTTATATAAAACTATTAAAAGAGGACTACTTTTGAGAAAGCATACTATACTATACTATACCTGTCCTGTCCTGATTTTGGCATGTCCTGATTTTGCAGAGTTTGACTAGTTGGGTCAACATATTTTGTTGATCCTGGAACAACATTCCTGTCCGAAAATTTAGTCCGAACCATATCCCTACCCCTAAACCTAACCCTACCCATAAGTTATACCTAAAATCAAGGGAAATGATTGGTGAATAACACTGATGTAGAAGCAACTAACCCTGGTTTTAAGCCTACACTTGACATAAACTGTAAACTTGTCCCTCAAATCTGATTGGTTGATTGGAATATTGTTCCGGGATCAACAAAGATGTTGATCCAGGAATATGTTGCACTTGGGGAAAACAGGTTCTACATGCTATACTATACTATACTATACTATACTATACAAGCTGTTGTACCCCCTATAACTGTCTGTTATGGGGGGTAATACAGCTTGTATAGTATAGTATATCTAAGACCTATCTAAGCTTCCGTAACGAAAGAGTTTAGGAAACAAGACTTTGCAAATATGCAAAAAGAAATCAGCCAAGTTTAACATCAGCATTTCCATAGGACACTCTTAATCTGGGCCACTAGGGAAATGCCTATACAGTGTTTAGTTCATCTAATAGGTTGAGCAGTGGAGTCATTGACAATGGTTAGAATAACATCTGAGGGTTTAGGGGGAGCATGCAAAAAGTGAGCCAGGCACTAAGGACAAGCACCTTACTCCCCGCCAACCCTCACACTGACACTGCCAATATCTTTGTGTTCTCTCTTTCAGTTTTTTAGCATGGCTTTAGAGTTCAACTCAGGTATGAGGTGCCCACAGGAAGCTATTGGTCTCAGGAAACTGCCCCTCTGACTCTTGGCCCACTTTCAAGACTGAAAAAACCCATAGAATTGGACTCTCTCTCTGTAACTCTCTCACTCTCGCCTGTCTCCATGTCTCAACACCCCCCTCCCTCTATCCCGTACACACCGACAGGAGGCAACCAGGGACCGTTTACCTCAGTCCCGAGAGCCTACAGCTGGTGAGGGAGAGCAAGCGAGTCCGATCTAAGGTCAGCAACTAACAGCCAGGTGATCATGTCCTCTGGCCAGCTGGAGCTGCTATCCCCCATAGACAGAGGCTCACAGACAAAAGGAAAAGATGCTCGCCACCTGTCCTTTAACAATACGCACACTCACGTACGCAAAGAGCCAGCTTGTCTTTGTCTCATTAGCAGACCTTTAACACAACTGACAGAAGTCGTAGCAATGACTCTCCATCTGGGTCAATAATGTGACGCTATAAATATATATATAAAACAAAAAAATTATATCATAGAGAAGACCCCTAATTTGACCTTTTACTGATTTGAGCAGTTTGGACAAACATTTAACCCAACCGCTAAAACAGTTTTAACCCAGCATTTTTTAGAGTGTAATAAATGTTCATCTTTTTATTATTATTGTTGCTTCTAGTAATTATGTGTCTGATTTTTAATTTCCAACCTATTTTAGGTTCATTTTAAGCCAGCCATATAGTAATTTTTAAACAATAGTTGAGTTAAATAAAACTACCCAGCACACTGGGCAAACATTTAACCCAACTGCTGGGTTTGTCCATTTTCAACCCAACTTTGGTTGTTTATAACCCAGCATTTTTTAGCGTGCACATTTATAAAAACCAGTTTACAACTAGATTTTTCCTTCAATGTAAAATATTAATTCTTTATTTTGAGATCTCTTAAATGACCAATCACTAATCAGGCCTAAGAGCCAAACTGGCCTAAATTAGTTCTGACTGCTTTGTATTTGTCAATAAAGGAATGCTGGAGGATAATCAAATAGTTACTTGTGCTCAGTAGCTCAGCAGACCTGGCCGGGTGTCTTTGGGACTGTGTGTTTCGCTCAGTGAGAAGGAAAAAGAGAGAATAACAGGTTTGTTGTGCTGGGCTTTGGATTGGTCTATTAGCTCTACTTTGTTTCTTCCCCATCTACCCAGGAACTAGACTGGCTTCCAGTGGGATTGGGCACCGGCAGCCAGTAGGACAATGAGTCTTTTTATCTCTCCAGCCTTGTCTGAGAGTTCAGCTTTCACAGGCTTATCAAGATCCTCTGCAAGTGTGCTGAAAAGTCAATCACAAATGTAAAAAAAGACCCCTGGGATTCGACAACCCCCTCTCCTATTCTCTTTACATATAGAGCTCTCTCTTTCTCCATTAAGAGACATGCACTCTTCTGGATCCAGTGGAATTTATGTGTCATTTCCCAGCAAAGAGGAAACAAACTGTCCAAAAGGGTGTGAAACGGCTACTTTGACCAATGGTCAAGTCCGGTTAACCAAAATGGTCATGAGCCCAGAAGCATTTCCTCTAGATGACAATGCATGCCATGCTGCAAGTGATACTTATGAATTGCTTCTCGACTGTGACAACAGGAGCGGGTTGTTTTGACAAAATAGAGCGTCTATTTAAAGCCCACAACAACTAATGTAAACATTGTCACACTCCCATGGAATGACAATTGTCAGTGTAGAGAATAGACTAATGCCGCAGTTAGCTGTTGCACATTCTCGTGTAGATTCCCATCACCCTGCCGGTTAAGAAGATGGTTTGGGGGTAAATCACTTGTGAAAAGGTGAAATGTGGCCAGCACGAGTCAACATAATCCACTCCAGACACATGTGTAACACAAGAGAAACAGGTGCAAACAATTGAAACAGCTGTCAGTAAGCTAGAGTGATCTCTTTTGATATCTTAATTGTTAGGCAATCCCGGCACAATTTTGGCAACATTGCTGTGGGCCCGGCTGCCTTGTCTCCATCTGTCAGAGGGTAGATACAGTGTGTGTTTTCAGTCCTCATGGAAAAGAGTGTCTCTGGGATGTGTCCAGCCCTCAGCTCCGTACTTTGAGGAAAATGAGGCCTGATTGCTGCCATTTCCACCTTCTCCTGAGCATGGTCAAGGGTGACAGTAATACTCATAATTGTAGTGGTTGGAAACTTCTACAAGGTGTCAAACTTCCCTGTGATTCTGGGATTTACCCCTAACTCTATTCTATGTCTCACCTTCTCCAACTGAGCTAAGTTTCTTTATTATATACTAATCAGGCTTAGTTTTCTTTCTTTCTTTTTTAAATATTTGCCCATTTTTGCCTAATTGGACAGTAGATTCGGAGAGAGACTGTATAGGAACAGGACTGGGAAAGGACCTCAAGCCGAGACTCATGGTCACCCAAAGCACTGCAGCATGACATGTTTAAGAAATGCCCATCATTTTTAATAATTATCCAGTTGGGTGAATTAAATATGATGGAAGTATGCTTAATAAAGCACCCAAGAGTGTCAACAAAAAAGTACATGTGGCTTGCTGAACGTTTTTCAAATGTTCAGACTGGTTTTGGTCGGGAAAAAAAAACTAGTTTCTAATACAACGACTGAGGGAGTGACGGCAAATTTGACATCTTTCGCTCTTCTGACCAATTTAATCAACCTCTCAATATATTTTTCCCTCTTTTGTAATGTCATAACTCAATTCTTCTTTCACTTCTTTCATTTTCCACAGAAGAAAAAGGTCATACAGGTTTGGAACAACTTGAGGGTGAGTAAATGATGACAGATTTTTCATTTTTGTGTGAACTATCGCTTTAATTTACCTGTGCCTAACCGGTCACATTTCCCCAAGAGCTAGCATAACTAGTATACCCCTACTGAGTTAAGAAACAACCAGTGCTTAGCCTAAAGAAACAGCCAGTGGGCATCACAAAAGCCATTATTCACCAATGACAGACAGTGATGAACCTAATAATGGAGTTTCTACAAGAGGTTGATGTGCCGTCCCACAGTATGCTCTTACCTTTTGATTTATGTGGGCCTGTGAGTTGGTGCTATTTGAGGGCGGGGTGAGGAATGAAAGTGTTAACGCTGAGTGTTGGTGAGGTGAGGGCAGGAGGGGGCTGAGGGGGCCAGAGTTATGAGTTTTCTCAGCTGAGTGCTGTGCTTGGGTTACTGCCTCTTGTTTTGATCTGGCAGTAGAGAGGGAGAGGCTGCAAGCCTGCAGGCTTGAACCCCACAGCTGAACCACTGACCCCAACATCCATCAGGCCCAGGCTGCCATGACAGGGGAGCCAGTCGCAGACACTCGGGGGCGGAGCCTCAAAGTTGAGTGACAGATGAGAGGGATTCCATGCTTGTTCAGTAGAGTTTATTCCAATAGTCAGTTCCGAAGTTAGCTAAACTCATGTTAAGATGATCCAACCAGGGGCGTTTCTAGCCTTTTGTCAGTACTGAGGTCCAGGCCCCAATTAAAAAAGTGTCAGAATATTTATTTATTTTTTTTTTTTTTAATTTTTTTTTTTTTTTTTTGGGGGGGGGATACTGTTATAAATATATTTATATAAATAGGATTTTCAGCACAAGAGTCGAGCTGCTTCATTGCTGACAACATTTGACATTTGCCAGTTTTGTTTCCTACAATAGTAGGTAAATATCTCATGCAGCAATTTTTTTGTTTTCTGCTTTATAAAGTTACTATTTCAGTGTGAAAAATCACTTCAAAAGTGTGTAAGTGAACTGTCCAAATAAATCAAACTGAATTGCTAACAAATTTAGATCTTTTTGCAAACCTGTTATATAGGGGTGGGCCACATGGCAAAAAAAAAAAAAAAAAACTTTGTTTTTTTTTTTGGCAGAATCACGATCCACAATCTTATCACGCTTCTTTTTCATGTTGGTTTTTAAGACCATTTTGCAAGTCACTGAGCAATTTCCCTATTTAGGTTCCCTATATATAGGTAACAAAAAGAAAAAAAGAATGAGTGCGTTTACATGCACGTTCTTAAGCCGATTATGCTTAATAAGCCGACAACGAACATGGTCATGTAAACGCAGTAACCATTTTTCTTTTATCAGAGTAAGGTCATAAACGGCTTAAGCATAAACCGGTCGGAACAGGTAGTTGGCTCTTACCCCGATTTCGCGCGGCATGTAAATGCATTAACTTTCTGTCGGCAAGTGCGTATGTGTGATACGTGACAGAAACGCATTCTTAGTGCAAATTTAAACAGAGCGAGCGTTTTGCAGGAAAGGAAGAAGGAAATCTATGACAAACGCAGACTCTTTCAAGACCCAGAAAATGTGTTCTCATCTCCCATGCGGCAGAAGTAGAAGTGGTTCAGTCAAAACGCTGCATCAGTAACTGCATGAGAGAATCATATATGAGCCGTAAGTTTCTCGCTGACATGTTGCAAGCTTTATTTAACATCACAACTAACATAACATATGGAATACTCAGAGTCAGATGCGCAAATAATTATGTTTTGACGTCACTACAGGGAGATGACCCGATTTATAAATAAAGTCATGTAAACGCGGTTTACTTGCTTTGTCAGTTTACTAGTTCCCTTTCGATACTACACTCCGTACTGCGTCGTCTGCCGTTTAGGCAAGACGCAAAGGGGGAAACTCCTGTTTTCACCGGTTCTGAAGCCTTTTTTAATCACACAGTGAAACTGCACGGCCATTGGTTCGTGGAGTTAAAGTAAACGAACCAATGACGGCGCGGCAGAGCCGCGCAAGCCAATGGTGAGCGAGCCCACTCGAGCCCGCCAAAATGGGCAGGGTCTTGGGCTATATAAGCGGCCGTCTCACCTTGGCAGACTGATTCATTCTCCTTCAGCAACGCAGATCACATCTCTTTATTCCCAGGAACCTGTGAGGAAAAAACAGCGGGGCAGAGGATCTTAGCACTCGGATGAAAGTGAGCTCAAGCCGGCTCAGGTCCCGCGTGCCTCATTTTCTCCACAGAGAGAGCCTTCCCCCATCCACTTCTCCCGCACTGACCAGCGCCCCTCTGCCATCGCTAGCGACCTGGTCTCGTTCGGGGGATCTGAAGAAGAGCCGCTGGATGACAGCATGTCCCTAGCGGCCTCGGACGCTGAGGATTGGCCGGACTCGCATCACGACTCCGCCCCCTTTCCGTCTCTCGAGTCGATCGACACCAGGGCTTCCATCGACTCTGAGCTCACTCGCGTGATCTCTAAGGCCGTCAAAGAGCTCGGCTTGGAGTGGTCTGAGCCTGAGGAACCCACACGCAGCCGCTTGGATGAGTGGTTTCTGCCCGGACGTCGTCAGGCTCCTCCCCAGCGGGCAGCACCCTTTTTTCCTGAGGTTCACGAGGAGCTCACAAAATTGTGGTGCACCCTGTACTCTGCCCGCCTGCACTCTTCTGCCTCTCACGCTCTCACCTTGGTTGATGGCACTGAGCAGAAGGGATACGAAAAGCTGCCGCCTCTGGACGAAGCCGTGGCCGCACACCTGTGTCCGCCCGCCGCCATTGGTTGGAAGACGAAGGTCACCCACCCATCCAAGCCGTGTCGCACTACGTCGACCCTCGCTGGACGGGCATACACCTCGGCCGGCCAGGCAGCTTCCGCCCTGCACTCAATGGCAGTTTTGCAGGTCTACCAGGCCAAACTCCTGAGTGACCTGGACCAGCCTGGGCATGACTCGCCCACCTTCAAAGAGCTGTGCCACGCCACAGACCTGGCCCTGCGCGCCACCAAGACCACGGCTCAGGCTATTGGGCGTTCGATGGCCAGCCTGGTGGTGCTGGAGTGCCACCTGTGGCTAAACTTGACGGAGATCAAGGACGCGGACAAAGCCGTCTTCCTCGACTCGCCTGTCTCCCCCACTGGTCTCTTTGGCCCTGCAGTTGATGGGTTTGCTGAATGTTTCACCGCCACGCAGAAATCGTCCCAAGCCATGCGACACTTCTTGCCAAAGCGCTCCAGCTCCTCCGCTTCAAGCCGCCCAAAACCTGCGCCAACACAGCGGCCACCTAAGTCTGCGCCATCCGCTACTCAGCCCGCACCACGGCCTGAGCACAGACAGCGCTCATGCTCTGCTAGGTGCCATCCCCCTCCGAAGCGACAGGGACCCCGGCCCAAGATAGTGCTGGACCCCGCGCCTCAGAAGTCGGCCTGATGCCCAAAAAAGGAAGAGGAGGAGGCTAAGTCCCGCTGCGGCCGGACCACCCTCCAAGATGCCTCACTCAGTTTTCCCGTCGCCCCGTTCAGTTCTAGGCGCGCGAAAAAAATGAGTTTTCTGCCTGCACAGAGCCTGTTCAAACGCCCTGGCAGTGCACCGCTGTTATAGCGGACATAATAAAAAACAAAGATTCTCAAAAAGAGAGCAAATTTCCTTTTCCACCCCTCATGTGCACCACAGTTCCTCACAGCGACTTGGTGCTCGAACCAATCCAGCCCCTTGCCACGTGGGCCGAGGCCTGGCAGGCCATCCCCGGAGTGTCAACTTGGGTGCTAAACATAGTAAAACGAGGTTATATACTCCAGTTCGCTCAGCGGGCCCCGTTATTCAACGGAGTGGTCCAAACCTCGGTAGAAAGCAAGGACGTGCACGTCCTACGCTCCGAGGTGAACACTATGCTGGCAAAAGGAGCCATAGAAGTGTTTCCCCCGGCACTGAGCGAGTCAGGCTTCTACAGCCGATACTTCCTCATTCCCAAAAAGGATGGCGGTCTCAGACCCATCCTCGACCTCAGATGTCTGAATCAGGCCCTAATAAAGCGCTCGTTCAAGATGATCACTTTGAAACAGATCTTCTCGCAAATTCGCCCAGGAGACTGGTTCTTTTCCCTGGATCTGAAGGATGCTTACTTTCACATCCAGAGAGCCCCCACATCACAGACGATTCTTGAGATTCGCCTTTGAAGGGGTGGCATATCAATACACGGTCCTTCCGTTCGGGCTGTCTCTGGCTCTCTGCACTTTTACGAAGTGCATGGATGCAGCCCTCTCCCCTCTGAGGCAGATGGGTGTACGCATACTCAACTACCTCAACGACTGGCTCGTCCTGGTCCAGTCGGAAGCGGAGCCAGTGGTACACAGATCTCTCCTCCTCAGCCACTTAGAGTGCTTGGGGCTCAGGGTCAATTTCCAAAGAGCTCTTTATCCCCCAGCCAACGTATCTCGTTCCTGGGGATTATTCTCGACTCGACCTGCATGAGGGCCGTAGGATGCTAAGTCTCATGGGCTCAGCATCACCAGCCCTACAGTTGGGCCTGCTTCGTATGCGCCCACTACAGTTCTGGCTGAAACCGCGGGTCCCGCCCCAAGCCTGGCAGCATGGTCGCTGCTCGCTCAAAGTGAATCAGGTGTGCGTTGCAACCCTGGCTCCTTGGATAAACCCCAGATGGTTTGAACAGGGCGTGGCTATAGGGACGATGTGTAAGAGGAAAGTCATTTTCACAGACGCTTCCAAGATGGGCTGGGGAGCTCTGTGCGACGGTCACCCAGCCTCGGTGCTTGGAGGAGCCAAGAAAGCAAGCTTCATATCAACCGCCTGGAAATGATGGCGGTATATCAAGCTCTCTGATCTTTCCTCCCTCTCCTGGTGGGACACCATGTCCTGATCAGAACAGACAATATGACAGTGGTGTCCTTCATAAATCGCCAGGGCGGGCTCTCGTCCAAGCCCTTTTTCACTCTAGCGAAAACCATCCTAGAGTGGGCCCAGCACAACCTGCTCTCACTCAGAGCAGCACATGTTCAAGGCGTACTGAACAAAGGGGCGGACATGTTGTCCCGGAACAACCTTCCCTCGGAGGAATGGTCGCTCCACCCCCTCGTGGTTCAGAAAATTTGGGATGTCTTCGGGAGGGCAGAGGTCGACCTCTTCGCCTCAGAAGACAACTTTCGTTGCCCAATTTACTTTTCGAAGACCAAGGATGCGCTGGCCCACGACTGGCCCAGCCTCCTCCTATACGCTTTTCCCCCAGTCGCTCTGATTCCCCATGTTATCAGACGAATCAGGGAAGGTGCCCACAGGGTCCTTCAAACCTCCCTGAAGATGTCCTGAACACTATCTCACAAGCCAGAGCTCCATCAATGAGACGTCTCTACTCCCTAAAATGGTCAGTCATTGCTGCCTGGCGTACAGCCCAGGGCGAAGACCCATTTACTTGTGACATATCTCTGATATTGTCTTTCCTTCAGGACTTAATGGATAGGGGCCGTACTCCCTCTACCCTTAAAGTCTATGTCGCAGCTATAGCAGCCTCCCATGTTCCCGTAGCAGGGCAGTCGATAGGGAGAAACAACCTTGTTGTTCGTTTCCTAAAAGGGTCTAAGAGGCTGAACCCTCCCCGCCCCCGCACGGTTCCCACCTGGGACCTGTCTTTGGTTCTCAGAGGCCTTAAGGGCCCTCCCTTTGAACCACTCCAGACTGCCGACTTACGTCCTCTAGTGCTAAAAACCGCCTTATTGCTAGCCTTAGCATCGGTAAAGCGAGTGGGAGATTTGCAGGCGTTCTCCATGAGCCCCTCCTGTCTTGAATTCGGGCCTAACGACTCTAAAGTCCTCCTGAAACCAAGACATGGATATGTCCCGAAGGTCCTATCCACACCCTTTAGGGCACAGATGTCATTCTCTCTGCACTTCCTCCCTCCCAGGATGATCAGGAGTTGAACCTACTCTGTCCAGTCAGGGCCCTGAGGACCTATATCGATCGTTCCGCCTCTTTTTGTCTGTCGGAACAACTCTTTGTCTGCTTCGGTGGCCGTACGAAAGGTCTTCCTGTCACGAAGCCCAGGTTATCCAGATGGATAGTCGATGTTATAACGCTCATTTACTCCTCCTTGGGCCTGCAATATGTGCTCTAGGCCCCAAGGGACTCCTAGAATTTATAGAAATGGGAGGGCGACTACAGTGTCCTCAAGCTTATTGGTGTGCATGTAAACGTGCTCAATAGGCCAAAGCAGGGGTGGGTGATACGACCAAAATCTTATTTCACTTTATTTTATTTCATTATTTTATCTTTGTTATTAACAATAAGAACAAAATAATAGGACAAATAAAATATAAAATACAAATGAAATAAAAGGTGCTTTATTTTTTTAGCTACATAGAGGTGCTTTATTTTTTTAGCTCGTGGAGTGCGCTAAATCTGTGAGGCCGGCCGCCTCACAGATTTCCGCAATGGACACGCCAGTGGACCATGCCCAAGAAGAGGCCATGCCTCTCGTGGAGTGTGCTACATAGACTTTACTGTATGAATTAAATATACACTGACTCTTATTAAAGCTTCTGAAGTTATTCAGTCAAGAGCAATGAGTTATTTTCTCTTTGACTTTTGTTCTTTGATTAGCATTAATGACACAGACAGCAGCATGTTTATTAGGCTGCTGTCACTTTAAGAGCTATGCACTGATCTAATATGACACAATGCTTCCCTGCCATTGACGGAATTTCCTCTCATTAATGATAAAACGCTTCCCGCCACTGACGGAATTTTCTCTTATTTATGACACAACGCTTCCCGCCATTGACGGAATTTTCTCTCATTTATTACACAACGCTTCCTGTATTGAATTTTCCGGTAATCCATGTTTTCACTGTTATATGGTAAAGGACGCTATTACTTCTGAAAGAGTACGGAATCTCTGGATCAAAACACAGGCGAAGAAGACACATAAACAAGTGATAAAAGCATTGCTTATGCACATGTAAAACAACGCAATCATCAAACATTAAACAGCATATAAATCAAAAATCAAACCTGCCTAATGTTACTGAATGAAATGTTGACCCAGGAAGAGGTATAGGACTGTCATTTGGGGGTGTTGATGGACTTGATCTACTCCATCTATGTTTTGAGCATCAGTCTGAATTCGACCCGGACGTATTGGCTTTGACAAAAACGGGATTTTCTCGGCTTTTTGTTTAAAATGTTGATTTTTTTTTTAATGAAACATACCCACATTCAAGTGTTGATAAAAAAAAAATAAAAATAACGCATGAAGCTAGCATACTTTTTTTAAGCAGAGGCTCTGTCCTTTCTTTTGATATATTGTATGTTCAGATATTAATACAACAAAATATTCTGGGGACTTAAATGTTGTATGGATATGTAACAGAACAATGTGTTTACACAGCATAACAAATAATAAGATATAGGTCCTGCCTGTTGTTGATTAATACCAGCGATGACATTCTACAACATTGTACGTTGGTGTTGTCATGTCGCCAGAAACTGAGTAATCACTGTTCCAATGTGTAGTGAGCCAGGGTCCTGGATTTGTGTACACGGAGTACTGATTTACCAACTAGGGAGCTGATTGAGACGCACCCTATGTCAGAACAGCGTGCAAATAAAAAGTTTACCTGGCAACGCTGTAAAACGCATGCAAATAATAAACTTTCGTGATTACGAAGAACTGCAATGTCAGGTGAGAGTAATCCTACTGACGCATTGCTAAAAATATGATGTGAAGGTAGGTCTACGTTGTATGGTACAGTATGTTGGGATGCGGGAGCCAGAAATGCAACTGATAGAATGTGCACTGTAGCACGATACTATGATCTATCTACAAAGGCAAATTGTGGAGACATTTCAATTGTTCACAATCTAAAATTGTGATATCGCACACCCCTTATATCAAAACAATAATTCATTCACAAATCTGTCATCGCTAGTTCTGATTGTAAACAGCTGATAGAAAGCACACATGACATGACACATGACACTGTTGAAATAGGCTTATTATCAGAAATAATTATTCTCAGGTCAGTAAACAGTAATCTCCTCTGTCATTTATCAGTAATATTTTAATATTTTTACTGGGACACAGCAGTATTTCACTGGGGCTCGTGCCCTGTCCAACACACTCTCATAGCAATTGGTAACTATTTTAGGTTTTGGTGAATTGGTGGCTAATTCGTACAGTCACATTTGTATGTTTTCATATAATCTGCTTATGCACTGATGGTTAGGTTTAGGGCTGAACTTTCGTGCTCATGTTTTTTGAAAAATCATACACTTCGATAGGCAGAGTTCCCAGGTTTACATAAGAAAGCCCAATCACAGCCAAAACTAGCCCAATCGCGTTCGGCGGTGGGGAGACTTTAACCTGCGGACTAAAAAACCAACCCATGGCAACAGTGTAAAAGTAGCCCAATTCCATAGGAAAACTGCAGACTTGGCAACACTATCTGTAGAAATCCCATCATTCAAATTCAAATTCATGTAAAATACTTACATTTTCTCATGAGATCAAGTTGCATGGTCACATGGTATAATGTTAGCATTAATGCTGGATTCACGCCATACCGTAATTACCGTAGTCTCAAGATGACAACCCGTGATGTTATATTTGGAGCTCTTCACATCCTTGGACTGGGAATTATAGCACCACTATCAACACCTAAATGTATCTGTTACAAGTAGGAGCTCTCAGACAATTCCCATTTTACAAGCTGTAATTACGAGCTTTACGAAAATGTGATCGCTTTTTACAAGTTGAAATCACGTAATTGCGGTAATTATGACATGGCGTGAACGCACATTAAGTTGCGGTCACATTTACCTTTGTTCGAAATATTTCCACATGCAAAATTTTGCAGAAATTTTGCTAATCTGACCGCATCTTTAGCAAGTTAGCTCTTCCTCAGTTCAGTAGGCCTCCGTTTAAACAGGAACACAGACTACTGGCTGTTTTGTACCGTGCTATCGCTGCAAAAAAAAAGAAAAAAAGTGGCGCACAGCCAGTGGGAGTTATCTGGGGTTCTATGTGTCTCATGCTCCACTGAATCTTAGTGCTTAAAAGTGAATTGGACAAACAAATATTCTATTGTGCTCTTATAATCTGGTGCAGCCTGAAATTCCATTAGCAGGAGAGCTTATTCGCAAAGCTGGGAAAGAGACCTGAAGGAGGCCACAAAAGTAGTTATAGGGGTGACAGTATTTGTCTGTTTGACACACTGTAAAAGGGGGTCGCAGCTTTACAGAGCAAGGGGGATGGAGCTCCAGACTTAGACAGAGAGAGGAAGAGAGAAAGAGAAACAGAAAGAGAACGACAGAGGCAGCAGCAAATCCATGAGCAAGCGAAACCACTGTTTTTAAATAGCAAGTATCTGGTGTCAGCCAACTGAGGCCCGCTCCATCAATATGTTACTTTGCCCTTGTCTGCTCCTGATATCTTTATCTTGTCAGGTCCTCTCCTGTATTTTCCACCTCAATAGCTTCCGTCTGGGTTCACTAGGTGTTGCACAGATGGGGAAGTTCTGGTTTTGGTGGAGACCTGCAAAGCAAAAGAGCCATATCAAACCAAGCCTTATGTCAATCTTCTTTCCACCGGGGCCTCATTATACAGCCATCACTTTTTTCAGGCATTCCCCCCCCCCCCCAAGAGTAATTATACTATTACCATTGATTTGGTCAAAACCGTTTTATTTTTTGTGAAACAGTTTTCTGAAGAGAATGTATTTTTCTTACCTTTCATTTACTTTGAATGAGACTCAAGGTGTAAATTTGCCAACACAGCATTTATTTTGCTCCACAAGCAAATTCAAGAGGCAGTTTGATGCTTGTTAGTGATGTCATCGAGCAAGGAAAGAAACTTAACACTTAAATCTGTGTTTGGTCAACATTATGGCGAAGTTTTTAGTGCCTCAACTTAAAGAAAGTCAAGTGAGAGTAATTATAGTGGCATCTGGATATGTTTCTACAAGCGCCAAATGCTACACAGATGTTATGAATAAGGCCATGTCTCTTCATCTTGTAAAATTTTTGTATATATTTCAGAATATTTTTATTTTACTATATATATACACACACACAACAGTTCGACGGCACAAGTGTATAAATAAATAAGAAATAACAATGAAATAACAATCTTTAAAACCCTCTTTTGTGCAGAACTACTTCCTTCCGCCACAGATTCAAATCTCAAGTTGACAGTTTGACCAAGCCTCCGTTACTAATTCTAAAACGTCACTTTAGAATTAGTAATGAAGGAATGTTGAGTCCCTCCATTGAAACTCACTGTATTTACAGATCGACTGAGTGAGCATTACCTGTGTCTGATATAACATTCATTCTTCAGGTTGATGTCCATAATATTATATCCATTATAAAAGTACGTTTGAATGTCCGCTGAGGGAAGTGATCTTTGTATTTGTCCTTTTTTACAGTTGAGGGAATTTTCCATAACGGCGCGAAAACAATGTCCTTTGTTTACAAAAGTCCCTTTCAATTTAAAAGTCTCTTGCGATTGACTCATTCACTCGTAAAGTTTGCAGCCAGCTAATGGCGTATTAATGTAACTTTCCCTCAATCCATATTACACACTAATGGGCCCTTTCTCAATACCAAATACAACATATTATTTTACATAATATAATATTTATTGAACAACAATATTTGAACAATTCAGATTAAACACAATTGTACAATTCAGTCAAACGTCCAAAAGCAGTAATCTACAGGATGAAAGTTAAATATAGCCTTAATATTAAATAATTAAATTTAACATTTAACCCAATTCAATTTGCTCAGGAACAAGTAAAAGATTAATTAGACCAAAGATTGCCTGTTTTATGTACCAAAAATGAATAATATCTCATGTTTAACCACTATAAGAGACAGCAGCAAATCCCTGAAGCACTGGCCGAGATGAAGCTGTTCTCGGCGGGTACACGAGTACTGAACAGCCGCTGACGGCCTGGAGCTCACATATCCGAAAATGTGTAAAATAGGTGCTCTGATTAAATATAAGTCACATATTTCAGGTCTAAACAACTACATTCTCACCTAAAAAACTCTTTAAAATGACAGTTCGTGGTACAAGTGTAGTATTTGTAAAAAACACGGTGGATTTGATCGGCCGCATTGACAGTGGCGATACTGGTAGAATATTGCATGACTGGAAAGACCTCTCAGCCAATCAGATTCAAGAACCAGAAAGAAGTGTTGTGTGTATATATATATATATATATATATATATATATATATAATATATATATGTATGTATGTATGTACACTGTGCAAAAGTCTTAGGCCACCACCAGCTTTGTTGTTTTAGCAATGTTTTAATGACCATCCATATTTATTTTTCAGTCTCTTTATTACGATACAAACAGAAAATACAGGAAATATGTACACAAAATGTAAAAAAAAAAAAAAAAAAAAAAAGGAATTCTGAACAAAATTGTTTCTTTAAACAAAAATCAGTATTTAGTGTGACCTCCTGGACTTCTCACATTTTCTCAGAAATGAAACTCTGAGAAGCTTCTCATCAGATTTTGAAAGTTTTCTTGGCCTTCCAGTCCTTTTCCGTTCCATTTAGGTTTAAGAGCCGTTCCTGCTATTGCTCAAGTGTAATGGGAGGTCACTAAATACTTGCCACTTTAGCCTATAAAAGCTGTTTTTTCAGATTTTTTTTTTTTTTTAAATACTGCATACAAATTTACTGTATTTTCTTGTTATATTCTAATAAAGAGACATAATTACATATGGTCATTATATCATTGCTAAAACAACATCTAATGTTGGCCTAAGACTTTTGTACAGTACTCATATATATATTATTTATAATATATATATATATATATATAATATGGCACAAAAAGTGCCAGTAAACAACGCAATGACAGAAACCAAAATAAGGTTTGTTAAAATCATCTCTCTTTGTTTAAAATAAACAGTGAACCTGCATGGGAAAGACTGTATAATTGAACTTGACATGGGAAGCTTCCCCTCTTTCCTGTAATTTCAAGCTTTAAGCGTGATGAAAATAGGAGTTAGCATTGTGCAAATGACAGATGTGGCTTAGACAGGGCCGTTGATGGGGTCGCATGTCATCGTAAGGTCATCCTTACCTTTTGATGATGGGGGATTTTTTTCAGACCACAAATAAGTCTAACCTGAAACTTCGATGTGAGACACATCCTTGAGAGTTTGCTGAGACAGACACCTGTCAATCTCCGTCATGCCGCTCCTATTGTCAGGCCTGTCTTTTGTGAGGTCGAGGCGTCTGCGCTGGCTAAAGCCTTTTCACCTCCCTTCCCTTCCCTGTCCAGTTCTTCTTTTAATCATGAGTGTGACTGGTGTAGTCACGAAGCAGACTGAGGCTTTAATAGCTGTCAGTTACCTGCTCACACTCGATATCCCTCCAGCCTGCCTGAACAGATGGCTATCACTTTCCAGTTTTGAAAATCAAGCTTATACAAACACTGGGACGCATAGCCTTTAATATCCTTTTTGATTGATTTGGTTTGTGGTGGAAGTGAGGGCAGATTTTAAGGCCGGCTGTCAAGCTCCAGGAGTTCTGTGGAAATCATTAAATATGAGCATTAGTCCGTCTCTTCCGGGTCGAGCGGCAGGTGAGAGCTTATCCTGCACCTCAATTAAAACAAGAATTCAATAAAGAAACATGAATTGGAAGTTTAATACTGATGTATTTAGTCGGATTTATAGATTAGGTTAAATATCATATTAGCAAAAACCTAGACACACAGGGATTAGTGTGTTTTTTTATTGTTATTATTTAAAGGAGAGAGGAAGTGTTGTAACATGGGGTGAGTTCTTAAATCACTAGTTCAGCCAGTTCACTATCATAAATGTTCACTATCATAAAAATCACTTTCATAAATGACAGCCGCCTTCCTGAGGTGATAGTAGAAGTTGTAAGACTCTATCTATATAGGATATAGATTAATAAAGCATTTACATGGTAAAAAACAATTTTGAGCTACAAGAACGAAAAAATATTTTGATTGTAAAATGGTAGCATATATCATCTGAATCAGCAGGTTCTTTTGTTTAATTTGATATATAACATCCACACACACACAGCCTATATATGGAGTAAGGTGTAAACAACAGCACTCTTTGTATCGTTAATTTACACAGTTTAGGGATACATTGTAGATTTGTAAACAACTTTAATTTGTAACAGACAAAATGGGATTGTTATATCAACGAGACACATAACGAAAAAAACACGTTAAGTTACAGACGTTTAAACATAATTGTGTTAGCCTACATAGTCTCTGAATTGTTAAATTGGCACATAAACTACCTAAAAAGCACATGTAACGAATGTTGAACAATTCTACTAAACGCCAATATGCTACTCAAAAATGCTGATATTTTAATAAAAATAGATAATAAAATATTTTTTAGAAAGGCAAATTTATATAGGCTAGTTTATGCATATTTAGCCTGTTTGCTTTACATTCTTTTACGAGGGAAATTTAAACTAAGCTCAATCATGTTTATAGAAATTCAATATTCTCTTTACAGACGCGGATATGCTCGCGCTGTCTCCTCTACTGCGTTTGCAGTTGTGCCACATGCGGCGCGCGCTCAGTGTGTGGCGGTGACAAGACGAGCCGCGCGGCCTCCAAACCACAAAGAACCACTTCCCTGTCATATAACCCCATACGAACCACTTCCCTGTCATATAACCCCTATATTTCTGTTCCGACAGGGAAAAAAACAAAACAAAAAAAAAACAACGATGCAGCGTTTATTAGGCCACATGTGTTGGACACGTACGGAAATGAGATTTAAAGCGCATGGCAGACCCTTAGAATACATCTGAACAAACTTTGCACATAAATAAAACTAATTCATACACCAAAATCAAGTGCAAAATAAAATATATAGGCTATAAATAAAATAATTTATTCAGAATATTTATGGAATGTTTGTTTTAGATGAGCGCGCTGAACTGAATTATAAATCGAAATTTTTGTAATTAAATTTCGTAGTATCGAAATTTTCTGATAAAGAGAACTTAAAATATGCTCTATATTTTGTAACGTTGCATTGTCTATATTACATGGTTGTATAGATGCGCATTTAGTGAAAACAGTGAAATGTAAAATGTAACTTATAATGTAACATCCGCAAAAGCATTCATAAAATTCATTAGTCTGACAGACAATATAGTTGTGGAATAATCCAATACCACTACATAAATATTGTAATTTATATGAATGGCAAATTAATTGTAGCCTATCATATCGCGTAATATTTACTGTATAGGCTATACGTAAATGTAGACTATGTAAATTGATTATTATCATCATCATCATCATTATTAGGCTATAAAAGTTTTGCATGCAAACTATAATTTCTTTCAAACGAAATTCATCTTTTCTTACTTACACATTTAATATATATATATATATATATATATATATATATATATATATGTGTGTGTGTGTGTGTGTGTGTGTGTGTGTGTGTGTGTGTGTGTTAAAATAGCCGTATCCGTTTCTTATAATAGTTCCGAAGCCACTGTTAAATTAATTTGTTCTTCTGGACGTATATCATCTATATACGCCTATAATTATGCCACTGATTCTAAAACTCATAATATATAGCCTATATATATTTTTAAATGTTCTATATTGTTGTTGCTGTAATCCCAAATATGATAGCAGACATTCAAATACATTTCTATTCCTTTTTGGAAATTATTTATATTACGTAGTTTTTTTTTTGTTGTTGTTGTTGTTGTTTTTTTCTCATGTCACGTGTTTATTGATTTTAAATAGATTCTGAAGAACTTGTGGCGTCGACAAAGCAGTAGACCTAATTACTGAAGAGAAGTTATTATGATAATGAAGTCGGATCGCATTGCGCTGTCTTTAAAAAACAAAGAGGACTCTAGTTGGCCTTAAGTTTAGGATCAGTTCCATGAAGATTCACTGACATCTTCTGGATAAGTGTGGGAAATACCTACATTTCGGCTGTGTCTCAAAAGCTACTGAGCTGCCTACTTAGAAACCATTTTTTATAAGTAATTCAGGGTCAAGCAGAAATTTTAGGGGATCGTAGACATATACAGCATTTTGGGGAATTAGAACTATTTAATTCTGTGATGCCCAAAAATGTTGTCTTAGTAAACAGCTCACTAGGGTTTGACACACAGTCTGATCTCGCCATTCCTAAAATTAATCCCTGTGGATATTGCTGATGTTTTGGTTTTATGGTCTTTTTCCAATCATTATATGAATTAATTTATTAATATTGGTTTACCATTGATTCACAAAAGCACTTTCTTGTAACATTGAGGAGATCTTTTCACTGCATAACAAGCTTACACTTTTACTTCTTTAAAAACTTTTCCAGTGAAATCCGCTGATCTGTAGTCAGTTTTACTTTTGCTCTTTGACTGGCTAAGATTAAGTTTGACTGAGAATGCTGGTCCCCGCTCAGCAAAAGAGTCAAAATTTGACCTCAATCTACCCCAAGGGCTGAAGTAATGCGACAGGGTCCTGTAAGCCCCATAAATAACCACTAGGCCCACAGGAGTGCTGTGCAGTATACAGGTGCTATGGGACTGTCATTAATGACCCAACAGGCAGGAAAGGGTCCAGTTACTGCGTAGGCCCTGAGGTCTTAGTCTCTAATATCGGGGAGCTAGGTCTTCATCAAGCCCAGAGTGGACCCAGGGGTGGTATTAGTGATGTTGTTCCTTCAGCACGTCCATAAATGATAAATAATCACCATCAGTCATAGCTCAGTCGTGCTGTGGATGTCACACAGCAAGCTAATTTGTTAATGCTGGGGCCTTAGAGAGAAACAGTTGGATACCCATGAGTGCAATGAATAACAAGCTCTCCATCACTGTGCAATATACTTCAGTTTTAACATCAAGCATCAATACAGAAAGAAAAAAATTATTTACTCACCCTCATGTTGTTTCAAACCTGAATTACGGAGTGTATTCTGTCCCTGCTGCAAGTAGGTTGCACCTCGACAGATAGTTAAACAGGATGAGGGCTGAAGAAAAAGTCGAAACCAAAGGAGTTCTCTTTCAGTGTTTTACTTGAAATCTTCAGTTGCCAACATCGTTTTTTGTGAAACTAAAATGCAAACATAAAATATATATTAAGTATCAAGTATAAATAAATGTAACTTTTAAGAGAAAAACAGAATCTAGCGCTAATATATACGAAAGAGAGATATCAACAATCTTCTTTGTTAAATGTTCAACAAATTATTTTAAATGGCATGAAATACTTCTTTTTTAACATAAATGAGAATTAATGAACAATTAAACTTACAGACGATGGCCTCTTTGGCATGAAATGACAAGAATATAGCTTTAATCAGGGAGACATTTGCTGCTGCATCACTGCTATTGTGAAGTGAAAACTAAGATGGCTGACATGACCTCTAACCTAAGTCACATGATGTATATTAGCCAATTAAATAAACCTCAAATTAAATGACTACTTAAATGGTCAGAACACTCCCCGTCTGGTATTTTTTTTAAAACTGCCACTATTACCAATACAACAGTTCTTTAAAATATTACTCCTTCTGTGCTTCTGGTGACAGAAGAAAGATCACTTGGGACACAGATCTCAGATAAGTTCTACAGTTTCCATCCTTGGTGACCTTGATTTCAATTTTCCTGACCTTATCATCACTGCCTGGGAATACTTTAGTGACAAGAGCTATCAGCCAGTCATTCCTTTTGACTTGAGTTTCCTTCATTAGGACTATATCTTCTTCCTTGATGTTAGGCCGGTTTGTATGCCATGCGCAACGACTCTGAAGACTGACCAAGTACCCACGTCGCCACGTTTCCCAGAAGGTGTCAGCAAGTTGTTGAACTTGCTTCCATTTTTGGCGGCACAGATCCTTTCCAAAGTCTCCTGAAGGAGGAGAGAGTACACCAACTTTCTGAGTCAAAAGAATAGCTGGAGTCAACAGAGCAGGTGAGTCTGGGTCACTTGAGATAGGTGCAAGGGGTCTTGCATTCATAATTGCAGAAACTTCTGCCAAGAATGTTGCCAGCATGTCATGAGTGAGATGAGAGTGACTGTTTTGAAGCAGCATGGAGTCTAATATGCGACGTGCAACTCCGATAAGTCGCTCCCAAGCTCCTCCCATATGGGATGCATGAGGGGGATTGAAGATCCAGCGACACCCTTCCTCACTCAAGTAGTTCTTAAAGCTAAGATCCTCTGCAAGCATTCCCAGCTCCTTACAAGCACCCTTGAAATTTGTGCCACAGTCTGATCTGATTTGTTTCACTGGACCCCTTATGGCAAAGAAGCGTCGGAGGGCATTGATAAAGGTGGAGGCATCAAGAGAATCGATTAACTCAAAGTGCACTGCTCGAATGGTCAAACAGGTAAAAATGAGTACCCATCTTTTGCTGTTTGCCAGACCACCACGTGTGCGGCGAGAAGCAACCATCCAGGGCCCAAAGACGTCAAGGCCAACATAAGTGAAGGGTGGATCAGTGGCAAGTCGGTCTGGAGGAAGATCTGCCATCTTCTGTTCCACAGGTCTTCCTCTAAGTTTCTGACAGATGATGCATTTATGAATCATACTATGAATGCGTTTCTTTGCCCCAATGATCCAGAATCCTGCATTCCTTATAGCACCTTCTGTAAACAGGCGGCCTTGGTGTCTGACCCGTTCATGAAAATGTCTCGTGATCAGAAGGGCTATGTGACTTTTCCCAGGAATGATAATGGGATGCTTTTCTCTTTGTTCAATAGGAGCATGTTTGAGTCTGCCACCTACCCTCAGAAGCCCATCCTGGTCAATGAAGGGGTTCAGATTTCTCAGTCCACTCGTTTTTGGGATATCCTTTCCTACAGAAAGACAAGCAAACTCAACAGGGTAGCTCTCCCGTTGGACACACTGTACTATCACAACTTCTGCCTGTGAAAGTTCCTCTGTGAGTGTTTTGTCACAAAGGTGCCATTTTTTACAGGCACTCGCTACCTCAATTTTGGATCTGAATGAATGTATGATGCGGATTAAGTTGGAAATAGCTCGTAAGAGACTTTTCCAAGTTGAAAAGCACTCAAAGCGATGCGATCCAAGTGTAACAGGAACGTCATGGAGTGTCAGATCTGTACAGTTAGAACGCACTTCCACATCTGAATCAGGATCAATAAGGTTGAATGTCTGATTGTTTTCATTACACTCTGACTCAGGACGAGAAAGAAAGGCAGGCCCAGAAATCCATGTGGAGTCTTTCAAATCTGAGGCAGGCACTGAACGTGTTGCACGATCAGCAGGGTTTTGACTTGTGGAAATGTAATGCCACTGTTCTGGCCTTGTAGATTTCCTAATCCGCTGAACTCTATTACTCACGTATACGTAAAACCGCCTGGTTTGGTTATGAATGTACCCCAACACTACTTTACTGTCAGAATAGAATTCTACAGCAGTTGGGGTGATATCCAATTCATTTTGAATGAGTTCTGCCACTTCTACTGCCAGGACTGCTGCTCCTAGCTCCAAACGAGGTATGGTGTGAGCAGACAGCGGAGCCAGCTTAGCCTTGCCAAGGACAAGCCCTACATCACAAGACCCATTGTCATCCATCACCCTAAGGTAGGCAACTGCAGCAATCGCCTTTGTGGAAGCATCTGAGAAAACATGAATTTCTGTCCTTTGTGCCAAAGACAGAGTAACCTTTGAGTACACTCTGGGCATTTCAAACTGAGCCAAATCCTGCAAAGAGTGTTTCCAAGCCTCCCATTCAGCTTCCCTGTCTGTAGGAAGAGGAGCATCCCAATCTTTTGTGTCAACTGTCAAATCACGAAGAAGGAACTTTCCCTGGATTGTAACAGGTGCTGCCAGCCCAAGAGGGTCAAAGATACTGTTGACAGTTGCTAAGACACCTCTACGTGTGAAAGGCTTCTCTTCCGCATCAACACAGAAAGTGAAAGTGTCGGTTTTAAGATTCCAGCTCAGACCAAGACTTCTCTGAATAGGTGGAGTATCCTTTTCTAAATCCAGGTCTTTAAGGTCTTTCACATGATCCTCCACAGGAAAAGCATTCATTAGAGCAGGACTGTTAGATGCTATTTTATGAAGCCTCAGGTTGGAACTTGCTAACATCTCCTGAGTTCTTTTCAACAGATCAACTGCTTCCTCAACCGTGGGCACTGATTTCAGGCCATCATCCACATAAAAGTCACGCTCTACAAAGGCTCTTGCATCCTTCCCAAACTCAAGTTCTCCATGTTGAGCTGCACGATGTAGTCCATAGATTGCTACTGCGGGAGAGGGACTATTCCCAAAAACATGGACCTTCATTCTAAATTCTGTGACATCTTTGGAGGGGTCATTGTCCTCAAACCATAAGAAGCGGAGAAAGTTGCGATGATCCGCTCTCACCACAAAGCTATGGAACATCTGCTCAATGTCAGCAGTAAATGCTACCGCCTCTTTTCGAAAACGCAGCAAAACACCCAGCAAGGAATTATTCAGATCAGGTCCAGATAGAAGCACTTGATTCAGCGAAAGACCTTTGTACTGGGCACTAGAGTCAAAAACGACTCTGATCTGTCCCGGCTTGCGAGGATGATAGACCCCGAATATAGGCAGGTACCACACTTCCTCATTTTCCTTCACAGGTGGAGCTGGTTCTGCATGACCTGCATCAAAAATTCTTTGCATGAACGTGACGAAATGTTCTTGCATTTGAGGCTTCCTCTTCAGTGTCTGATGGAGTGACAGGAGACGTTTCATACTCTGGTCCCTATTGTTGGGCAGCTGTTGGCGTGGAATTCGAAAAGGAAGAGGTGCCACCCAGCTGTTAGAGCTATCAATGAACATTTCCTTGTCCATGAGTTTAATGAATGCTCGATCTTCAATGGAAGGGGCTACCTTTTCATCATCTTGTGTCCGTTTGAAGATATTGTTACCCAACAGATACTCAGGGCAAGTGGTTGGGTAGAAATGACAGCCTTGTAAAGAGATGGCATGATCTTTGCTGCTAAGCTTCTCTTTCACCTGTATCTGATTAGGACATGGCTCACAAAGGCTTGGGCGTCCATTATGAAGTATGTTCGTACGAAACACATCAACTGTGCTAGGCTTGTGTGCTGACCCCAAGCAGACATTTCCAACAATCACCCAACCGAAATCGAGTTTTTGGGCATATGGTGCCTTGTTTGGTCCATTGAGCTGTTTCCTTACTTTGTGGACTTGGATGATGTCTCTCCCTAAGAGTAGCAATATTTGAGCACATGGATCGATCTCAGGTATTTCATGAGCGATAGACTTCAGGTGGGGCAACCGGTGTGCAATGGTGGGAGATGGAATCTCAGAGTGGTCATCAGGCATGTAATTACACTCAATAAGTGTTGGGAGTGAGACACATACCTTTCCATCCATAGATACGGCTTGAAACCCAGTGGCTCTCCTTCCTGAAGTTTCTGTCACCCCAGCACAAGTTCGAAGAGTGTATGGATGCTCTGTTCCTTTTACTTTGAATATGTCAAAAAACTCAGATCTTGCTAGAGATCTGTTACTTTGCTCGTCGAGCACTGCGTACATCTTCACCATAGCCTCTGGAGTGCCTTCAGGATATACTCTTATCAGACATATCTTAGAGCATGATTTGGGTAATGGATTGTCTCCACAAATTTCTGTGCATTGTGAAGTGACATTTGCAGAAGGGCTTCTATCCTTCTCCCCGCCATGATCTGATGAGGGGTCTTTATTGGCCCACAGAGGAGGACCAGGATGAAGTGCAGACACATGCTTATCGCTCTCACATTCATTGCATTTGATTACTGCTTTGCAGTTCTTTGCCAAGTGAACCGTGGAAGCACAGCACCTATAGCACACGCCGTTTTCTCTAAGCAGTGTTTGCCTTTCTTCTAGAGTCTTTGCTCTGAACCCACGGCAACGTCTCAGCGGATGAGGTTTGTTTTTATGTATAGGACACTGCTTATCTACATCAATAGGTTCATTATTGGAACTTCTTGTGGGAGGAAATCCAGCTGACGATGCCACACCTGTCTTATGGGTAGACACAGCAATCCTTCTTTGTATTTGCTTTTTAACCAAAGGCTCTGCTTTAATCTGGTTTATACTAGATGTGCCAATACTAAAGCTTGGATCATTTCGAGCATGTGCTTCCTGACAGACGAAGTCAGTAAGAAAGGAAAATGGAGGGAAGGTAACTTTGTACTTCCTTTTGTACTCAGAACCTTGATAAATCCATTTTTCTTGCAGGTGATAAGGCAGCTTCTCCACAATTGGATTGACTCCTCTGGAGGTGTCCAGGTAAGAAAGTCCTGACAAGTAACCTTCAGCTTTAGCTGACTGAATTTCACATAGTAGATCTCCGAGCTCTTGTAATTTCAGAGGATCTTGTTTACTGATTTTTGGAAATTTCTCAATTTTGTCAAAAAGTGCTTTCTCAACCACCTCAGGGGATCCATACATCTCCTCTAGACGGTCCCAAGCCATTTTAAGCCCAACGTCAGGATACTTTATATTCACTGTCCTGATGCGTCTCACAAATTCTGATGACTTACTGCCCAGCCACTTAATCAATAGATCCAACTGTTCGCTGGAAGTGAGTTTGAGCCCGCTGGTAGCATTTAAGAAAGAAGACTTCCAAGCCCAGTAGTTTTCTGGGTGGTCATCGAATTTTGTGAGCCCGGAATTAATAAGCTCACGGCGAGCAAGAAACCTTGCTAGATCACTCATTTCAACTTCTCCTTGAAGAGGTGACTGGACAGGAGTGCTGGCATTGTAAGTCTGTGCAAGGGGCCAGAAATTAGTTGGGCTGAACATGGCAGACTGAGGTCTTTCAATCTTGACAGCGTTAGGTTTCGGGATTGGATCACTGACCATATTAACACAGTCAGGTGGAGCACACCTTGGAGAGCTTTCTGTTAACTGTCTGTTTTCACATTCATAGCGATTTACGAATTCAGCATGTGGGGTAGCGAAACTTGTTTCCTCAGGAGGAACTACAATAGAGTGACTTGAGTGTTGCTCCACATAATCACTGGTGCGTTGCACAGGGTCTATAGGAGGAGCGATTTGGGTATCTGAACGGCAACTGCCTCCTTCCATGCTCTCTACAGCCTCCTCCAATACTCTCGCTTCAGCCATAGCAGCAGCAGCTTCCTTTTCATGTTCTAATGCTGTAAGACTGCCCTCCATACGAACTTTCTCAATTTTCATTTCAGTTTCTTTTTTGACGTAATATGCACGTGTACGCTCAGCCTCAGCTCTAGCTCGTGCTTTAGCCGCAGCCATACTAGCTGATGTCCTACTAGACCTTTTAGATGATGTTGTTGAACGTGTAACAACAGATCTTGTTTCCAATATATTCTCAGTCTCCAATTTTCTCTCACTCTCCATGATGTGTGATGCATAAATCGTACCTCAGGGATGAGGACTGGAACAATGCAGAAGAATGAGATATGAGAAGAGACTTTTGTGAGAGCAGACTCTGTAGCTTTACTGAAGAGATTCCGTCTTTCCACTGAATTGAAGAGGCTGCGTCTTTTCACTATTCTGTCCCTGCTGCAAGTAGGTTGCACCTCGACAGATAGTTAAACAGGATGAGGGCTGAAGAAAAAGTCGAAACCAAAGGAGTTCTCTTTCAGTGTTTTACTTGAAATCTTCAGTTGCCAACATCGTTTTTTGTGAAACTAAAATGCAAACATAAAATATATATTAAGTATCAAGTATAAATAAATGTAACTTTTAAGAGAAAAACAGAATCTAGCGCTAATATATACGAAAGAGAGATATCAACAATCTTCTTTGTTAAATGTTCAACAAATTATTTTAAATGGCATGAAATACTTCTTTTTTAACATAAATGAGAATTAATGAACAATTAAACTTACAGACGATGGCCTCTTTGGCATGAAATGACAAGAATATAGCTTTAATCAGGGAGACATTTGCTGCTGCATCACTGCTATTGTGAAGTGAAAACTAAGATGGCTGACATGACCTCTAACCTAAGTCACATGATGTATATTAGCCAATTAAATAAACCTCAAATTAAATGACTACTTAAATGGTCAGAACAGAGTGTCTGCAACCCCTTCAGCCGTGACTTATTCACGATACAGCACTTGCCTCAAGTACCTTATTGCTTTTATAAAACGGTTACCACACAATACAAATACTAAAGCCAAAAAATATGTATCAATGCAACTTTCATGAAGTAAACTTTCACTAAAAGCCTTCCTTCCGTCGGAAAAAGTAGTCCCTGACCGTGAACAGCAACAGAAGTTACATTATTACGCCATTAGATGGCAGCAAAGACTGTCTTTATGTGTGTGTCAGTCAGTAGCGAAGACTTTTATATTGAAAAGACTGAATAGTTGTGAACACGGAACAAGATGCAACTGACAAATGCTTTGACTAGCGCTGTCAGTCACGGGAAAACCCCTTAACTGTTAAAAGGACAAGATAATACATCGGACATTTAAACATTTTTTATTATGAACATAGGACTGATCTGAAGGAAAATGCTAAATCTGAATGCAAGTAATAAACTCGCTCACTCAATCTCTTTCTCACAATACTCTTCTACATAATACAGTAAGCTTCAATGAACAGTTTACGTTGCTAAGAGTGGTTGCTAAGGGTGTTGTGTAGTTTTTTTTTGTTTTTTTTTGATTGATTTCCAACATATAATATAAAAATACTGAACAAATAAGGGTGTTGTGTAGTGATACACAGAACCATTGGGTGAAGCAGTCATAGCCGTGTTTTATCGTGAATAAAACACAGCTATTGACCAATCAGAATCAAGGACAGAAACTAACCATTTTATAATTTAATTTATGTCATTACTGCAGGTTTGTGCAATATTCAGAGAATATTGAATATACTGTGAGAATATACTGTTTTTATTCATTTTGAGGAATACTGACTTTTTGTGCAAGTGAGATCAGTAAATGCCTGCTCACATTTAGTCTAGAACTACAATAACCATCATGTTCACACAGCGCCTCTGCACTTACTCACGATTTCTCTCAACATGGGCGCAAGAGAGCTGTCACTCAATGAATGGGAAAATAAAGTAACTTGTGTTACTTATTTAAAAAAGTAACTTAGATATTTTGTTGTAAATTTAAAAGTAATGCGTTACTTTACTAGTTACTTGAAAAAAGTAATCTGATTACGTAACTCAAGTTACTTGTAATGCTTTACCCTAACCCTGCTTTTCAATGAATAACTTGATCTTTTAATTGATTCATTAACAAATCAGTCTGACTCTTCAGTTCAAATAGATCCAGTCGGTTAACCACTCATTAGAGGGTTTATCATTGAAGATTATCATTGAATATAGTACTTATATGGATTACTTTTATGATACGTTTACACTCCTTAAAAATAGAGGTTCCAAAATGAGTTTTCGCAGTGATGCCATTGAAGAATCATGTTTGGTTCCCCAAAGAACCTTTCAACAAGTGATCAAACATAACAGTATTTGAACATTTTTTTTTTTTTTTTTTTTTTTTCTTTTTCAAAGAACCACTTTTTCTAGTGTGAAGAACATTTTAAATATATAAAGAACCTTTTGTGGAATGGAAAAGTTCAATGGATGTTTAAGGTTCTTCATGGAACCATAGATGCAAAGAAAGAACCATTATTTTTAGGAATGTATATGCTTTTTGATGCTTGAAAGCTAGTGCTCATTCATTTTAATTGCATAGAAAAAGAAAACAATATTTAGATTCTTAAAAATAACTACTTTTATGTTCCACAGAAGAAAGAAACTAAAGGCCCGGGGACCTCAACGGACTGAACAGGAGAAATGAACCAGAAAAGATTTCCATGTGAAAGAAGGCAAAGCATCCACACACCTACCTATTACATAATCACCACAGACCAATGGTAGTACAAAGATGTTTACCAGCCGTAGCAAACTTTTTCAATATGTTCGCTTTGGCAAACTGTTTCGAACTCCCAAAAACGAACTCCAAACGAACTTCATTTTGGCCTGATTTTGTTCTAAATGACTTCACAGCAGTTTGTTCTTTGATTTCGCTTGAAGTATATCGGAGCCTTAAGGGTTTGGAATGATGTTAAAGTGAGTAAACGTTTTTTTTTTATCAAGGACTGTTCAGGCACAGTTCTGAATTGGATAACCCCACTGATATTGTCCGCACATACATTTTCCTGTGTTTCCTTTCAGCCATGTCCAGTTAGACACCATCAATGTTCAGTGTATATCCCAACTAACCCAAACATGAAAAACTTTAACAACTTTTTAATCATTCCTCACCCAGCCGGCACCATTCAGACTCCACAACATTTTCTCCGTACTTTCCCCATGTTTTGTGGCTTTGTCCAGCACTATGAATGAAAAACCATTTTTTTATTCAAATTATAGCTTGAGTCCTTTTGGCGAGTCCAGCACATGAGCAAACCCATTTAATTGAGGTGCTTCGACCGTCATTCTCCTTACTGTTATTTTACTTGGCTGCTGTTTGTCGGTGGTCAGAGCCCAATTGCCTGCTGCGGGAGACAGAAAACATTATTATTCACAATACTTGGTGCGGAATGTATGCTAATAAGGGAACTGTTCAGATTTTTGAGGCTGGAGTGATGTCATGGTTGTGTTTTGTCTCACCGTGGATCCATGCCACTACATTTCCTGGCAAAATCAGGGGAAAAGACTTTAAGCCCAGCCTAAGTCTGAACTGTGTGTGGACTGTTTGGGATGATTATGAGGGTTCTTTTGTTGTATTACATTCCTGAATAGCAATGTCTTGCAGAAGTCCCACTGAGACCAGTCACTTGCAACATCATCCGGTCCAAAATGTAGTAGGCCTATGCATTGTGAGGTTCAAGAATGTGTCAGTCAAAGAGAGAGCCTGCTGCAGAAAATGCAATTACTAGCATTTATCTAGACACAAATTTTCAAAACAAAGTTTGTTTTATCTTTACTCCAAAGAGACTAATGTCATCTTGCATCATGGCAAAATTGCAAATGAGTATCCAAGATAAAGAAAAGGAAAATTATTTTAAAAATCTAGTTTAAAATGCATGTGCCACATTATCTAAATATGTATGAAATACTTTTACATAATTTTTAAACAAAAGTTAAAATTAAACTATCAGTACATTTGAATTAAGAAATTAACAACATTTCCATCACATAAGAGGAATTCAAGTAATTGTATGTATGATTTTTTTTATAGGGCTAAATTGAATCTGGACAAAATGAGCATCACCATAAAAACTTTATTATCTTCATCTTTGCTTTACATTAACAGTTTCCAGTTAGCCTTCAAAGGTGAAGTACGATTTGTTTGGCAATTGAACATCCCCGATCATTATTGGTTGGACAATCAGATAGACCCGCCCCAAACTCACGCCATTGGTTGAACCAGTGTTGCTATGGTTGGTCAGGGTGCTCAAACAGACTGATTTTAGCGCCACAAAGTCAGTAGCTGTTTCAATTGTTGCAAATTTTTCAAAAAAAAAAAAAAAAAAAAAAAAAAAATCACAGTAAGACAGACAATCTGGCAGGTAATAGTAGCCAACCATAAGACTGAATGATTCAGTCACAGTCCAAAAAAAAAAAAAAAAATAAAAAAATAAAAAAATATCGGTAAATATGTTTCCATTGTAGTTCACGCGTATGTTTTGATTATTAAAATTGTAGGTTAATCATGCATATGTGGATTTACTATTTTTATTTTAATATTGAGATGCAATTTAAAGGCACAGTATGTAAGTTTCGCCGCTAGAGGTCGCTTATTCAAAACAATAACAAAGTTTATTAAAGTTTTATTAACGTTACTGTGGTATGAAGCAGGGTGGGGCCGAGAGGCTGGGACATTTTATGTTGCTTATGCGCCGCAGTCGGCCGACTAAAGTTACGTTTAACGTCCGCCTCCTTCTTCCCTGAACTTGAACTTTGTTAACTTATGTTTGATCACTTAAATTCACATTATTTTATTTCGTTCTAATAACAGCCACAAGTGCTGAATTACTACTCATACAGGTCACTTTATCTGACAAATTAAAATTGTGGGGTAGCGCAGCACTGTTTTACTTTGTCAAAACAATCTACGTTAAAAAACTAAATACGTTTGAGTGTGTTGAAAGTTATAACGTTACTCTGCGCGTTCGCTCAGTGGCTGTATGAGACACTTGTTGCACATTGCAGTAAGCTAGATCGATATTAGAATATCATATTAATAAAAGCTGGATGACTTGTGTTGCTAAATGGCATGCAATTCATTTTAAAATATATTGTACGGTTTGTGGAAAAAATGGAAAAAATGCTGTACTGTTACTACAAATAAAGCTCTTTCTGATTAAGCTATGTTAGCCATTTGACAAAATAATGTTTTCTCTGAGGTATGGTGCATAGTTGCTTGTGGTAAGACAAGAAAACAAGAGATTCAAACAATAAGACTAACCGTGTTGAGATATAACAATGATTATTTTTCTGTCAATAAAAGTATCCAAACAGTTGCTCACCTGTCTATTAAAGCGTCTTTGGTGTTTCCATGGTTTCTACGGGAGGAAAGGGTAGCGCTGGATTTTACGTCATTGACAGGTGACGCAATGACACGGGCCTTTACACTGGTTAAAATAGCTGATTTGTCTGGATTTAAACATTCCTGGAATCATTTGGGATAATGCAAGTACACAAGTCAACAAAATATATAACATTGTTCTAGTGGTTTTGGATATTTTAATCCAAAAATATTACATATTGTGCCTTTAATTTATTTGCATCTCTGTGTTGTATTTCAGCATTTTTATGCCATATCCCAATATTTGCATAAAAATACGTAAATGTAAACCCGGATAGTTTTTAAACTTTAGAGGAGAATCATCCTTAAAATTACAATTATCTCTGCTCTAAGATAGAATATAGTAGGCCTATTAAAACATCAAAGAAAAAAAAAAAAAAAAAAAAAAAAAAATTCACATAAACTTTGTGATGTATCTCACAGTTAAAAGAATCTAGTTTTAACCTTGCTCTTGAAAAATCATGTCCATTTAATTTAATTTGAACCAAATCAACACTGTCCAGGTCATCGCTAGACAGCAGAGTGAAAAGAAAACTAATTGTTACCTGAAGCAGGAAATGACAGCGACCTCGCTCCTCCTCCTTTTCGTTGTCTTGTGAAAGTATGTTTTTTTTTTCAAGTGGATGCCCACTCCCCGGCGAGACCAGAAGGGTTTAGTTTTATTGCTCCGATAAAAGCGCTGCGAGCTAACAGTCGCAGCGCAGTTGGCTGTTTCATTCTTTTGCACGGCTCTGGACAAGAGAGAATCACACATCCCATTTCTCACATCGCCCGCTTCCACGGCCCCTAGCGCATTTTATGTAGTTCTCCCCTCTTGTGCAGATGGGTTAAATATTACATCAAAGAGCCTTTAATGTTTCACAGTGCCTCTCGAGTTTCGTCCCTGTATCGAGTTCAAAACTAGTGCACGGTGCATTTTAACAGTAGACTTAATGGATCGCAGTCCATAATCAGATTATCACCGGCTTAATGTAGAACAAATTTCACTACACCCAGCATCAAAGAGGAGTCACACACTGTAAGTCCACACTGCATCCTTAATTCAGTGTTTAGACCTGATCGAGACACGGAGGAAAAAAGACGGATGAGGTATGAAACGATTTTGATAGAAGGCAGATACACAATGGACTTGTAAAGAATGAAAGACAACATCACTCACTAAACCAGTTGCATATGTGCTTTATGTCTTCTTCCAAATGTTTTTCGTGTTTTACGTTTATAGCTCCTTCACTGTCAAGCATTTATCTCGAAATCATTTCCTTTCACTGTCATTCCTCAGGGTCATCCGCATTTCAACATGTCTGCACTCAAAATCTTCCCAAATGTTACAACAAATGAAGACAAATACATGTTCTGGCAGTGTCTGTGGTGTTTAATCAAATGGTTTGTGTTATTAAACCCCCACAAAGAGCGCTGGTTTTACTTGAGACCACCAGCAAACATGAGAAGGCTATCAAGTCAGTTTTACTTATACAGATGTTAGAACTTTTTACTCTGTGCTTATTATTACACCGATTTCTGGAATACTCGATTCTGTTTGGTCAACTGTGGCAACACGCTGTTTTTGTGTGTGTCCCTTTAAATGCAATGAGCTGCTGCTCCATCCCGGCCCACTTTCCATAAGAGGGCGGAGCTTTAACAGCTCGCGCTTCAGTTGCTTAACAACAACAAAGCTGGAGAATCTCACGCAGCCAAAATGACGATTGTCAGTAACGGTGTTCAGACTTACATTGTTCAAACTGGAGTCGGACACTGATGGAGAGACTCAGGAAGAAGTTACAACTTTTAGAATGCAACTGGATGTTTCTGAATGGTTAGTGGATAAATTTATGTAGTTGCTGTGGAGTTGATTCAACTCATCGACTAGCATGTGCTGTCATGTTAATCTTTTGTGCAAATCCAGCATTGAATTGACCCTCATTTGTGAAGCAGTCTGGCGTAAAATGACAGCATGGCAACAACACTCTACTACAACAATTCTTCCTCTTCTCTAAAGCAGCCCAACATGGCCTTGCCCCCTTTGCTGCGTGTTCCCGGGGGCAGAGATTATGTAAATGTTAGGGTTAGTGATGTCACAAACCTAGGAAGAAGCTCATTGTAGTCCCTACCAGCCGTTCGTTGTAGTCCTTAAACAGCGAATTCTTTAAAAGAAAATATCTCCCTTTGCATTGAACTTTGAGCGTCATAACTTTGCAGACATTTATGCTCTAATAGCAACATTACACACTAACTTAAGTTAAAAAAGTGAAATCATAATCAACCATTGTTGATTTGGTTGATTGGATCACAAGTAGACGAGGCAGACTTATACCCGTTTACACCTGGTATTTTAATCCGCCTCTTTTGTCCACTTTCAACCACTTCTGTCCTGATTTCTTCGAGGGGAGGGTCTATGGGCAGGTAAATGTATAGTATTATTTAGATCTTTTGATCTAATAGATAAAATAAGCTTGCGCAATTTACGTGAACGCGCACAGAGATGACGGAAAAACATACAGAGAGCGTTTTTCGTCTTCAAACCAAATTTGGGTCTTCAGCCGACAACGTTTAAATCTGTCTGGTTAGCACGCTTCCCATAATGTTTCCGCATTAAGTCAATAGGTGGAGAGAAGGCGCTCTTTCTCGCTGTTCAAACACATTCGACCACCTGAGCGTTTCAACTACCTCTGGAAGTGGTCAAAAGTGGACCAGCTCAAAACGTTTTAGACCCCGTTTACACCTGTACTTAGAGTCGTCCACTTGTGATCCGATCGACCAAAAGGCATCTTAATACTAGGTGGACGTTCAGGACGTTCTCTCTGGGCACGTTCATATTATGTAAATTGCGTGAGCTTATTTTGTCAATTACATTGAAAAAACTGAAAAAACCCACACATTTACCCACCCATAGACCCTCCCCTTGAAGAAATCAGGACAGAAGTGGTCAAAAGTGGACAAAAGAGACGGATTAAAACACAGGTGTAAACGGGAATGTGTCTCCCTCGTCCACTTTGTGATCCAACCAAAACGCATCTTAATATCAGGTGTTAACAGGGCCTTAGAGTGAAACAGCTCCAGAAGTAAAAATCCAATTCATTTTCTCCTGAGGGGAACTGATTTTCAACAATAACTTATAAACCTTTAAAGACAGACCTACAAGGTTGTTAATTGATGGTATATTTTTTATTTCAACTTTTTTTTTTTTTAACAGCGGAATTCCTGTTGAAAAATATTCATGATTCTGGAAATAAATCTTCACCTGCAAGAGTCGAAACAAGCAAATTGTGCCAAAATAATTCTTTAGCGACCACCCACTCCTAAGCACTGTGAATGAGGAAATATATATATATATATATATATATAATTTTTCCCTTCAAATCAAAGTTTGTAATGTTGTGATTTACCTTGTTGCTGGTTGGTTAGGTTTAAGGTTTATAACTCTTTAACTTCTTTGTTCCCTATGGGGAAAATGAATGTGAAAAAAACTTGTGGAACCATGGCCGCTGAAAAAATGATCAGGTACTGTTGCACTCTATATTTGCTGTTGGCCATGGCAACACAATATATCACTACTTTCTCTGGTATCACACTATGGACTCTCGCTTTTTTGTTTCATACAAACCATTTTGCACCATCTTGTGTATCCATTATTATTGTAGTGAAACTGACCTCAGAGAACTTCAGTATTAATATTACTGTAATACTGTTGCAGTGTACGTCTTGTTGCTTGGCTGAATGTTTTGTACATTGTAATGGACAATTTTTTTCTTAGAAGCTTTAAGATAATACACAGTGAACATTTTAAAATAATGTAAACTCAAATCAATATTTTAGGTAAACTTATTTGGTGGTGGGATAAGCAGGATAATGTACAGTCATTTGGTCATCATTGCAAAATAAACCCCCTTCGGGTGAGAAATTAGAGTGCCATACTATATAAAATAATTTTAATTTCTTCTTGTTATTATTGTTCTTCTCAGTTATACTGCCCTTGCCAACCTCTTTGGCTCCAAAACCTGTCCCTGGACCTTGGTACAGTGCTGTAGTGAATGTGGGGTGTCACAGTTCTTGAAAGCTTAGAACAGAGAAATGGACCCCAGCACTATTTTTAGATGAAAATGGACACTTACCACTCCAAGCCACAGATCATCAGTCTTGCACTGGATGTTTTTGGACTTTCTTTGGAAAAAGAGAAATACCTTATATTCCCTTTGCTCTTTCAATTCAACATTGTTACACCCCGTAAATGGTCAGACTATGATATTAAGCATTCATCAACCCTGCTGCCCAGAAATCAAGCTCAGGACTTCAGCTCAAATTCAAAACAGAAAGCTTGCGATTGATGGCTTCCGTAGCCAGGCCGTTTTTAGTTGAGCTATGATGTAAGAGAATAAACAAGACGGCCTGACGTAGTCAGCTTAATCAAGACTAGCTTCCTTTTCCGTAGGCGCACAATTCTGCGCAATTTCTCCCTCCAGTTCATTCCTCATTCATAATTTCTAATCTTGTTTAGATGTTGATTGTATAGACGGACCAAATCAGAGGTCCACGTGCTTACAGAAACTCTTCCTTATGCCTTCAGACTGCACAAATAAACAGGCAGGGCTAGAACATCCATCTTGCTTATGCGCCGCAGGATCATGCCCAACAAAAACACGGCTTCTGTTTTCTATCTGTGCGCGAAGTGACTGGGACGGGGCCAGGAGACACAGGCCTCTGTCGTGTGCTGCCCAGGCTGGCATCACTCTTGAAACATTAAACCAACATCTCCTTAAATTAGGATTATACAAATTGGCTTTCCTCTGACTCACTTCTTCCTCTTTTATGGTCAGTCTCTGAGTGCCTGCGGTACATTGCGTTTGATGATGTGCAGCAGCCAGGTAATTGCTCCAAAACCACCATGTTGTTTTCTGACAGCGCAACATGTTAAAGTTAATGTTGTGGATCATGACAACATCTTCCACTGGTTTTGTTTATTTAAATTTTCACAAATTCATCAAACTCACAATTTCCAAAACACAAATAACACTTTACTTAAGAGTTTCAGCACTGGACTGTAAAAAATCAGGTAGAACTTAAAAAAAAAAAAAAAAGTTATTAATTAATTAATTAATTTACTTAACTTAAATAGATCCCTTGACTGAACATAAAATGTCAAGTTCCCATAACTTATAAATAAAACCAGCAAATGGAAAATCAATGCAACCATATTAATTATATAAGAGGGTGAATGAGTCTAAACCACCAAACCATTTTTTCCAGTGTGGGTTTACACTAAAAAAAAAAATAAATAAATAAATAAATATAAAACAAAATGCATGTATCCAAATCACCTGTTGTTTTGGAATAAAGTGCCCCTATTATGCTATTTTAAAGGTTCCTAATTTTGTTTTGGAGGACTCCTACATTAGTTTTACATGCATCCAACACTTTAATTTTCTCATAATATACATTATATATTAATATACATAATATAACCCCTCCTTTCCGAGAGCCTACTCTGCTCTGATTGGTCAGATGGCCCAGTCTGCTGTGATTGGTCCATCACTTACAGCTTGTGTCAGAAACGAAACGCCCATTACATCTCTGAATTTCAGCTCTAGAGGCTTCCTCAGCACTTGATGAAGCCATTCAGTATATGAGGATGATTAGGAGGCCATGATGAAAGACAGACACCAATGGCCAAATTTGGCCAGGATGCCGGGGTTACACCCCTACTCTTTTTCAAAGGACATCCTGGGATTTTTTATGACCACAGAGAGTCAGGACCTCAGTTTAATGACTCATCTGAAGGATGGTGCTTTTTATCAGTATAGTGTCCCCATCACTATATTGGGGTGTTAGGACCCACACAGACCACAGGGTGAGCACCCCCTGCTGGCCTCACTAACACCTCTTCCAGCGGCAAACTTTTTTTCCCAGGAGGTCTCCCATCTAGGTACTGACCAGGTTCAACTCTGCTTAGCTTCAGTGGGCAACCAGTCTTGGGCTACAGGGTGACAGCTGCCAGTAATAATGGCATTGGTTTTACCGTATCAATTTAAGCCAGAGTCCTCATCCTTTGGAAGTACATGCAAAGTGGATTTGCTTTCGCAGAGCAGCGTCTTCTTGACATGTCGACACGAACCAAACCCTTCCAGGCCTCAGCTACAACTTTGAGGGCCAGTCAAAATAGACCTTGTACACAGGCAGCCAATGAAGATCAGGCATTATGCAAATTTGTGACAAACCTACATAGGTTTGTGCAGAAAGACTGGAATAACTGACGACTTGTTTCAGGCAGTTCAGAATCTGATCTTTCTTTTGGGAGACAAAAACTCCATTTATCATGCACTTTGATCTTTGAAACTTTGCAGACCTTTTACATTCACAAACAGCTATACACTACATAAAAGATAATACACTGTAAAAAAATATTTTCATGATTAGTTATAACAAAATTTTTTCTTTTGTCAAATCAACTTAAATAATTAATGCGGTTCAGATAACATCATATTTTGAGTTTCTGTTGATTAAACCAATCGCCTTCATTGTATTAACTCAAATTTTTTAATTTCAGTGAACTTAAAATTTTAAGGCAACCAGGTAACTTACTTTAAGTTAAACCAACAATTCTTTTTTACAGTGCATCCGAAAAAGCATAATAGGGGAACATATACAAGGACTAATTACTAAACAAGGGATACCTGTGCACGTGATTAAGACGATGAACCAATAGGTTTGTTTGAGATGAACTACACTAGCCTGCCACCGGCTGGCGAGATCTGCCGGTTGCAGGCGGGGGAGGAGCACAGAGACGGCTGTCAGGTCAGACACTTCGTGCTTTCCGTAGTGTGCTGAACCAGCGTCATTCATTGCAGACCACGTGATTTTTGCATTGATTGTAGCCGAAGAAGTGGATGCGATTGAAATAAGAATATACATTTACTAGATAGTGTAATCTTAATGTTTTGTGTGTTTTGTTTGAATATCAGATATTCAATATCAAGATTGGTTAAATACAGGAACTTGTCCAAGAAAAAACACGCAGCACACATCACAGAATCTGACCAATGAGAATAAAGTGTGTCGCCATCAAGGCTTTCGCAACCGATTTTGAGCAACTGCAGCTCCTGACCTAGGCGGCTGGTCTCATTTTGCTCTCGCGGTACTTTGATGGCACATGTGATCATAAGGAGGCTGCAGCGCCGAACAAAGTCGGACAAATATTCTAACCAGAATGCATTGCTTTTGTCAGGCAACAGCCGATCTTTGCAGCGCCACATTAAGTTGAACAAGCCTAATGACAACATAGCACATGACAAGGGGAACACATGGCAGGATCACATGACTAGAACATGACACAAACAAGGGAAGCACATGGCAAACAGGAACATGAAACATGACTAAACTTCAAAATAAGACATGAAACATGAACATGAAACAAAACCAAAACTATACGTGACAGTGCTACAGTAATGGTTTCTTTTAAGTGCTGTAGAGTACTATGTAAATACCAAAGTATATGAATATGGTAATCATTCAGTACCACGGTACAGTACAAAGTATCATGGCAATAACATCACTGTACCATGGTACAGCAACACACAGCACGTTATTTTAAAGGCAACGCAGATAAAATCAAAGACCACAGGCCTGTTCGCACAACGGATGATAATTATAGCGATAGCTTAATTATAAAGTTTTAAAGGGGTGGTTGATTATGATTTCACTTTTTTAACTTTAGTTAGTGTGTAACAAACGACATCTGCAAAGTTACGATGCTCAAAGTTCAAAGCAAACCGAGATATTTTCTTTTAAAGAATTCTCTTTTTAAGGACTATAACAAACTGCTGGTAGGGACTACAACGAGCTTCTTCCAGGGTTGGTGACATCACTAACCCTAAAATTTACATAAACCCTGCCCCCGAGAACACGCAACAAAGGGGGAGGCCATGTTATTGCAATACAGTACATAACACAAATGCAATAGCATGTCATAAAAGGATGCCAACATAAGTTATAACCGTAATTAAACTAAACTATACCTGTTCTATCTTCATGCAGCATATATTCTCTGGCTCTGTAGGCATCTTACAACAGTTCCCACATGAGCGATTTATAGATTATCATGACAGAATATGCTAATCAATGACTTTATAGCCCGGAACACACCAAGCCGACACCGACGAGCTGGTGGCGACGAAAGCAGACAGCGTCTGGGTCCAAAGTCCAACTTCAGACCAACTTCAGCCGACGGTGCAGAACACACTGAGAAAACTTAGTATTCTCAAAATATCCCACATCAGCTACATAAATTAAGCAACTAACCGTTCAGAAACGTTCTGTTGCATTCTACATGTTGTCACTTCTTCTTCAGTCTCTCCATCATTGTCCGACTTCGGTTTGAACATAAAAGATTGAACAGTTTCTGACATTTCCAGTGAGTCTTCGTGAGGTAATCAATGCTGCTAACACTATGTGCTAACATGAGCTCTTGAAACCCCGCCCTCTGCTTAGGAGCAACAGCTCATTTGCATTTAAAGGGACACACACAAAATTGGAGCGTTTTTGCTCACACTCAAAAAGTGACAAATTTAACATGCTATAATAAAATTATCTGTGGGGTATTTTGAGCTAAAACTTCACATACACACTCTGGGGACATCAGAGACTTATTTTACATCTTGTAAAAATGGCATTATGCCACCCCTTTAATAATCATTCTAATTCTACTGTATGAGAATAGGGAAGTCCACACTGCAACTATCATGACAACAACACAGTGGGACGATACTGTTGGAATGACTTTCAGAGCAATTTTTTCTGGCTGATGAAGGATAAAAACATTGACAGCCAATCAGAGTCCACTCGACTTTAAAGAGTTTGAGCATTTAAAGTGGCAGACAGAACATTATTGAGTTGGCGTGGATAGCAATATACCAGTAATTATCATTCTTGGTGTGAACAGGCCTTACTGTTTTAAGTTGTATTAACTTCATAACTGTTTCAAGTACTCCATGAAAATAATTGTTACTGTGGGGTAAATATTACCCTGAGTGCATAGACTGCAAGCTATACAGCATATAATATTTTACCCCCTCTGTTTCATTTATTTTAAAAAGTATGATGAAAAGCAGATTGATTTATAAGCAGAACAATTCCTTGGAACGTCATTGTTCTCATTTTAAAAGCCGATCTGTGCCAACCGAATTAAACTGAAATAACACATTCATAGTTTCATTTGGCTCATGAAGCAAATACACCAAAGTAATCATCAATTAATGCCGGTTTTAATGTAAACACACTTTATTTGCAACATTGTTCATTACCAAGAATAAATAAACCTATTTAGTGTAGGAATGTACATTTTTATTTTTCATTTAACATTTACGCAGCCAAGGGCAGACATTTGTTTTCATTTATTCCACCATTAGGATAATTTTACCATTATACATAAAAGGCTCCTGAGGTGTTTACAGCATAAAGCATGTTTTTCTTTTCAAAATGATTTTCAATGAATTAATGATCCTGATTATCCAAGATCAAACCCAAATGTGATTGACAGAGCTGATGTAGTGTCTAGCACAAACATATTCCCTCATAATTCTCTCTAAAACTAATTGCATAAAGTAGAAACGTATACGTTAGTTTACATGTGGATGTACATGTGCAACCATGCCTGTGTGTGTTCCCACTCCTATATGTATGTGAACTTTAACATCCGTGAATGAGTTCCAGGTGTGTGTATGTGTGGTTTGTGACACAGCCCACCTCAGCGCAGTGGTGATGTGCTCCATCTTGAGAGCTAGGTTCTTTTGCCTTGTTTCTCCAGCATATGTAAACAGGCAGTGTCAGGTCTCTGGTAATGACTGACCTCACCGTAGCTACAATGCAGATTGCTTTTCCTCTCTCGATGGTCCCCTCACTGAATGTATGCCAACTGCAGCCCTGCTTTACAAAAATGTCCCATGCAAAATCCCAGCTGCCTCTGGCACTAGAAACCATTGTTCAATGTTGAATTTTGAAAAATAGCACCGTTGCATGTGGACTTTATTTAAAGAACCTCCCAGAGAACTGTAATGTATAGAAGCCCATTTCTGCCACATAAGAAAAAAGAAAATCATGCTTTTTTTAAAATCATAATTAATGACATAAAAGTCAAAAGTAAGACCATACTCATGAGATGGTCATAAGTCATAATTATGTTATGAAAAGTCAAAATTATGAGATAAAGTTAAAAAAAAAAAATGACTTAAAAAGTAAAAAATTATGACAAAAAGTCAAAGTACTTTTTATCTCATAATTTCATTTTTTTCAAAATTGAAATTATGAGATAAAAAGTACTGACAAGTCAATTGTTTTGTTTACAATGTACGTTTGTATGAGAGTATGTCAATTTCAACTTTTTATGACAATTTTGATTTAGTATGTCAAAATTATGACTTTGTATGTCAATTTTGACTTGTCCTAATTTTGACTTTTTGTCATAATTTTGACATAAAAAGTGAAAACTGAGCATGTCATAATTATGACTTACTATGTAATAATTATGAATTAGTGCGCCATAATTTCAACCTTTTATGTCATAATTTCGACTTTTTAATTTCATAATTGACATAAAACTCAAAATAATGACTTAGTATGTCAATTTCGACTTTTTATGCCATAATTTTGACTGTTTAATCTCATAATTATGACATAAAAGCTTAAAATTATGAGTTAGTATGTTATAATTTTCACTTGGTATGTCAAAATTATGACTTGGTATGTCATAATTTTGACTTTTTATCTCATAATTATGACTTTGTCAGTTTTAGCTTTGTATGTCATAATTTTGACTTTTTATAATTCTGACATAAAAAGTGAAAATTAATTAGTTAGTAGGTAGATTTACGAAAGAATGATTTTTTTTCTTATGTTGTAGAAATAGTAGTGCCACTCTGTGATCAGAAAGAAAGCGATTGGACTTAATTAAACTTTCCTCTTTTGCCAATCTGTCACTGTCGGTCTTAATTTCTTAGCAAATGCGCTGTGATTAAAGGAGCTGTACCCCTATGTACCACACCGATCGCACCAGCCGTACTATTCCAGGGAATTCTCTAGCTATGAGGCAAAACCTCCAGTGTCAGAATCCAGCCTGTGTCGACATTTACAGATTACTGTTGCCGCTAATGTATCTGTGCTTGCAGCCACAAGTCAAGTCATAATAATTAAAGACACGCTGCATCTCAAGCACACATTAATCATGTTTTATATGGACTTTGAAGCTGTAATGGGAAACAGCCACCCGTACGACTGCCTCTCCACTTTTATTGTGCTTTGGACAAATTGTGGTGAGTGTATGCTGTATGGCCCATTTCTGACTGGCTTTTACAGGAAATGGCAAAAAGAAAAGCACAAATAAACTGGAGTGAATCAGGGAGACAGTCGGCAGTTATGCTGTCTTGATTGACTCACCAGACAAAACAAAGTCTGATCTGTGTGAGTGCAATATGGCACAGCTATCTATAGATTGTCAATATATTACATTTAAAATTATAAAAAAAATTATAACTAATTGATTACACAAATTTATCAAGATATTTATGGTAAATAAATAAGCTTAATTTAAACTGTTCACTAGACACAGTAATTATTCATTGCCTAGTTTTTATGGAGCATTTCAACCAATATATAACAAATTCTGCTTATTGGAAACACTACACAGCAAAATCCCCAGGGTTAAATCAATTCTGCTCAGATTACATATGGTCCCTCTCTGTATAGTGTTAAAGTAACATTGAAGAAGAGTTAAAGTTAATGAGATAATTAAGTGATTAATTAAGTTATGATTGAGCATTAGTGATGAACACCTGATGTTTTCGAGCTGAATCACTGAAGAGAAACACAATAACTACAAATGACTTCCAGCCACAGCCTTAAAAGACATTAAATCTCTCAAGATCTGAATAAACAAGTCCACAAACAGCATATTATCTCATTAACTTTAACTCTGCTTCAGTGTTATTTTAACTCTATGTAGAGAGGGACCATATGTTCTCTGAACAGAGTTGATTTAACTCTGGGGATTTTGCTGTGTACTAAACTATAAATGTATAAATTTAGGTAAATTCAAATTCATAAATAAATACATTTAAATGTATAATATAATATAATATAGGTTTTCCCTCTGCTTTCATTAAATGCAAGCAGAGTGAAGTGAAGTGACATGTGGCCAAGTATGGTGACCCATACTCGGAATTTGTGCTCTGCATTTAACCCATCCAAGTGTGCACACACACAGCAGTGAACACACACACAACATGACAGCCAATGTTGCGGCGCCCGGGAAGCAGTTGGGGGTACGGTGCCTTGCTCAAGGGTCTCACCTCAGTCATGGTATTGACATTCACTCCCCTCACCGACAATCCCTGCTGGACCTGAGACTCAAACCCATGACCTTTGGGTTACAAGTCCAACTCTCTATCCATTAGGCCACGACTGCCCCTGGATATGGTTCTCTGTCTAGAGTCCACAGATATCTACAGTGTGTACAGAATTATATTTTTTTCCAGGCACATCTTACCAATTCCAAACCACATTAATATTAATACTATTAATTTTGTATTTAATCATTTATAAGTGATATATAATTGTTCATGAAGGCTAGAAATGAAAAACGCCTTATATTCAGGTGTGCATAATTATTAGGTACGTTTTCTTTTACAGATAAAATGAGCCAAAAAAGAGATTTAACTCAGACTGAAAAGTCAAAAATTATTAAATGCCCATGAGAAGGATGCAATACTAATGCAATACTAGAAATTGCACAGTTAAGGCATGAACATTGGACAGCAAAACGCTCATTGGGTCAGCAGGGTGAGACAAAAACAGGTGGAGAAGAAAAGACACATGATAACTGCAAAAGAATTAAGAATTAGGGTGAAGAATTTAGTGGGAAACCATCAGGAACCCTTTAGTCTCCAACGCCACCATTTTCCAGAACTGCAACCTACCTGGCGTCTAGAAGTGCAAGGTGTCAGGATCTCAGAGACTTGGGTTAGGTAAAGAATCCTAAAAAATGAAGAATGGAGGGAGGGAGGGAGCAGACATGTTGTCATGTGGCGGACCTCCCCCGGGTGAATAGAGACTCCACCCCTGGGCGGTCAAAGCAAGATGGCGCACCTTCGATCAAGCGGATGTGGAACACTTTGCGACCAAAGAGAACTCCCACTGCCAAACTTACTTTTCGAAGAAAATGGATGCACTGGCTCTGAAGTGGCCACGTCGCCGCTTTTATGCATTCCCTCCTGTAGCCCTGCTCTCGCAGGTCATAAGTCGGATACGGGAAGAAGCTTGTGCTGTTCTTCTGGTGACACCACGCTGGCAGAACTATGGTTCCCAGAATTAGTCCAGCTACTGTCAGCAGCTCCGTGGCCCATACCGCTGAGGAGAGACCTTCTCTCCCAAGCAGTAGGTATGATCTGGCACCCCCAACCGGAGTTGTGGGACCTGCATGTTTGGCCCCTCGACGGAGGCCATCAGGCCTTTCCCCGGAAGTCATGAGAACAATCTCAGAGGCAAGGACCCCTTCCACAAGGCGCCTTTACTCCCAGAAATTGTCTATTTTCTCAAGCTGGTGTCTAGCTCGGAAAATAGACCCCGCTGAATGCGAGACCGTGTCAGTTCTCACATTCCTGCAGGAGATGCTGTGGGCACGGCCCCTCCACACTCAAAGTTTATGTGATGGCCATTGTGCCAAATCATGCCCCGATAGCTGGCCAATCGATTGGGAAACACGACTTAGTCATTAAGTTCCTCAGGGGGGCTAGGAAGCTAAACCCTCCATGCCCATGCTCGGTCCCGGCTTAAGGCACTTCGGGGCCCTCCCTTTGAGCCAACCTCCAGTCCTTCTCACTTAGACTGCCCTCTTGCTGGCTTTAGTGCAGCCAAGTGAGTTGGAGACTTGCAGGCTTCGTCTGTGGATCCTTCCTGCCTTGAGTTCGGTCCTAATGACAGTAAGGTGGTCCTTAGGCCAAGGAAAGGTTACGTGCCGAAAGTGCTTTCCACTCCGTTTAGAACGCCAGTGATAGTGCTGTCAGCCCTTCCGTTCATGGAGAACGAGCAGGCACCTCACCCACTCTGTCCTGTCAGGGCCTTTAGAGTGTATTTTGAGCACTCTGGCCAATTTCGGCAATCAGAGCAGCTGTTCATCTGCTTCAGAGGCTGTACTAAAGGGCTGCCAGTTTCGAAGCAAAGACTTTCCAGATGAATTGTGGATGCGATAGTGCTGGCTTACAAGTCCATGGACTTGTTGTACCTCTTAGGAGTGAGGGCCCACTCTACCAGAGGTATGGCCTCCTCTTGGGTGTGGTCCAGCTGGCTGGTCCTCGCCGTCCACCTTTGTCAGATTTTATAACCTGGACATCCCAGCTCCTCAAGCATGGGTGTTGTCAGTCTGAGACACTTATGGACTATGTAGCAGGCTCCAACCACGGTCTGAGCCTCTTCTTATGCAGATGGTCAAGGGGCCCTCAGTTGAGTGCCCCCTAGCTGTCGGCTCACAAAGCAGCTTCCATTCTGCGCTTGTAGCACGGCAGTATTGGATTCCCCATTGAGTTCCCCATAAGCGTCAGCTAAAACTGACGCAATGTGAGTGAACTGTTTTTAAAGGGAACATTTAAGGTTACTCACGTAACCCTGGTTCCCTGAGATAACGGGAATGAGCATTGCGTAAAGAGTCACGCTATGCCGCTCCTCAGTCGAAATACTCTGACGAGATCTGGCATTTCTGTGGCCTTTATAGGCAGCCAACCCCGCCCATTTTGGTGGGTTGAAATGCCATTTGTCTGTGCTCTTGCATAGTCGTGAACCAATCAGGCTTCAGGATTCTGAGAAAACAGGTGTTTTCCCCTTAAGCGTCAGCTAAAACTGACACAATGCTTGTTCCCGTTATCTCAGGGAACCAGGGTTACGTGAGTAACCTTAAACGTTCTCCCCTCTGCCATGCTTGAAGATTTTGGCCCACCCATCTCTGGAACTTGGGTATCAAAATTATCCCCGAACTTCCCAGAGGTAAATACGACTTAAGAGGGCATTCATGTCCAATTTATAACTATGAAACTCTTATTTACGATAATTCTGATAGCACATGAAGGCAGCATAGTGCATTTCAGTGAATTATTCATGGGATATATCGTAAAATAAATCAGGAGAGCAGAACACAAATGTGCAGTATATGTTGTCTTTTTCCATGCTGTTACAGCACAATATACAAAGGGAAAAAAGAGAAAATAACAAGGAAAAGAAAGAAGCTACTGAAAAGAGCTCTTGTCATGGATATTCTTGTTATACCACATGACATTAAAATATCAAGCATTACGTTATTCTCCTGATGTCTTAAAATACAACATGAATGAAATTTTACAGCTCATTCAGTCAAACTGATAAGGATTATTTGTAGTGCAACCTTATGATTTGAAATGATTTACTTCAGTCTTTTCGAGTGGAACTTTCCCAAACCAGTAGTGCCTCCCATAATCTAAAACTCAGTAGGCTTGTTAGGAAAAAGGTGGATAGTACACAACGTCATTACTGTCACATGTATGTTCTGTTTTGGTTTAGTTCTAGTTCCTGTACCTGTTTCCTTTGTTCTCATTTTCCTGCCACTAGATGGTTTCTTGGTAGCTGGTAAAGTTACGCACCTGTTTCAGTTTCTGTTGATTAGCCTCCCTTATGTATTAAGCCCTTAGTTCCTCTCAGTTCTTTGTTCAGAATTGTCTTAATTTTACGTGGTTGTGAGTTATTTCATGGATTATCTCCTGCATGTTCCCTTTTGGATTTTGTTCATTAAAGACGGTTTTGCTACTTCTTTGTTGTGCAAATCACTACAGCCACAGTGCTGACAGTTACCTTGCTTACAGTTTTTTTTTTTTTTACAATGCCAGGACACATTTCTCAATACTTATTTATCACTGCTTTGGCACAAAATGCATTCAATGTCTACATCTTTCATATGACATGAATTCTTTTCTTACTTAGACATAAACACCAGCAAAACTCTATATAGGCCCTACCCAGGCCAATTTGCATACTCTCATGTTTACATACTCTTTTCAAAACTGTTAAACTTAAGTTCAAAACATAATACAAAATTGAATAAGATGGCAATTTGCTACATTTCTACAGTTATACTATACTGAAATATATTTTGAATCAATGAAATACTAACAATTAGAGGTAGCTGAACACCTACACAGGTGTTTGTCTTTCAATTTCATTACCATTTATACAAAAGGACTTAGGGAAAAAAAACTGTACTGTAATGTAAACATGGACCATGATGTAACATATACTGCAGTCTATTCTAAACAGCAGAGAGTGTCATTCTTGTTTTATAAAGAAACTTTACAAAAGAAAACATTATATAATGCTACCTGTGTTTTAGGTCATTGTTTTATGAGTGACAAAGTGTGTTTGTTGGTTGACAACCTTTGCTAGTGTTATGGATGAATAAGTTGATTTGAGACATGTATGAAGTGTTTTTGGTAGTTTTGGTGCATTTTGAATGTGAAATTGCTTTTACAAGTTCAAAGTTGGTTAGGGGAACTGTGTAAAGAGTTTTGATAAAATGTGTCTGAGTAATTGTAAAAAACTGTAAGAATTTTGATTCTATAATCTTTTGATTATAGTTTCAGTTATGAACTAAACGCTAATGTATTTATTATAGCGCCACCTAGTGCCAATGCATATGTGTGTTTGTGTGTTAGGGTGCCTGGGTAGTTTTGGAACCATCCCACTAATTTTGAGATCTTTGCGATTTTTAGATTACTTTTTAGACAATTTAGGACAGAAAATGAATACTCATTTTTTAAATAGTAAAAAGTTCAATTGTGAGGAGAAAACCTCCAGCACCATTTGTATGCAGATGCAAGTTGGGTTTGTGTGTGTGTGTGTGTGTGTGTGTGTGTGTGTGTGTGTGTGTGTGTGACTTAAATGTCCAAAAAGTCTCCAAATACTTTTTGGGGCCACTGTATGCGTGTATGTATACATGAGAAAATCAAAAAGGGCCTGCAGCCTGCTGAGCAGTACTCATGTTTATTTGAAAGGCTACTACCGTTGAATAAATCTGCAGTCTGTCCGTCACGGTGAGCTCACGTTCTCAGCGCAGATGTTCACTGAACAGCACACTGAGGAAATGCTGTGACTGCTTCTCTATTTTAATCCTCTTTATCTTTGCTCTTTTTTCTTCTCTCAAACCTGCCTCACTTCACTGGCTTGCACAATATTTTACTGGTAGTCAAAACAGAACTGGATTAGTTTATTATCTTTCAATTAGCTCTGAAACAGACAATCTGCGTGATCTCTCAGTTTTTCTCGGTCTCTGTAGACTCAGAGATTCAGAGGGTCAAAGTTCACATATCCTTCTGCTTTACAAAGACATACATGTACACATGAAGAACTAATGCATTTTATTATTATTATTATTATTTGCATTGTTTTGTTTTACCTGGCATCATAGACTTCAGTAAAATAAAGATATAATTCCTTTATTACAAAAAGTTATTATTTACAATAAAACAATTATATTATGACAAAGATCATGTTCATGTCTCAGCTCATGGTTTAACAATTCTCCATGATGGCAACAAAATCTCCGTTTGGATGAGGCAGTATTTATCCAAGAGGCTTTTTTGGAACAACAGTGCCATCTTGTGTCAGTATTACTTTAGTGGTAGTGATTGAACTACTAACAGAAAACTGTTCCGAGGCAGAGCACAAATTCTGGTTTGTGTACCACCGTACAAAGTTTGGGGTCAGTAAGATTTTTAACGATTTTCAGTAAGAATTTTAAAGAAATTAATACTTTTATTCAGCATGGATGCGTAAAAGTGATCAAAAGTGACAGTAAAGGCATTTATAATGCTACAGATTTCTATTTCAAATAAATGCTGTTCTTTTGAACTTTCTGTTCATCAAAGAATTATGTATGTAGAGCTACCAAGTTTCCACAAAAACATTAAGCAACACAACTGTTTTCAACATTGATAATAATAAAAGATAAGTTAATTGGGACTTTTACAAACTTTTGTGTTGGCCTGACAAAGCCTTGTCTGAAAGTTTTATATGCTTCCTAGCATGTTTTATCATGTTGCCAACAAGTTTTATGTTGTTAGCATGTCTTAGCATGTGCTTAGCATTATTTTGCATTTTGCTAGCATGTTTGTAGCATGTTTTAGTATATTGCTAGCATAGCACGTTGCAAGCATTTTAGCACGTTGCTAACATGACTTAGCATGTTACTAGCATGTCTTACCAATTGCTAAAATGCTGCTAGCATGTTTTAGCACATTACTAGTATTAGTAATAAGTTTCTTTCTTTCTTTCTTTCTAAAACTTTATAGTAACCACAAACTTGGTCAAAGTCAGAGTGCATAGTATAACTTTGTGCTAGGCAATTATCACTTTAAGATTGCAAACTGAACAGCTCTATTGGGAGAGGAAGAAATGAACTGAATGCAAACAATGGCAGTAAAAAAGCTTATTCATCATTTTTACAAGTTCAGTGACACCTGTAAGGTTCAACATTTCATACCTGTAAAATCAGATATTATTCCTTAGCAGCTTTTTTTTTAACATAAGATCCTTCATACTTTATCAATTCCAGCATAAATATCTATAAATATGCACCTTTTTTTTTAGTCAAGTTCATTAGATTATGATCAAGAGTATTATATTTGTAAAAAACGATCTAAACGTGTTTTTGGCTCTGGTTTCAGTCTCTCCATTCCATCTATCTCATCTTCCACAGGTTTACGAGGGTGCAGGAGGCTGTAATAGAGTCCCAGAAAACCCAGTCCGAGTGAATTTGACAATAATATAAAAAATATGATGGGCAGGAAGTAGTCAGTCCCTTCAGACTCCGGTTTGAGCAGAAACAATAAAACGGGTGCAGCAAGATTGTGACACACAGTGAAAATATAATACAGAGTCATGGGAACTTTGGTGTTTTCTCCTTTGATGTTAAAGAAGGTAAAAACGAGGATAAATCCAACAATAGCTCGATAAAGATGTTCAAGGAGTCGTGAAGTGCAGAATTCGGTCTTCTCCACAAATGCCCAGATGGTTGCCACCAGCCATATCAAGGCCATTGCTAGAGTACTAAAAGTGGAAAGCATGATGAAGAGGGTGAGGCTGAGGATTCGAGGGGTTATGGTAAATATTTTGTAGGACAAGTAGACAGCTGTTGGGATTCCAGATGGCATCTCATTAATGTGAGGTAGAGAGCGCCGTAAACAACGTCGATAATCCACCGTGGCCCAGGCTATGTTGACGAAAGACAAGGCCATGCTAATGTCTGAAAAAACATTTTATTTGATTACAAATCAGTCTGATTACATGGACAACCACAAACTGTTAGTCTTTTACACTGATAAATAGGCACATACACTCTTAAAAATAAAGGATCCAAAAGGGGTTTTCACAGTGATGCCATAAAAGAACTATTTTGGGTTCCCCAAAGAACAGTGCTTAAAAGTACCATTTTTTCCCCCCTTAGTGTGAACAGCATTTTAATCATCTAAATAATCAAAATTTTAAACAAATACATTTATCCACTATAAAGAACCTTTTGTGGAATGGAAAAGTTCCATGAATGTAACTATGACATCTAAGGTTCTTCATGGAACCATACATGCCAATAAAGAACCTTTATTTTTAAGAGTGAAGTGGCCCCAAAAATTCAAAAGTGTATCAATGATTATTATCATTTAAAATGTATTCAAGCTTATGCTACCATTCAAACATTTGGGGATTTTGTAAGATTCTGTTTTTCAAAGAGTCTCAATATTGTGAAATATTATTACAATATAAAATAACTGTTTTCTATCATAATATATTTTAAAATGTAATTTAGTAATGACAAAGCTGAATTTTCAGCATCATTACTCCAGTCTTCAGTATCACATGATCCTTAAGAAATCATTATCTAATATGCTGATTTGCTGCTCAAGAAACTTTTCTTATTATTATCAATGTTAAAAGGTTAGTTCACCCAAAAATGAAAATTCTGTCATTAATTACTCACCCTCATGTCGTTCCACACCCGTAAGACCTTCGTTCATCTTCGGAACACAAATTAAGATATTTTTGATGAAATCCAATGGCTCAGTGAGGCCTCTATTGCCAGCAATGTCACTGAACCTCTCAAGATCCAGAAAGGTACTAAAGACATATTTAAAACAGTTCATGTGGTCAACACTACAGTGGTTCAACCTTATTATTATAAAGCAACAAGAATACTTTTTGTGCACCAAAAAAAAAAAAAAAAGATTTTTCAACAATATCTAGTGATGGCTGATTTCAAAACACTGCTTCATGAAGCTTCGAAGCTTTTGTTTTGAATCAGTGGTTCGGAACGCGTTTCGAACTGCCAAAGTCACGTGTAATATTGAAATTTCGAAACACTTATGACGTAACGAAGCCTCGTTTACTGAAATCACATGACTTTGGCGCTCTGAACCACTGATTTGAAACAAAAGATTCGTAAAGCTTCATGAATTCAATTCAATTCACATTTATTTGTATAGCGCTTTTCACAATACAATGAAGTGTTTTGAAATTGGCCATCACTAGATATTGTTGAAAAGTCATTATTTTGGGGGGGTTTTTTGGCGCACAAAAAGTATTCTTGTTGCTTTATAATAATAAGGTTGAACCACTGTAGTCACATGAACTGTTTTAAATACGTCTTTAGTACCTTTCTGGATCTTGAGAGGTTCAGTGACATTGCTGGCAATAGAGGCCTCACTGAGCCATCGGATTTCATCAAAAATATCTTAATTTGTGTTCCGAAGATGAACGAAGGTCTTATGGGTGTGGAACGACATGAGGGTGAGTAATAAATGACATTATTTTCATTTTTTGGGTGAACTAACCCTTTAAAAACAGTTGTGCTGCTTAATATTTTTCTGAAAACCATGAACATTTTTTTCAGGATTCATTTGATGTATATAACATCTAGCATTAATTTAATATATATATATATATAACATGTGTAACATTTTAAATGTCTTTACTGTCACTTTTGTTCAATGCTTCCTTGCTGAATAAAATTATTAATTTCTTTAAAAAAAAAAATCTTACTGACCCCAAATTTTTGAAGAGGTGTACGCTGCGGGCAGTGTTGGGGAAAGTTACTTTTAAAAGTAATGCGTTACAATATTGTGTTAGTCCCTAAAAAAAGTGATTAATTGCCTTACTTAGTTACTTTTTATGGAAATTAATGTGTTACGTTACTTTTGCTTTACTTTTTCTCACCTGGGCTGGGCTCCCTGTTTTTTAATAACAAAAAAGTTCTATTTTTGACAAATATAAAGGCCTTTTCACACCAAAAGTGAAACGAATAAGCCTCTGGCTAAAAGAAATGCAAGTTAATGCCTGTACAGTAGAGGGCACAGCTCAAATAAACCTTTCAGCTGTGCTACAATTCTGGATTTCAGAAAAATAGGAAAAACAAAAACATGAGACACAAATGTTATGTTTATTTAAAGTCGTTTTTGCTTATTGAATGGGATTCATTTTTCATTAAATGGGGAGAAAAAGTAACTTGCCTTACCTATTTGAAAAAGTAACTAAATTTGCTTTACTTGTTATCTGAAAAAAAGTAATCTGATTACATAACTTGCATTACTTGTAATGTGTTACCCCCAACACTGACTGCGGATGTGCATGTAATGATTGTATCTGTGCAGGACTTACATTGCAGATTAGATCGATGGTTGTGCTCCAGTATGATATAGACCTGCAGAATGAGTTGAGGAACGCTCTCCAAGAATGTCTCAAACATGCGGAGCATGCTGAGATCTGCAGCGAAAGCGAAAAGGCGGAACCACTCCTCCTCTTGAGTCTTGCTTGAGCACAGGGCTTTAAAACTCTTCTTCAGGAGTTGGTGATACCTTAGAGTAACAGACAGGCCAAAACATTAACTTAATTTGTAAATGTTTGCATCAGCGTAATAAAAAATAATACAGTTTTAACAAGTAAAGAAGCCCAAGTGTGGAGACATTACATGTTCATTTCCTTCCTTCTTATTTATAGAACTAGTTAACCCACAAATGAATCTTCAGTCATCATTTTTTTTCTCACCCTCATGTCTCACGTTTACATACTTTACAAACCTGTACTTTTTGTGAAAAACAAAAGTAGATTTTTAAAAATTATTTCAGTGTTTTTTTTTTTTTCAGTGTTGTTTTGGACGCCATTGACCTTCATTGTATGAACAAAAACAGCTGAAACATTCTTCAAAATATCTTCTCTTGTGTTCCACTGAAGAAAGAAAGTCATACGGGTTTGGAACGACATGAGGGTGTGAAAATGATTTATCACTTTAATATTTGGAATATTAGATCCATGCAGTTTGATTTGAGTCACATGATAAATTAGCATGATGTTACCTTGTTAAAATGCCTATCTGCAGTACATGTATCCCGATCAGATGGCAAGTGGACAGATCCTTGTCATTTTCTTCATTTTCCTCATCATCTTTGAACCATGCATAGCTGAACATCTGTATGCATACAGATCCGATCAGAACAAACACTAGAGTCAGTGCAGCCCAGGTCACATGACCGCTTCTAAAATACTGCACAGATAACAACAGGTCTGATCCAATGTCTCCTACATAAAAAATTAATCCCAAAAGGGTGCATAGCAATCGAAAAATGGTAAATTTGCTTCCAGTAGATTTCATGATTGTGATTTATGGCATTTGATGAACGCTGATGGCAGATTGTGCTTGATAATGCTGAATATGTAGATAGAGATTTGGTTCCTGTCAAAGAGAACAGCTGGTTGACTCATTCCCTTCATGCCTTAATCCAAAACTGATTACCTGTGTGGAATGACAGAGAGAACAGACAGACATCAATACATTGTAGAATGATTTACAGATCAGCTGAAATACTGCTGTGAATGAATGAACTGGCTTATTGAAAAACTTTGATTTCGATTCAGTTCTTAAAGTGTTACTTTATCTGAATGTGTTTCTACTATCTATTTACGATTTGGACTTTGTCCAGTACATGTCACTAATGAATAATGAATGATAACATTATGTAATGTGTACAAAATGTGCAGCACACTATCATAACTAGCACCATTTAATAATATACTGACTTACATCATGTGATCAAAAGTACATTTTCATAGAGGGCCTGAAATGTCATTCATTTTTTATGTTCTCAAACTATTTCAAAATGGACTAGTAACACTTTACATAATGTTTCATTCATCATTTGTTCAATGCATTAGTTAACATGAACTTTATTTGAGCAATATATTTGTACAGCATTTATTATTAACCTTAGTTAATGTTAGTTAAACAAATACAACTGTTCATTGTTTGTTCATGTTAGTTCACATTTCATTAACTGTTAACAGATACCATTTTGATTTTAAAAATGTATTAGTAAATGTTAAGATTAAGATTAATAAATGCTTTAGAAGTATTTTTCATTGTTAGTCCATGTTAACTAATATTAAAAATGAAACCTTATTATAAAGTGTTACCATTTTTATTTTGCTTTATCATGCCTATGCAAAGCACTTTCAGTTTTCATTGTCTATGAAATGTGCTATAAAAAACAGGCTTGTCTTGCCTGTCACCAGGTCTATGTGCTATTTACCTAATAAATACATATTAAATGTTGACATTTACTATTTTAAAGAAAACATCCTGAAAGTACATAAATCAAGTACTTACTGTTAACATGTTGTGAAACGCATAAGGACGTTTGACGTAAACATCAGGACAAATGTATTTGCTAGCCTTGTTTTACAGCGGTTAACGATGTCAAGCCATAAACTGTCACTTCACAATGTTCCCAAATGTAATATTAAATCAGCACATTTACTCTCAGTAGCTGTCGGTTTAAATTGTAAGTCCCATTCAGAACTTACCGTAGTTTCCATTCTGCTGCTTGCTCAGTTGCAGTGACGACGAGTCTCTGGTTTCTCAATTCTGGAGTGTATGATTTCTCATAATTCAGATGACGTAGTAAACCACACCCATCTGAACTAATACTTCAGTTACTGTGTGATGTAATACACACCCAAATATGTCTTTAGATATATATCGTTGGTGGACCAATGAGTCAGTACAGCAATTATTCATTCCCTGACACAAGAAATGCCTGCCATTCTCATAATTGTACTCTCAGTCTCAGCCTTTCTATTCTTCTCAACCAGGAAATAACTGCACATTCTGGTCATTGCTTAGATCCTGATCTGAAACTACCATTTAACTATATCAAACCACATGTTTACAAAGTTCATATGGGTTTGGCCATTGTTGGTGTGAACAAAAATGAAACACAGGAAAGGCCTGCTTTGGTATGCTGCTTTACACGTTTGACAGTAAGCAACAGACTTCCAAGTAACTGTACTTCATGTTGCAAACACATAAAGGTTCTTTCATCCCCTTATTAAAAGCTAGTTTTCACCATTTGTACTTATTGAAGCTACTGATTGTTTTGCACTTTATTAGGAATATGGACCACAATACCATCAGCAATTATTGTTTGATCTCAGTTTTTGCTAACTAATGCTTATCAAAAGAATAAACAATAAATATCAAAATAAAAAAATATATTTTATATAATAAATAATATTAAGCTTACTTTAACAAAAGCTAAAGTAAAGAAACTGACGTTTAGCTAAATGTTTCATGTTCCCTCTTACAAAATAACATACAAGTATGACTTTTTAAATCAGCATTTTAATGTCTTTGCAATGTAAGCAAATATATGTAAATACATGAATATATCATATAATATAAATATTATATTGGATCCTTTTCACACTTCCAGAGTTCTTAAGGCAGAAGTGGTTGCCCTGTCCAAATACCCACACTTGCGGTCTTTGCACTTGACCACTTGTCTACTTACATCACGTATTTCCTGTATTTGGCTCAAGTGTTCAAGTGGGTGTGAAGACTGCAAGTGTGTGTACATCTTTTGATTACGCGATGGGACACACTTATAGTCTTGCAAAAAATGCAAGCGTTTACAGCTATATATGGGCCTCCATGGATCGGACTTGTTTGTTCAGCACATCCCACAGATGCTCCATTGGATTGAGATCTGGGGAATTTGGAGGTCAAGTCAACACCTCAAACTCGTTGTTGTGCTCCTCAAACCATTCCTGAACCATTTTTGCTCTGTGGCAGGGCGCATTATCCTGCTGAAAGAGACCACGACCACCAGGGAATACCGTTTCCATGAAAGGGTGTACATGGTCTGCAACAATGCTTAGGTGTCAAAGTAACATCCACATGGATGGCAGGACCCAAGGTTTCCCAGCAGAACATTGCCCAAAGCATCACACTGCCTCCGCCCACTTGCCTTCTTCCCATAGTGCATCCTGGTGCCATGTGTTCCCCAGGTAAGTGACGCACACGTACCTGGCCATCCACGTGATGTAAAAGAAAGCATGATTCATCAGATCAGGCCACCTTCTTCCATTGCTCCGTTGTCCAGTTCTGTTGCTCATGTGCCCAGTGTTGGCACTTTCGGCGGCGGATGGGTCAGCATGGGCACCCTGACCCATACGCAACAAACTGCGATTCACTGTGTATTCTGACACCTTTCTATCAGAACCAGCATTAACTTCTTGAACAATTTGAGCTACAGTAGCTTGTCTGTTGGATCGGACCACACGGGCCAGCCTTCGCTCCCCACGTGCATCAATGAGCTTTGGCCGCTCATGACCCTGTCGCCGGTTCACCACTGTTCCTTCCTTGGAGCACTTTTGATAGATACTGACCACTGCAGACCAGGAATACCCCACAAGAGCTGCAGTTTTGGAGATGCTCTGACCCAGTCGTCTAGCCATCACAATTTGGCCCTTATCAAACTCGCTCAAATCCTTTTAGCTTGCCCATTTTTCCTGCTTCTAACAAATCAAATTTGAGGACAAAATGTTCACTTGCTGCCTAATATATCCCACCCACTAACAGGTGCCGTGATGAAGAGATAATCAGTGTTATACACTTCATATATAAACAGTGCACAGCATAAATGAGTTCTGAAAGTCAGCAATTACTCAATTACTTAGAAGACATGTTAGGGTTCTTTTGAGATATAATGTTCCAGAAAGTCTGCTTAATCAATTACCAAAGAAGCATGTCAAAATTATTCAGGAAAATAAGATTTTCTTATCAAGGTGATAAAATGTTGTGTAGCAAAAATGAGTACACCCTCCTAAAAGTTACTAAATAAAATGAAATAAAAATTTTCTGGTGTAAGTTTAAGGCAATGTTTGATCAACAGGTAAGTATGTTGAACCAAAACATTTAAAGAGAAGTCATTTCTTGACAATTAAAAGTGTAATATAGCACACTGAATCATTCTCAGACTTAATGCTGACAACAATGGAACCACTTGGGAGAGAACTGTCAGGAGACTTATTTCTTAGCACAAAAGAGGACAGTGGTACAAGAGGATTACCAAATCATTGTTTTAAGTGTGAAAATATAGCAAAAGTAACACAGAAATTCAAAAACAATGGACTTGTGACAAGGCCCCTGAAATAATCAGGCCTTCATTTTAAGCTTTCATTTAGTGATAAGGGATTTTTTTGCTAGACAAAGAGCAGGAGAAATACCAAGCGAGTGTCTCAAAACCAGCAAAAGCTATGAAAAGAGTGACTGTTTATCTCACAGAGTAAGATGCAGCCTGCAGAAATGACATGCATGGTTGTTGTTCTCACTGGAACTACCTACTGTAGCCAAAGCACAATAAAGTCAGTTAGCCATTTCCAAAGCTCATATTTACAAAATATAGATTCTGGGAATCAATACTCTGGTCTCATGGGACCAAATCAATCATTTTGGATCTAACAGCATCCAAAATGTTATGGTGTTGCTAGAGGAGGAGTACAGTGAGAAGTGCCTGGTTCCCACAGTAAAGTTCAGTGGTAGTAAAGCTCTATATAGGGATGTATGAGTGCTGAAGGTGTGAGGGAGTTGTGCTTTATCAATGCTGTCATGAATTCCCACACCTAATTTTTTTCAACATGACAATGAGGATATGCATTCTCCCAAGGTGAAAAACCTTCTGTGGACATGTATTGCACTCAATCTTAACACTCTTGAGCACCTGTGGGGGATTCTGTAGAGACGAGTTGAGCAACACTCCCCATTAAAGATCAAGGCATTTAAGGAGCTCATCATCCAGGAGTTAAACAGGACAGATGTGACAATTTGTCTTGAACTTGTACACTCCGTGCCAAGAAGGGTCAGAGCAGTATATTTAAAATTATAGAGGGCATACTAAGTGCTAGAATATTATACATTTGTTGAATTAAATCTAGGGTGTACTCATTTCTGCAATCCTTCATTTAAACAAAATTGTCTAATTTACTTATTTTATGACTATTAATGACATATATTTCTCAGTTTTTATTATGTATATGTTTAATACATTTTAGTTTTGCCATCTTTCCATTAATTGTATTAGTGATCATAAAGAAAATACATCTTTTGTATTTGTTCAGAGGGGGTGTACTCATTTATGCTGTGCACATATATATATATATATGATGTTTATTAAATGTTTATTAAATATACATATCTCTATTTATTTTATTCACTATACAAAGGGGTGTATAGATCCTCTATCCACTAAGTCCCTTGACCTGAAAATGAATATAAACCTCTCCTTTACTCCAGTCCAACAGATGGCGCTACTGCATCTTTTGTCACTGTACAAAGTGCCTTAAATTAAAAAATGAGGATGGAAGAAGAAAGACAGAAGTAGGCGTTAAGACTGACGTGCCTGCCAGATAACAATAGTGAAGACGTGTTCCTCACTCACACTCACCAAAAGTTCTCTCAACATCCACCAAGATGGGAATCCGAAAAAAGAACAGCAAGAACCCACCGGTGCTCAGCCACGAGTTTGTGATCCAGAACCATGCGGATATTGTGTCTTGTGTTGCTATGGTGTTTCTGCTGGGTCTTATGTTTGAGGTAAGAATCCACTTTTATTTCATTCATTCACTGTTACAGATTTAAGACCAGTTTAGGGTCAAAGATGATAAATCAGCCCGATCAGTGTTTATCTTTAGTTTTTAACCTATAGCGGATCTTTCTTGTTCTGTCACAGTCTGAACTGATCTCGTCCTTTCACTTCCTTTAACTGCAGATAAAACTGTTACTTTTTGGTTTTACCTTAAATGTGCAGAATTTTTAAATCTTTTTGCATTTCTGATTCATATAAATCAATCGTATACTGCATAATTTACTCTCACGCGCACATGATAATGCCTTATTCCATTGAAATAGTTGGGAATTTTGATTCAAAGAAGCATGATGCATGAGACAGAGAGAGGAATTCCCTATGAAGCGATATAAGGAACTTTAAAACCCGCGAGATGAAAAGCACGCGCGCGAATTTGTTACATTTAAAGAAGTGTTGAACGGAATTAACAGAATTAATTTGTAAAAATGATTACGTAACATTGTAGCTGCACTGATACTTTTACGCGCAAATGAAGTGTTACGTGGCAATCGGAGAATGACTGAGCGCTGTCATCGGTGCACAGTAGCAGCAGGGTCACGATTTTTGCTACCAAAATACGTTTACTGATAGCAAATTAGTGATTTTACACTCTCAGTCCTCGTTAGGAATGCGAGTTTGCAAAACCGTTAGATTTGGACGGTAGTTTGCTGAATATCAGCGACAGTACTGGTGCATTATGGGAAATGAAGTTTACAGTACTGAAACAGATTTGGTGCTCTTAATGGGCATTTCTAAACATATGTGTGTGTAAATACCGATATCTTGAAGAACGTGTGTATTTTATGAAAAACTAATTATAATATATGTGTCTTACAGCCATATCATTCACTTAAAGAAAAACAGATTGCCCAAAATTATAATTCTGTGACTGACTTACCCTCATGTTGCTTTAAAAATGTATGGCCTATTTTCTTCAACACTATTCATTTGCGTTGTAAACCTTATTTTCCATACAATGAGAAGTGAATGGTGAAAGAAACTGACTGACTGCCATTCTGTAATGGGGTGAAATATTCCTTTATTTATTTGTGTATTAACTGCCTTTTTATGTTTCTGTCCATGTAGATTACATCAAAGGTAGCGGTTTTGTTCATAACAGTGCAATACAATGTCACAATTCCAGCAAATGGTAAGTATGTGGTAACTAACCTCCATTTATTTTTGGTCTGTTTGTATAGCTTGAGTATGACTCATTTTTGTCTTTTTTTTAAAAATTATTTTCTGTCACATTTGTTTGTTATTATGTTTGCTATTTCTGTTATAATAATTAAAACACCTCAAGGTTTATCAGGATGTTTTGTTCCAACAAGTTTTTGTCTAACAGCTCTACTAATGAGCTGATAATTGATGCCAGTGATGCTTTCTGTGGCTGTACATAAAAGTTAGCTTAATAATTATTATTTCTTTCAGATATCAGTTGTCTGTACTTGATTAAATCAAGAAGCTAGCCACACTGAGTATGCATGCATGCTTACATGCTTACATTTAGTTTGTATTGTGGATTTTAGGTGGTCCAGAGGAAACGGCAGTGAATTACTTCCATTACGGTCTGAAAGATGTGGCCACCGTCTTCTTCTACATGTTAGTGGCCATTATCATGCACGCCATTATTCAGGAATATGTGCTGGATGTAAGTATCCTGTTGAGAATGAATAAACATACACTAGCTGAAATGTTAATGACATTTGTGCATAAATGTTAATGTGTGCCTTAATAGTGTTTTGGTGCAACACTGTTAATACTAATAAATGTTTTGATTTGTTATGCCATTTACTTGAATCCATGACTGTTTAGAAAATCAACAGGAAGATGCACTTCTCCAAAACCAAGCACAGCAAGTTCAATGAGTCAGGGCAGCTTAGTGCATTCTACCTCTTCTCCTGCCTGTGGGGAGCCAGCATTCTTGTTTCTGTAAGAGCTTCACTACTCTGTTTCATATAAATAAGAGCTTATGTGCAGGTTGGTGTTTATAACCGTGTCTGAAAGATTCATTTGACTTATTCTGATTAATCTGAAGGAGAACCTCCTGTCCAACCCTGTCAGCCTGTGGGACGGCTACCCACACACTCTTATGCCGTAAGTACCGCTGTCTGTGCTTCTGAGAAATGCAGACGTATTTAAAAGGTTAGTCACCCAAAAATGAAAATTCTGTCATTTACTCACCCTTATGTTGTTCCAAACCCATAAGACTTTATCTCATCTTCAGAACACAAATTAAGATATTTTAAATGAAGTCCTGAGAATTTTCTGTTCCTCCATTGAAAGTCTATTCACCCAAAACTCTGACACTTTAAAACGTTCATAAAGAGATTGTAAAATAAATCTGTATGAATCAAACAGTTTAATCCAAGTCTTCTAAAGAGACATGGTCGATTTATATGATGAACAGATTTAATTTATGCTTTTATTGACATTGGAACATTGATCAGCAACATGCATAGAGAACTACATTATTATAAACGGAAGCTCAAGCATACTTTGTTGTCACGCGGGAACCGATGAGGTGCATTCTCGTGTGTTACGCAGCACATTTGAGCTTCCGCAAGAACCAATGAGGTAGGGCTGCTCGATTATAGCAAAAATCATAATCGCGATTATTTTGGTCCATATTGAAATCACGATTATTTAACACGATTTTTGGTCTTATTTCATGATACGAGTCATTTTAAATATCCATGAAATTTCACAATTATCGATACTTCAGCAAAAACTAATACTACGTTAACTAATGTAAGTAAAAGGTCCTCAAAACGGTTACAGAAGATAAGTAAAAATTCAGCAATACAATAAGAACAAAGAAATCAATTACAAACAAAACCGACAAATAAATACAACAGAAAAAAACTAAAATTAAATAAACAGTGCTTTAGGTTTTTCAGGAAGATGTACTAACAGTGGTATTCAGAAAAGTAATACCCAACAGAAGTTAAATAAAGTAATCAAATGTAAAATAACTCTGCTATATACATTAAATATAGACTAATCCTTATTAAAACTACAAAAATTATTCATTCAAGAGCGTGATTTTATCTTTTGTTGTTTTATTAACATGACTGCATCAGATTTATTAGGCTGCTGTCACTTTAAGAGCTGCATGGATCCAATATACTGTTACACATGCGTTTTCTTTCTCAACTGTTTACGAGGACACAGTCAGTTTGGATGCTTTTTGACCATTTAGGCGCGTATCTGAAGCCCACAGTGTACTTTGCTTATGCGCGTTCCGCCCTGTCTCAGGGCACGCGCACAGAAAGCCGCCTAGTGAACAGTATATCTTTCGCAGCTTAATGCACTTTTAATAACACTGTTTAATATCAAGCTTGTCCTGCAGTTAGCAACAGTAGAATGCATTTTACAACACTCACTTAATCAGCTGATTTGGATGTTAAGGAAGTTTGATTATCTTGTTTTCATAATTGTTGGAAGCCAAAATCAAAATCGAAAAATCAATTACAATTAATTGCACAGCGTTACAATGAGGTTTGTTCTCATGCGTCAAGCAAGTACGGTTGAGCTTCCATTTAACATATTTGAGTGCTCTAAGTATGTTGCTGATCAATATTTATTGTTAAAAATAATCCATTCATCATATAAAGCGATCTCTTCAGAAGACTTGTATTAAAACGTTTGATTCATATGGATTTATTTTGTGATCTCTTTATAAACGTTTTGAATGGTCAGAGTTTTGGGTTAATAGACTTTCAATGGAGGGACAGAAATTTTTCAGATTTCATTACAAATTTCTTCATTTGTGTTTTGAAAATGAACAAGTCTTATGGATTTGGAACAACATGAGACATGTAATTGATGACTGAATTTTCATTTTTGGGTGAACTGTCCCTTTAAAAGCGTAGCGTGTTTAAATTTGAAATAATGGTATATGCAGATTAATGGTGGGAAAGTGATGGTTGTTTTTGAAATGACGGAGGTTCATATTCCATCTCACGTCACATCTGCCGATCCGCTGCATGAGCGTTCATAAGTTACATCTCCTTTGGTAAACTGATCTGCTGAGCTGGTCTGCATTTAGAAGACTGTTCAAAAGCTATCTCAAGGGTCCTGATCAAATTATCTTGCATTAGTCTACCTCTAATTCTCTCTTCTGATTTTTGTAAACCTACTGTATGTAACACAGATTTCAAATGCAATTACCATTGACATTTGAATTCCACAAGTCGTGGAGATGCTAAGGAAGTTCCTTGTCTTGTTTTTTAGGTTCCAGATGAAGTTCTACTACATCTGTCAGCTTGGCTACTGGCTTCATGCAATCCCTGAGCTCTACTTCCAGAAGGCCAAGAAAGTAAGCAAGCAAGCAAGCAAAGTCCACAGTGTTTCCAGTGCTGAGGATGCACAACATGCACTGAAACCATATTCATGCATCCTGTTATTGTGACGGGACCGATTTCCTTCTCCAGAGGTTTCTTTGTTTACCAAACTTTTACTTTACGGAAATTGAAAAAAGACATGACAATGTTGTCTTGTTTTATTTTTCAGGAAGACATTCCTCGTCAGCTTGTTTATATAAGTCTGTACTTGGTCCAAATTGCAGGAGCCTACATTCTGAAGTAAGAAATTAATTTGTCATGTTTATTAATCATAAACAGTTGTCAGGGCACACATTTTGTACTGCAACATTCACTGAAGTGTGATAGGGACCCTGAGCGGTCACAACTGTTAGGTACTAAAACAGTAAGCACACTGAAACACTGTCCTCAATAGTTAAAGAGGAGAGTTGTTAAAGGGATAGTTCACCCAAAAATGAAAATTATGCCATAATTTACTCACCCTCAAGCCATCCTAGGTGTAAATGACTATCTTTTTTCAGACAAAGATAATCGGAGATATATTAAAAAAATCCTGGCTCTTCCAAGCTTTATAATGGGAGTGAATGGGGGGTGAGATTTTGAAGCCTAAAAAAATGCATCCATCCATCCATCATAAAAGTAATCCACACGGCTCCAGGGGGTTAATAAGGGCTTTCTGAAGCGATGCAATGGGTTTTTGTAAGAAAAATATCCATATTTAAAACTTTATTAGCTATAATAACTAGTTATTAAAGCTAGTTATTATAGTTAATAAAGTTTTAAATATGGATATTTTTCTTACAAAAACCCATCGCTTTGCTTCAGAAAGCCCTTATTAACCCCCTGGAGCCGTATGGATTATTTTTATGATGGATGGATGCATTTTTTTTGGGCTTCAAAATCACTCCCACCCATTCACTACCATTATAAAGCTTGGAAGAGCTTTATAATCCTAAACCTAGGATGGCTTGAGGGTGAGTAAATCATGGGATAATTGTCATTTTTGGGTTAACTAACCCTTTAAGCAGCGCTACAATAACCTTGTTCAAATTCACTCAAACATAATCCATCCTTTTTTTAAAAAAAATTAACTTTTGGCTCACCATGATTAATAAATAAATACACAAGATGATTAAGAACGAGAGTTAAAACAAGTCAATAAATACAATAAGTAGGACGGATAAAACCAACATACATTTGCCCAAACATTTCCATAAATAGCTAAAATGAGCGCTCCCCTACAGTTTGCACTTTAAGGCCACGCCCACTCAGCTAAAACAGGAAATATAAAAATAGCAAACCCCACGTAAATATTATAAACACATGAAGACTGGAGTAATAGCTGCTGAAAATTTAGCTTTACGTCACAAGAATAAATTACAATTTAAAATATATTAAAATTGAAAACAGTTATTTTGAACTGTAATTATATTTCACAACATTACTGTTTTTACTGTGTTCTTGCTCAAATAAATACAGCCTTGGTGAGCATAAGCGACTTCTGTTAAACTGAGTTCTGTTGAACATCAAATATTTTTGATTGGCTCTTATTGCACCTGGTTAGGACATGGTGTAAAGTTGACATGACTGTCATTTACAGATGAAATAATTACAAAACCATGCATAGTGGCACTTTTCAAAGACTAATACTGTAGTAGTTTTATCACGTTTAAACCATTAATGATGTGTTTCCAGTCTGAACCGGTTGGGCCTGGTGTTGCTGGTTCTGCATTACTTTGTTGAGCTCATCTTCCATGTATCCAGACTTATTTACTTCAGCAATGAGGACAGGCAGACCGGGTGAGTGCCATTCATTTGACAGAGCATGTCCAGTTAATAAACACTTTGAATGATTGGTCACACTTTATATTAGGTGTCCTTAACTACTATGTACTTGCATCAAAAAATAAGTACAGTGTACTTGTTGTGTTTATGTTGTATTGCAAAACACTTTTGCTGCTATTGAGATGGTATATGGGTAAGGGTAGGGACAGGTTTGGGGGTATGGGTAGGTTTAAGGGGTAAGGAAAGGTCATCAGTGTAATTATAGATTTAAATACAGAATGTAATTACATGCAGGTATTTTTAAAACAAACAAGTACAACGTAAAAACATGTGTGTACACAATAAGTACATTGTATCAAATGACTAATTTAAATGTTATTATGTAGTAGTTAAGGCCACCTAATATAAAGTGGGACTGAATGATTTTTACTGTGCACAGGCAGATATGAAATTACAAATGAATACCAGCACAATTCTGCGTTTGAAAGGATGTTTGACCATTATAAAGTCTTTTGTGTATGTTAACAGGTTTACAGTGTGGGCAGTTCTGTTTGTGCTGGGCCGCTTGTTGACTCTTTCCCTGTCTGTTCTTACTGTGGGCTTTGGGCTGGCCGGAGCAGAGAAACAGGGTCTGAACTTCGCTGAAGGAAGCTTTAATGTCCTGTTTGTTCGGTAAGCAGGGTGATCTTCATCTTGCGTTATTCCTTACACTGCCTCAATGCAATGAAAGGAATACTTAAGATTAATCATGCAAATGTTTTAAAGCATTTTGGATTGCTCTTCAGCAACTGCTGTTTTGATTTAGTTTTTTAAGAAGCAATTTTTAGCAGCTTATTATAAACCAAGTGCCTTACATGTGACATGATTGAATTTCTGTAGAGCTTTTCTAAGTAGAAAATTCTCTGAATTCAAATGGTTTGCACTGCACAGGTTATGTTGTATGTGCAACGCTTTTTTCAAATTTGATTTGCAGAGTAAGAGATGGCAACACAGTAATTTGGGCAAAAAACAAGACTTGGCAAAATTTGCTCTAGTGTTCCAAAATTTCCCCTGTTAGCCATCAAAAAATTCTTGACTCATAATATGAATATGTAATCATATTGTAAAAGCTCTTCTACTGGAAATGAGTGCCTTTTGGATGGACGTGATTTAGTTAAACACCAGATGATGGAAAAGTAATGACTACCTTTTGCTTTTATTATTGTTGGATTTGTTTGTAATGGCTCTCTGTTTCTCTCAGGGTGACTGTCCTGGCTGCAATATGCACCACTCAGGCTTTTATGATGTGGAAATTTATCAACTTCCAGCTGCGACGATGGAGAGAACATGCACAGACTCAGACCTTAAAAAAGAAACCGTCGTCTTCTAAGAGCAAATCAAAGAAAGGTTAGTATTGCCCACTTAAGATCGGATTCTACTGTTTCAATTGGGGGTGGGCGATATGAGTCGTTTTAGTGACTGCAGTCACTTTATTTTACCAGTATATTGACATGTAGGGCTGCCCCCTAATAGTTGACTAACTGTTAGTCAACGAGAAGAGGCTTAGTCGACCAAAATTTTATTAGTCTCTTAGTCACAGGGAAAAAAAATGACAGGAAGTGGCAAAGTCACGTAGTCTGTGACAGACAGATCATTAACTGCTGTACCTTACTACTACTCACCGCTGCTGCCTGATGGTTTAGAGAACAATTACTCCGTCACCCCGTCATTTCAAAGACTAGTACAACGGCGAGTACGTCAAGTATAAATGCCTCATCTGTTTGGGCAGTCAACGGAGGCTCATGCTGTAGAGCCAGGTGAAAGTCTAAATCAGGCTTAACATGGGTGCGATCACTTGCACTTAAAATACTCCATCATTTTTGATTATACAGATAAGAGTAATACATCTTTTGAATCTGTAAAGAGTCTACTTTTATTTGTGTGCACTCACAGTAACAACAAAATGTTGTGCATTCGTAAAATAATGAAAGCAAACAGGGTGAGCTTTCTGCCATCTCTCTCTGAGGAAAAAAAAGAAAAGAACCGAAACTCCATGTTAACTTGCCTCACAGACATGAAACATATCTATAGAAAGTGAAATGTCTACTTTTAAATGAACCAATTCAAATGGAAAACAAATATTCTCAGGTTATGTAATCCATATGAATTGTGCATATATGTGCGTTCACTACTGCGGAGATGACGAGTCAGCATCGTCAACTACATAATTGCAGCCGAAAATGCAGAAAACACTAGTTTATCAATTAATTTTTTAAATGTTAAAGCAGTCTCCTTGCTGTTTTTCCCCGATGCACTCATAATCATTACTTCTGCTGGTGTGCTGTGGCAAGCTTTATGCATTACTATGATTTATATGATTTATTAATAAATGTGCATTTAGTCGACTAATTGCTTAAAAGGAACGTCTAATAGTCAACCAGAAAAATCTTTAGTCAAGGGCAGCCCTACTGACATGCATCCGATTTTTCTCCCAACTGTTGTTCACTTAAGCGTTTACATAAATACTCGCCAAGATGGCATTTTGACATCATTCAAGTGCAATAAGCTATGAAAGATAACTGAATTTGGCACTGCATGTCTGAAAGGCGGCTTTCTGTGTGCGCTTCGGTGTCAGTCAGTCAGCGCGAGTACCGTGTTATTAACATAATGCCCATCCCGTGCTTTTTTAATTTTTTAATTCATGCATGTTTCTTTATTGTTCTCAACCAACAAACTTCCAAGGAGGCCTCAAGATGACTTAAAATTCTTTAAAATAAGACAAAACAAGCATTAAAATAAGCTAAAACAAGTAAAAATCAAGATATTTCTTAATATTTGGTTATTTTTATAATGACTATTGCACTTTATGCAGGCTAGAGTGAAGGGGGGGCCTTCAAATATTGTTGTGGACAGTCCGAGGGCCTTGAAGTCAAAAAGGTTGCGATCCAATGCTCTAGCATGTCAAAAACTTTAGGTAGTCCTGTGCTGCACAGATATATTTACATACTGCAATATACACAAAATGGCAAAATCAAAAGATAATGTGTCGCCACAATATATATTGTCATACCACCCATCCCTTGTTCCAATCTAGAATCTACATTCTACATTTAATCAGTAAAGTACTTGAGGTTGTACTGTATTGTGAAAATAAGTCTGTATTTAAAGTATATTGCTTTTCTTAAAGGGATAGTTCACCCAAAAATGAAAATTCTATCATTTACTCACCCGTTCCAAGCCCATAAAATGTATTGAAACCTGAGAGGTTTCTGTTCCCTCATTGAAAGTCCAGATAACCACAACTTAAAAGATCCAAAAAGCTTATAAAGGCTCGTAAAAACAAAACCATATGAATCAAGTGGTTTAACCCAATTCTTGCGAAGAGATTTGATCTCTTGATATGAGCAGATTTAATTTTAGTCTTTACATCTAAAGAATGATCAACATAGAGCACATCACACATGGTAAACACAAGCTCAAATGTGTGTGCGTGATGCTTGAGAACCAACGAGGTTTGTTCTAGCTCATGAGAAACATAAATTTCCGTATTTACCATATGCTATTTTTATGTTCGTGGATCATTGTTTAGATGATCTGTTTTATATTATGTTCTAAATTAAACCGCTCGATTTATATTGATTTGTTTTCCGATGCCTTGATAGTTACCTGGACTTTCAGTGGAGGGATAGAAACCTTCAGGTTTCATTAAAAATATCTTCATTTGTTTTTCATAGATTAACAAAAGTGTTATTGGTTTGGAATGACATGAGGGTGAGTAAATGACAGATTTTAAATTTTTGGGTGAACTATCCCTTTAAGCAAATTAATTTTGTCCGCTTGAAGATGTAGTCACTGATATGAAGTATAACAGCACTTCAGGGATCTAAACTACAAAATGAACTGCTAATCACTTGCGTCAAGCCTCTTCTCATTTGTGTTTGTCACAGCCAATGGTGTGAACGGATCTGTTGGTGCCAGCGGAGCAGATTCCCCCAGAGCGAAGAAGGAGAAGTCATCATAAACCACCCACGTTCCCAACTTCTTTACTGGCTGAAATCAGCCTGATCATTCCTCTCCCTCCTCTCCATCCCACAGTTTGTCTGTTGCCCCTTTTCCCTTCTTGTTTATCTGGAAAAAAAACTGAAATATGGCAGCTTCCTCATCCTGCTCCTTGATCCTGTAGGATGTTGAATGCTGTATTTCACAAAGCCATCAAACTATTGTCTCTTTGCAAGAAGGGCTTAAGGAAAAAATGTGGCATTGGGGGGGGGTTTGGAGGGGGTATTTTTTTATTCCTCCATTTGTTTCCTTTTTCCGAAGGTCCATACGCTCTTTGCTTTATTTGCTTAATCCAAAACTATGATCCAGCCATACCTACAATGAAAACATGAAAGCTGTGGGGGGAAAAAAGTAACTTATTTTTACAAGTGCCTAACCATACATCATTTTGACAGATCAGAGAGGGATAATCCAGTATTTTAACTTGAGTTTGAATCACACAGGCTCACAGTTTTTTTCTGATTCTCTCCTATGCATTTGGAACCATGTCTAATGTCTCTTCTTTTTTTTTTCTTTTTTTTTTTTTTTTTTTGTTCATTAGAAATAATCACAAGCAAACACATTCATTTGATGCCTTTTTTAAAACAAATATGATTTCTATTTTTTGCACTGCACTGTGTAATTGGTCAAGCTAAGCGAATAGTTTAAAGCTCCACAAATTTTGTTTATTTAGCAAAGGAACATGTTCCAGCAATGTGCTTTTGATTCTACCTTTTAATCTTGAACTTTGTACAGCTGACTTTGCTGTTTGTTGTAGATGGCACATGAAAATGTCAAATCACAAGTGTCATTCCAGTGAGATTGTGAGACTGTGGTCAGAATCTAAGGAAAAGTTCTCAGACATAATTTTCATAGAAGATAGTTTCAGTTTAAGAACAATACGCTGAGAATGAGGTTCGGAACAAACATTGTGATCTCACATTTCTTATACCCAAGTACAACCAATTGGAAAGACAACCAGTGAATACACTAATAAAAATGTTGTTTTCACGGTTATTTGTGCCTATTTCACTGCATTGGTTATGAGTCAAAACATGACCTGTTGTTTCTGCATTTGTTTTACTGCATTGTAGACAATAACTAAAAACATTTGAAAAATTAGATTAGTTAATTGAGAACCATGGTGCGAATTATATGGGTTCGAAGGGCTTGAAATTTCTCAAAACAAAGTAAATCTCAAAACTTCGAGTCCAAGTTGGTCAGAAATCGCTAAATGGAACAGCAGTCGCGTTCTCCTGAGGAGGTAACCATAGCAACAATTCGTTGTTCGAGCCTCACTGTGGCATTGAAAAAAACCTTATTGTTTTATATATAGGCCTAATACTGTTATAAAAGTTATTTTATATTAATATAAAAGTAATTTAATAATTCGCACACTTAATACGTAATTCTCAAAAGATATGTATGTAAAAAGGCATAATGAAGATGGTCATTTTGCTTTAAGAGGTCAATCTCCTTCAAATGTTGTTGTTGACCATGTAGTGGCGCTGTTCGCCACGATTTTTCTCAACAGACAACAGTGATATTTAATGTTTTTCAGATCACTCTGCGCGTATGTTGGAGATATTTTCCTACAGCAAAAGTGTACAATATTAAACCATAATAACAAAATATTTATCAGTGTTTTCCAAAAACTGAACTGCAGTCTCTTATGGGACATTTCGTTGCGACAAACCCGTGCTGTTTCACAATTGTTGGCAAGCGCGTGCCAATCTGAAACAGTGAACAGCAGAATATTGCATAAGTCACTGTGTGCAGCTTTCCCTTCGAGAGAAGTTACTTTCGATGTAGACCTTTGATCGACACGGCTAGGAACTGTAGGATTCTTTTCGATTCGTCGATGCTTCATCTCGGTCGCTGACGTACATTCACATGGAAGTATTTTTTATAGGCTATAGGAAATCAGCCTGTCGCCGTGTGGGTTTTGATCGGATACCTGACACATTTCGGGGTTATTGTTGCTGACTAATCACGGTAAGCTTTGGCTTTCTGCCAGATCAACCAGTCCATGAGCTGGTTGCCTTTTGAGGCTTGCATTCTGTGCTGGATGTGGGAGAAAAGTAAGAAATGTGTGTGAATTTGACAACTCGATACAGTTATGAGGCATGCTGGACTACTAGACTTTTACGTTGGGAGAAGAAAAAAACGTATTAGGGCTTGATCCCATTTTATTTCGCAGATATAATGGCCAAAATGTTCTTTAAAAGATGGCTATGGATGTGGATTCATAGTCATAATCGAGGACATGTCTTGACATAAGTATTATAAATGGGCTGCTTGAGAAATTCATATTACAAAAAAGTATATATATTGCTTTTAATATTTTATTACTAGGCTATATGTATATATCAAATACTAATTTTCTCTGCAGTAATAATGTGACTAATAAAATCAACATACTTAATTTAAGACATTTAAGTCTTGAGACTTGCAAAACAATTATATCTACAAGATTAAAAATACTCATGATGAATAAAACTGGGCTATTTGCTATTCTCAGATCAAAACACTCCTGAATTTTTCTCTTGTAGTTGTATTGTCAAGGCCATAACTGATGTTAGGCTACTTATTGCAGTGTTTTGTTTTGTTAAAAGTGTTTATTTTATAAGAAAATGTAGATTAAATGTATACTAAGAGTCTTGAAGTAAACCATAACAAGTAGGATGTGATGTATGGAGGTCTGTTTCATTTCGGTCTGCTAATGTGATTTTTAATTAAGCTGTTATGTCATTGATTATAGAGTGCAGATTGCTTTGGATTTGGACTAATAACAACACCGGCTCGTAACCTGGCCACTCTGGCACACTTTTTTTTTTCTCCCACAGTACCACTAAAGGTGATAGCAGCGTTTTAAACACTGCTTTGATTTCCTTCTCTAATGTTATGAAACATCTACTTGCAGTTTAGAAAATACAAAGGCACGGAAAATGCGATCCAACTGGTGAGCCGTGTCATTATGTTTGCTGTATCATCATTTTGCCCCGTTGCTCACTGCAAGGTTGCTATGCAGGCTAGAGTAAACGAGTAGACACTGGTGCCCGTAGTATGTGGGGGAGGTTTTGCTGGCGAGATAAACAAGCAGCCAGCCATCGTTAGGCATAAGGCAGCAGGAACATGGCGGCGGCAGTTAACTATAATGCTGTTTCACCAACCCGAAGGTCAGAGCTGGACATTAAGTACAGGATTTAAGAGGAAACAAAACACTGTAAGTCCGACATGTTTGCAAATGTTGTATGTTTGCCGGTGAATGGCGGTTTGGGGTGGCTTTGTAACGCGATTTTTACACAGTCGCTGCAGGATCCAATCACAGTTCCGCGGCGGCGGTATCCTGCATTAGCTTGCTAAACCAGCTACACTCGCTATTTCAGCCTGGCCACTTTGCAGAGTTAGAGAGTTGTGTTTTGCTTCTTGTCGTTGTGTAAACAAATCGCTTTGAGCGACCTTGAAGCGGATGCACGGCTGTTGTTGTTTTAACATTTCAATTGTGTCGCTGATTTACTTGATTCGCCCGCGCTGCTTGCATTTGAGCGATTAAGTTTAGCCAGCTCCCCCCTCTTATTTGCCTGGCTAGCTTTAGCCTGCGAGCCTCCATTTGACTATGCGAGGAAGGCAAGTCCATCCGTGGAACGCTATTCAGGGGCATTTTAACTTTAGCGGGCAGAACTGTTACATTGTAACGTGTTAATGGGGTTCCGTTGGAATGTTTGTGTCACATTGTAGCGAGTTGGACGTAACAGTTCTAAAGAACCGCCGCTGAAACCAACAATGTATCGTTCGCGGGCGCGTTTCTGTTGAAAGTAAACGCGCGTTGTTATTTGACAGTCACCGCGTTTTGTTTCTGCGAGGGCTGAGATTAGTGAGTCAGCTCTTTGCTGAACTACTGCACTCTACGGTTCGGTTTTCGGGTCTCGCCTGTTTAGAGAAAGGAAAAGTTGGGGCGCCAGTGGCTGGGAATGTTGCTAATTAGCATTTACCTCGTGATTTGACTGAACTCCGCTATTTTCACGAGCGCTTATATATGGAACAGAGGCTGAATTTGTCGTTCAGAGCTCGAGCAGATTTTTAGTTTGGTCGACACAGAGTTCGTAGCCACCGTGACGATGTTTTACGCTGTGTGACGTCACGCCGCCGAGCAGTTTATTGGGTCGAACAAATGATCAAATTCAAGACCAAATGAGAACCCAGGAATCGCTCGTCTTAAAATGAAGAGTTGAGACTTAAATGCTAAGGTGCATCTAGGTCATGTTTAGATGCACCTTAGCATTTCAGTCGTAACTCATTTTAACACAGAAATAGCTGGGTTCCTGCATATTTGGTTGGTCGTGTTTGCCTACATGCTGTTGTTATTTGTGAATTTTTCTCTTTCATAAACGCATGGTCTTAATTCTAATTAAGTTTGAGTGTTGCGAGTGGGAATTGTTGATTGTTTCTGGTTTTGATTCGATTCCCTTTTAAGCATTCCAGTTCATTAATGGCTCCATTAACAATTTTGGAGAAATAAATGTTTGGAAACAAGAAATCCTGTTTTTGCTGCTTTTTACTACCCTCAGGTTTTATCAGAACAGTTATAACAAACCAGAAATAAATCAAATGTAATATAAAATTTAATATTCTATCAAAATGTGTTTACACAAATACTTTTTAATAATGTTCCAGACTTTTAGAAATGGCAAATCATTACTTGAACCTAACTAAATGCTGAAACATACTCATGTTTTTTTTATTTATTCACACTAATGAACTCGTCCATAAAAGGGATTCATTTGGGAATCAGTTGCTGTGTGTTTTGCGATTCAGTAACAGTGTTGCAGTGCCACTGAAAGTAGTAAATAAAACACTGCATTTTAGTACAATGTTCTGTAAGCTGTATCGAATGTCATGCCAGCTTTCTTGGAACCCGTTTCTGTATAAGAACAGGTTCTGAGTTCTCAACCTTACTGGGTTAACTTAACTCCATTGGTGGTTTATAAGACATGATCTGCTTGAATGCCCAAGCTTGGAGCCTGTACACTGACAGCTGGTGTTCACCTCCTCAGATTTGCATCAGCGCTGCTAAGAGCTGCAGTAGTGCGACTCAGCCTGTTGGACCAGTAGTTCAGTTCATGCTAGCTTTGTTACCAACCTCTTACATCATGCTGACACATTCCACAGTAGGGCTCGTGTGGTGAGCAAATGCTCCCACAGCCTTAAAATAAGAGTAATATGGCAATTACTTTAATTAGTTCAATTTGAGAACAATGCAGGGTATTGTTTTAGAGTTTTTATGGTGATTAATGCAAGCAGACTACCAGTGTTGTTATTGTTAAATAAAACTAAAACGATTAAAAATAGTTTTGAATTAAAATTAACCTGAAATACTTAAACATAGACTTAAAAATGTAAATGAAATGGATTAAAGGCACAATATGTAATATTTTTAGATTAAAATATCCAAAAACCACTAGAATAATGTTATATATTATTTTGTTGACTTGTGTACTTACATTATCCCAAACGTTTCCAAGAATGTTTAAATTCAGAGAAATCAGCTATTTTAAAAAGGACACAGACTGTGTTATTTCGTCGCCTGACAATGATGTCATATCCGTGTTACCCTCGATTTCCAGTTTTACTTTCGTAGAAACCATGGAAATACATAAGACGCTTTAATATATTATGTGTTTTATTAGACAGGTGAGCAACTGTTTGGATACTTTTATTGACAGAAAACTAATCATTGTTAAATAGCTCAACACGGTTAGTCTTATTGTTTGAATTTTCTTGGTTTATCACGAGTACCATGTTTTACCATGCTTCAGAGACAACACTACTTTGTCAAGTGGCTAACTTGGCATAATCAGAGAGAGCTTTTTCTATCATACAATATATTTTAAAATTAATTGCATGTCATTTAGCAACACAAGTCATCCAGCTTTTATTAATATATTCTAATATGGATCTAGATTACTGCAAAGTGCAACAAGTCTCTCATACAGCCACCGAGTGAACGCACAGAGTAACGTTAACATAACTTTCAAAACACTCAAATGTATTTAGTATGATTGTTTTAACCATGTAAAACTGTGCTTCGACTGCACTTATTATGCATAAGCATAACAAAAGCTCCGCTGGACTCGAGGCCAGTGTACGTTTCGCGCAAGTGTCTTTCATTAGCATTCACTCCAGCAGCCTCGTTCCGCTCACACGGCTCTTGGCCGCCCTGCTTCATACCACAGTAACGTTAATAAAACTTAAATACATTAGCTCTTCCATGAATGATTTCTGACCGAGTCCGTCAGATTCCTTTCCATCGGCTGTGGATGTAAAGATGACAACTCCCATGATTCACACGCTCATTCATGGCGTCATGAAGCTACGCCTTTGTTTTAGATAAGCGACCTCTAGTGGTGAAAAATTACATATTGTGCCTTTAAATGTTGTCTTGGCAACTAACTGAAATGGTTGAATACCAAAATTACTGAAATAAAGCTAAACAGAAATATTTCAAAAAACAAACTAAAAGCACATCAAATTAGTCAAACTAAGATTTAATTGAAAACTGAAAATATCAAAATGAAAGATACTGATAATAAATACTATAATAGTGTATATAATTAATACTAAAATAACACTGCAAACTACCAATAAAAAGGTCAAAAGTCTGTGGTTTGGCCTTTAGAAATTCTGTTATACAGAATCTTTTTAGTATCAGTTAGCAGATTTTTGTCAGAAAGCATGTACTTCCTTTGTAGTAAACGCTTTTCTGACATTCTGTAGTAGTCGCCTGATTACTTAGGGAATGTTTTCAGTCAGCCAAGACTGTCAAAATGCTATGATGTGGTAAGATGTATTCCCACACAAACTGTGGTGTGTGGGTGTGACTATATACCGACAGGACTCACCGATGAGCATGCGTGCACTCTGATGTTGTCTAGGTCTCTGTAGCTCAGCGGCATTCACGCGTGGCTATCTAAATCTGGCATATCCACCAGTGGATGCCATGGTCACATGACCTCCTGGCTGCCTGCGGTTGGGTGGAAAGAGGAGTGTTAGTTCACATGCAACCCAGCCAGCAGTCCAGAACCATGATTTCATCCTGGATCAGCTGACCTTTGACTCTCTCTATTGATTGAGGTATTCCATCACAGTGAATCACTGTCTGATTGTTGAACTTTGATCTTCCTGAAAAGTGCGTTCGCCACAGTCACAGGGCTTCAGCTGGGCAGCCCGGTCACCACGCATTCTCAGCAGAAGGTTGAAAGGAAGAGAAATTTGTCACAAGGCTGTTTGATTTTCACGCCACAGTGACAAGATGCAGTCTGTCAGTTAGAGGGATGATCATATGAGCCACTATCAAATCAAATCAGTGTCAAATGGCATCAGATTGACATGCGGGGGAAACACAAGCACTAAAATTATTGGCTGGAAAAAATCACAAAGATGCAAACGTAAGACCCTAATTTTTAAATGCACAACATGGTAAGGGTTTTTTACCAGGGCACAGTAGCTCCATCTGTAAGGATTACTGTAACCAAATTAAGCTGAATTAAGCCTAATTAGAAGAAAGCTGGAAAATGATGACCTTGTCCAGCTTGATTAGGTTAGACCGCAGCTGAATGTGAACATGCCTGCTCTCTCTACCTTTCATTCAGTTCTGCGTGCTGGGCCTTTTTTCAGTCGTGTCTCAAATTACACTGGGAGCAAAGGGCAGGGAGGAAACCAGGTCTGCCTAAATGACATTGCTGCTCACATTCAACAGTAATGTGCTTTTCTCAAGAGCGGTGTTTAGAAAGCATCAGCTGGAGTTTGTCAAAAAAGCTGTAGTTAGAACTAATGAGAAGGGACTTAAGCTGGAAATTAGCTCTGTATGATATTAGTAGGGCTGTCAATTGATTCTTTTTTTAAAATTAAATTAATTCCTTTATATGCCAATTCATTGCAAATTCAAATGAGAATTTATTGTTTTAAATTAAATTGAGGGTTTTTTTGTACATTTTTGCTTGTCTAAAACATTTTGTCTTCTCCACATGCAAAAAATAATTTTAGTATTTGTTTCTTTTTCTCGTGAAATGATACTGAATGTAAGTTTAGAGTGTGTTGCCAGGGTAACAGTGGGTAGATGGGCCTGAGGCCTCACAGTGACGGATGAGCTGAGTTATAATGGCTGGGTTCATTCCACTCACCGCTTCCTCTCACAGACATACTGTCCTTGCACAGAGTCTGACCCAGGATTGCTACACACATCTCTCTCAACTCCCCACTTCTGCCTAATGAGCCTGCTGTGTGTGCCCATGATGGCTCTCAGACTTTTCAAAATGGGCTGTCTTTCTGTTGCACACTGGTTTAGTCTGGATAGCTTAGAGTATTATAAAATATAGTCCATCTGAATATTGAAAATGTCTCCGATTTAGGGGTGTGCGATATAACGATTTTTGATCGTGGACGATTAAAATGTCTCCACGATCTGCTTATGAAGAAATATCGTAGTATCGTGCTACAGTGCTTTCTATCAGTTGCAGTTCCAGCGCCTCCGTCTCAGCATACTGTTCAACGTGACGTACATTCACGTCACATTTTAACGCAGCGGTAGAGTAATATTCGCGGGACACTTCAATCCACAAAAGTTCATTATTTCATGTGCCTTGCCGGTTAAACTTTTCTTTCGCGTGCTGATGCGCTGTTCTGACATGCGTTTTTCAGAGCGCGTTCACGCGAAGCGCACAGGCACTAAAAGCCTGTCAAACAGCGCCTGATTACTAAGTAATCTTTAGAGTCCGATTGCTCTAATACTGTCAAATACGCACAAAGTTTACATAAACAGTTGGTTATGTCTAAAGTGAAAGTAAACATTTGAGAGAAAATTGGATGCGTGGCTGTGTATTAGATATACATGCAGGTCTTTAAAGTGACAGAACAGCCTAATATTAACCATGCGGTCGCTTGTCCTTAAAGGGATAGTTCACTGTAATGTTGTTTCAAAACTATTAGTTTCTTTCTTGTGTAGAACACAAAATAAAATATTTTGGAGAATGTGGGTTAGCCGGACAGTTGCTGGTCTCTATTGACTTCCATGGTAGGAAAAACATAGTCACTATGGACCAGCAACTGTCTGGTCACATTCTTCAAAATAACTTTTTGCTCTTGACTGAGAACTTTAATACATTAGCTTTATTAAGAATCAATGTATAATTTATACAGTGAAGTCTAGTGTTATATTTTTATATTTGTTCATTAAATTTTTTACTTGAATGCTACTGTTAAATACATCTACTGTAGCTGAAAAAATAAATCATTTTATTAATTTCATTTGTATAATGTGTAGCCTATGTTTTTCTTCTTTTTTAATAACAAAGATAAAATAATGACAAAGATTTTTATCTTCGCCACTTTGGCCTAAATGTCTGCCATTTTTAATTTTATTTTATATTTTGTTATTTTGTAAGGCTTTGTTTTTAAAATAGGGAAATTAGTTTGGCTGTAATGCTCAGTCACTTGCAAAATAGTAAAAAAACAACATGAAGAATCGTGATAAAAATCGTGAATCGTGATTTTCCTGAAAAAAATCGTGATATGATATTTTTGCCATATCGCCCACCCCTACTCCGATTGTGTTTCTTTGTAACAATTATTTTTGCCAATTTGTTGAATGTGAGCAGCAGTTCCTGCTGCACATTTTAGGCCCTGATATACTCACAGCGAAGTTCTTTTTCATCCTTCGCTTAGGGTTAAAAAGAAGTTTGAAATACCTTTGCAGAGGTATACTATTAGCGAACATCTCAACGCCGTCCACACTGCTGGGAGGGGTGTTTAGATGAATATGTAAATAAATTATATTTTAAAGTATATTCAAATAAAAAAAAAAAAAACATTATTTTAAATTGTAATATTTTTAAAAAATATATTGCTGTTTTTGATTAGATAAATGCAGGCTTGATGAGCATAAGAGACTTATTTCATAATGCCACATAAGCTAATAATTATCAAAAATGGTAATATAATAAAGTCCTTTCACGTCACTATTTCGCCAGCCTACACTTTACATAATAGGCCTGTAGGTGGCACTTTGGCTTCATTAACTATGATAGTGGGGGGTTATACATGACAAACCGGCATTGGTGAATTATGTAATATTTTAAAATATATAATATATAGATTTTTAATTAAATCGACACACTAGCTTTGATTATTGATGGGGAAAAAAAGTTTAAAAAATTGTTTGGTTTATTTTTTTCTTCCGTCGAGCATAGGCACTCAGTGAAAGAACCATATATGGCTCGAGAGCCTAGGTTTCGAACAGCCTGTGGAAAATCAGTCAGTCGCACACGCACGCAACCCATAGCAACGACTTTTGAGCGATTCGTTACTATTGTACACATTGTCATGTTAATTATAATTCAAATGCATTTTGTTTTATTGACCACAATATTATCATTGCTCTTTGCCCCCAAACATTTACATACAGTAATACTCATGAAATATTTTGAATGGGACTCGAGTGGTCTCGGGAATGAGTCCGAGTCCTAATATATTCGAGTACGAGTAAATTCCGAGTCAATATGCACACGAGTCCATGACGAGACCAAGACCGTTACAATATGGTCTCGAGACTGACTCCAAGACCGAGTCCGAGTCTTGAGTACTACAACACTGCCGGCACCCACCATGTAAACACACAGTTTATATATTTACTCCATGAACTAACTCCACGAACATGGAAAACAGCGATAGATGGACCGATGCCGATGCTGGGCACTTTTCAACCTTTACGCCGAGGAAATCCAACGCAAATTTTAAGGGACTAAGTGAAACATGATTATGTATTTCTGCTCAACAACACAGCAAAAACTATACTACTTTTTCTTATACCATTTACTTTGTTTAACAGTTCTATCTTATAACGTATTAGATAGGACTGTTAAACAGATAGTAAACTAATCAAGACGGAGAATGGGAGCGCTGTGTGCTCAGGCTCTGGCGTTCTCAGCCCCATCAAAATCAGCCAAAGCCTCACAACGACCAGGGGTGTGTTTCCCAAAAGCATCGTTAGCCAACTAACATCGCAAGTTCCGTCGTTACTAACATAGTTCAACGATTTGGTGTTTCCCGAAACCATAGTTCAAACGAACATTCGCAAACTGCATCGCAAACTTGTGTGGTTGGAACGACAGCTCTCGAGCTGTGGCTAGAAGCATAGTTTCTTGTTTTTATGACACGTGGACTTATCTTGAGCAAAATAAGCAAGCTGACATTAAGTACAATGTATATCTTTTATTTTGAATGTATACAAATGTCATTTACATATTTTAGTTTGTCAAGAGATTTAAAGCACCGTTTTTGAAGAGTGCGCATGTGCGGACGTGCTCTAGTACATAAGAACGAGACTATGATTAAATCTGTAAATAAAGCAAAATAACTGAGAAAAATGAGAATTAGTCCTCAGATGCCATGTCCGTAATTTATAGCAAAAAATCTAGCAGTAATTCGATCTCAAACTGATTAATTTAAAGAAGATATTACTCACCACCTGCGTGACGTCATTCATCAACGTGGCTGAACGACAGGTTTCCGACAATATGGTTTCGGGAAACAGTCATGAGTAGCTAGTTGATTTGTTCAACAATGCATCGTACTATGGTAGTGAAGCAGCGAGTTACGTCGTTGTACGGGAAACGCACCCCTGAGCGGCAGGACGTAAGTGATAGCTTATGTCACTTCAGAGTTCATACTGGCGGTGCGAATGCGACCAAGAAAATGGCCCTAGGGGAACATTTAGATGTCGGGGGACCACCCTGGGGTGCGTTTCCCGAGCAAACTATGGTCGCAAGTTCCGTCGTTACCAATAGAGTTCAATGGGACTTATGACGATAGTTGACTAACGATGCTTTCGGGGAAAAGCACCCCTGGTGGCTAGTTGTTATAACTGAGGGACCATTTACACGACACTGTTTTCAACTAAAAACGGAAAACTTTTGGCGGCCTGAAAATGCAAACTTTTGAAATTTGGTTTCCAAGTGCAAGTTTTTAGAAACAATACCATTATTGTCTCTGTGTAAACTACAAAAATGCAAATTTGTGAAAACAGTGATGTCATGCTCATGCATATTGCGTGTTGAGGCGTGTAATGTTTCTTTACAAAGTGACATTGCCAACTACTGGCCTGGCATGCATAACACAGCGTTTTTAGTTGTTTTCACGGATCCTTGTGAACAGGGATCATTTTGACAATGTTGTCATTTGTACGCAAAAAAGCAAACATACCCTGAGTTCCTATAACTACGCAGTGTGAAAGCCCCATAGTGACGTGGATATGTTTGCACTTCGTCACGTTTATTTATATAACACTTTATACAATAGATTGCTTTAAAGCAATCAGCTTTACAGTATTCAACATGAAAAAACTGTGTCAGAGTTGCTGAATTACAACTTCAGTTTTACCAGTGCTGCCCGACCAAAGATTTTTCTAGTTAATTGGTAGTCCTTCATTTAAGCCACTTGTCCACTAGTTGCACGTTTATGATAGTGTTTTTTGTGTCACTGTCAGCTGCAAAGATTTTGTTGATGAAGTTGACATGTCATCTCTACAATATAGTAGATGCACCTATAGAGAGAAATGCACAGTAAGTTAAACGTCATGCAGAAAAGTGTGGTACTTGTAAAGTGGCTAACGTAACATTATCCAATTTACATGGCCGGTCGCTCGCTCTACCAACCAGCTGGTGCAAACTTTTCCGTAAAGTTCAGTTTGGCAAGCTGTTTCAAACTCCTGAAACTAACTCCAAAAGAACTTTGTTTTGGCCTGATTTTGTTTAAAATGACGTCACACCAGTTTGTTCTTTGATTTCGCTTGAAGTATATTGGGGCCTTTGAGGTGTCTTACTAATCTGACACAACCAGTTTAGTTCAAAGATCACTCAACTTCCAAGCAGAAGAGTTTTTTGTTCTAAATGAGCCAAAATGTGTAGTGTTTGAGCTGTAGGAGTGGATTGAGATGCACTTCGCTAGACCTCAGCTGCGATTACATTCCCTTTTTAATCGAAGAAAGGTTTAAGGGGAGGCAAAAGGTGTGTTACTGATCCCGGTGCCGATTTCGTTGCTCTGCACTTATAAGTCAGACGCTTTTTCTCCATTCAAGTACGTATTGATTTGACTTTGGCTGGTGACATTATGCTATTGCCACAGATATTTACTGTGAAGGTGGCCTTACTCAGACTGGCCCACTACTTAGATAATGGAGGTCATGTAGGCTCCACCAAGAGCAAATGTAGCACAGCTGAAGGAATTTATATTCCATGTTGAAAACAAGTTAAACTGAATCAACAGCATTGGTGGCATAATGTTGAATTAGCACAAAAATATGTTTTCTAAAAAAAAAAAAAATTGAGATTACGGTGAGGCACATACAAAAGAAGTGAATAGGGCCAAATTTTGGAGGATTTAAAAGTAGAAATGTGATGCTTGTAATTTCATAAAAGCACTTACATTAATTTTTTTGTTAAAATGTGTGTATTGTTTGACCTGTAAAGCCATAAATAATAATGTTTACAGTCATTGTGAAATTGGATATAGCTTTACAGTAAAAGTTAGTCCGTTTTTCGCACTAAATTCATGTTAATGCACATATTGTTTGTTTTGTGGCTATACTATTGAAACAGTGAGTATTTAACTTTAACAAATTGTGCCCATTGACTTTCATTAAAGTGCCTCACTGTAAAATCTATGTTTTTTTTGAAAGAAAAGGAGGGAACTGAGTGATTACAACTAACTAGATAATGCACAGCAATTGTAGACTTCATAAAGTTAGCCATGTGCCTTTTTCCAGCTCCACTTGTTGGATTTTGACCCATTCAGATTCTGTTTATTTTGGACGGAAGGGCTTTTTGCCACAAGAACATAAATTGATCATGTGGAGGCTACCCACAAGTTGTTCACCCACTTTGAATCGCCTCATAGAGGCTCAGCATGGTATCGCCAAGAACTCTGTGATGGAATGCTGCAGGGTTTTCCACGTTATCACCGGGTCTGACTGGTTACGCACTGCTGGGTGCTCGTAACCCAATTAATGAACCTGATAAATGAAAGTTAGCAGAAAGATCAGCGCCTCCTTACCCACACCCTCAGTTAAGCAGAGCTCAAGGTCTTAGCGTCGTCAGTGGATATCGACATGCTGGGAGTGCATGACTGTAGGTATGTGGAGAGGATGGTGTTCTTTTCACCGCTGTCTGGAGGTCTCTGCACACTGGAGCCCAGCGTGTGCCTGGCAGCAGACCCAGAGTGTAATCCTTGGCATCGAGTGTGGCCTGGCAGCAGTTCAGAAAGCCACAGTTAGAGTGGTGGGGGGGCCCTACTTTAAGAAATGCCAAGTCGAAGGAAGGAAACAATGATCACAGGGCAGGTTAACCCAGGGTGGCCACAAGTTGAGCTTGAGGTTAACGCTGCCAAGAGACGTGGTGCGGCTTCGCTTTCGCTTCATTAAAGAGATGTATGCGAGGCTTTCCTGTCCACATTGTAATGTGGGGTCAAGCAGTGGCCAACTGCACATTACTGTACTGTGCAAAAGGACCACAGAGGCCCCCGCACAGATTTTAAGCGCTTCGAGATTGCTTCCTGTTCACTCTCGGAGACCCTCGACTGAACTTGTCAATCTGTGTTACAGCCCACATTGAGATCTGGATCTTATTCGTATCTAGTTCTATTTAAAAAAAACAAATAAATAAAAAAAATCAAACTAAATGATTTTCATGACGTTTGGTAACTGTTATGATGCGGACGGTGTACTGTAATAGTATAGTCAAACTAAGCATCAGAGCCATTTTCATGATTAGGTGTGGGCAACAAAAGCTAAAATTACAACACAATTTCGTTAAATATTTTGGACATATATATATCACTAATACCATTCAAATGTTTGGGATCAGTAAGATATATTTTACAGTAAAATACAGTAAAAAATAAACACTATTGTGAACTATTATTACAATTTAACATAACATTAAAACTGTTTTCTATTTTTCTGTTTTTAAAATGAAATGTATAGCTTTATAATGGCAGTGAGCGATACCAACAAGTATGAGCTGAAGAAAGTGCTTCCATCCACATTCATCCATCATGAATGTACTTCACACGGCTCCGTTAAAGTGTAAACTGGCGTCGTGTCAGTTAAGCTTTTTCCGTAAATTGAATAGGGAAGGCGTAAGATGTAGCCTAAGCTAGATATTTTACTTCATAACTTGTTAAATATGGATATTTTATTTTACACAAACGCATCGCTTCGCTTCAGAAGGCCTTTATTAACCCCCCGGTGCAGTGTGGAATACACATTTATGATGGATGGATGTGGATGGAGGCACTTTCTTCAGCTTCATACTCGTTTGGTAACGCTCACTGCCATTATAAAGCTCGGATGTGTCAGGATATTTATTAATATTTCTCCGATTGTGTTCATCAGAAAGAAGAAAGTCATATACACCTAGGATGGCTTGAGGATGAGTAAATCTTGGGGTAATTTTCATTTGAAAGTGAACTAATCCTTTAACGCTTGTTCTGCAAATCTGTCATTAAGCATTGATATGCCTCAGTCTGCTTCATCTAACCATCTCCGAATCGAAAAGAGATAAAGACTTATTTTATCTATTCTGCATCTGCAGAACAGTTTGGATTCTTTTGGTTTCTTCAAAGACTTGTCATTCAATTATAAGGACTCTAATGCAGTCATCAACTGCAGACAGATACCTCAATAAATGCTTGCCATTCTTTTGGTTCCAGCACTGAACCACCGGTGATGAAAGAACCGTTGTTCTCTCGTATACAAACACCCTCAGGTTGCGTTTTTCTTTGTTGAAAGAAGGTTCCAGCAGATTCTCCAGATGGCACAGGCCTCTTTCTCCCGCAGTCTTTCCTGCTGTAAAATCGACTGGGTCTACTATCTATTGGCCAGCTCCGCAAACTGGGCCACAGATCTAATTGCTCTTTCATGCAGTGCGAATTCAGGGGGGAAAAGACTTCTGCGGATGCTAGCCTACAGCATGCAGGAATGAACATGGTGGCAAAGATACAGCTTCCGCTTGCAAAACAAAAATGCAGCACTAGCAGAAGAACTCATCTTTACAAAAAAGAGACAAAATGTATCGCTTGCTAAAGACCTGACATGGCTGTCCAGAAATTGCAAGCCAGTGACCGTGCATGGCTTGCAAAAGACAAGTCATCGACAGCAAAACGAAAAAATCTGGACTATGCTTGCAATGCACTGCAGTGTTAGCAGTTGATATCCTACTTTGGACAATTGAGATGTACTCGTCCATTTTCCTTTCCTTGATCACCAGTGTAATTCATAGCCGGCAGTAAACTGAAGAACAGTTTTATGTTTAAACCAATACCTGGTGCTCTTATTAGGAAACACCCTTAACTGAATCAATTGCTCCTTCTAATTAGCGTATCAGAAGCACTAAAGTTATCCATAATTCTCTTGTCAAGCAAGATTGCTTTGGCGTTAGACGGAAGACTTGGCAGCTGCTATCACTGGAGGTTGCTAAGCAGCTTGATTCACTCGCCAGCCAGCTCATCTGTCGTCAAAATACATTGCATTGGCTGTCATTTGCCTGCTACTAAACACGCGCACACCTTCGTGCCTTGATGCTATTTCTGTACACGTACGGGCAAAGAATACAAAGAAGTCCTTAATCTGATTGAGCGTTGGCTCTCTTGAAGGCAAATTTTTGTAGGCAATTCACAAAGCTAATGGTCCTGATGTAGGTGAGATTACGTTATGTTGGCCGGTTTTAGCTTTGGGCCGTCTGTATGCTGAAGAAGTTTCCTCCTGCACTAGAGATAACTGCTGGTCATAGGTTAAAGAAAGAGACTGTAAGCAGCCCTTAAAGCCTCTATAATCAGTCTGCGTCTGTCTGTTACAGATATCTGTGGCTTTGGCACCTGGAATTGTGGGTTGTCAAAACAAATCCTCTCATGTTACACCTGAGGAGACAATTACACATACACACCCACGTACCGTGCAGGCAGTGGAGGGAATGATTATCTTTGCATCTTAAACAGTTAGTGATTGGTATTGTGGAGATTTAATTTAGGCAGAGCATATTTTATTTAGGGTGGGAATTGCCATTTGCAACACATTTTACTTTAGAGATTCACAATACTTGTTCTCTAGTATGTACACTGTAAAAAAGTATGTGAAAATAGGGTTCAATGTACTGTGTTAATATGAAGGAATTTTCCGTATAGTTTTTTTTTTTTTTTGACTGGTGTTTTCCTCCATATTTTGAATTATTACGCATTGCATTATGTTGTGTTTTAGGTTTAAAAGTAATGTTCGTAAACTTAACAGAAAATTTCCTGGCAGAAAGTTACCCCAGTACCTTTTATGTTTTTCTTACAATGTAGCTATTCATGTAGATAGTAAAATCTTTTGTGTAAATCAATTAAAATAAACAAACAAAAAAAGAAAATCATTTAAATGCTACAAGTGAATTTAGGCATCACAACATTATAGCATTGAGGGTATGTTTACATGACAATTATGTACTAAAAACTGAAAAGTTTTTCCTTTGCTTTTTTCGCGTACAGACGACAATGTTGATCCCCATTCACAGGGATCCGTAAAAATGACTAAAAACGTTGTAATATGCATGCCAGGCCAGTAGTTGGCGATGTCACTTTATAAGAAAACACTACACGCCTATAGACTGAACATGTAATATGCATGCGCATGACGTCACTGTTTTCACAAATTCACATTTTTGTCATTAACATGGAGACTATAATAACGGTATTGTTTTCAAAAACTTGGACTTTGAAACACGTTTTCAAAAGTTTGCATTTTCAGGTGTAATTGAACATTTTTAGTTGAAAACGGTGTATTGTAAACGGCCCCTAAGTCTGAAAAATGGATATTCATTTCAATTGCCTTCATCTAACACTCTCTTATTAATCTATAAAACGCTATTTAATTTAACACTATTAAATGTAATATTTGGTAAATCTCAAAATGAATTTCCATTTTTCATACTTTATATTATTGCTAAAGATTACATTTAACAGTGTTATTAAATTATTAGTGTTTTAAAGATTAATTTTAAATGAGTGTTTGATGAAGACAAAGATAATCTAAATGTAAAAATAGAGGAAATGAACCATCGAGCAATTAAATATCCGATACTGGCTGATTCAGATTTGATAAAATCTCTAATATCTGCCGATATCCAATATAGTAGTGCTATATTGCATATCCCTATTTTACTCCCACAATGTCATATATCACATAGTGAATTACAAATGCAGGCCTCTATTTTTCCATGGATTGTGAAAAGTCGGCGCTATTTTAATTTCATGTTCACGTTTAAGATATATGCAAGTTCCTTTCAATCCTTAATTCTTGTAGTTGTCTTGTGATGTTTGGGAGACAAAACAGTTTGGCAAAAGAAGAGGAATTTTATAATTTGGTTAGAATGAATCAGCTATTGATAAGATTGTTTTATCACATTCATTTTATTGACTTCACAGAGTAACTTGTAGAGTAGCCTGTTTAAATCTATCATAATTTATAAAATCTTTTTCAGGACCTGGTGCTGATGTTTATTTGACTCTCAAGTTCTTTCATTTCAAACTGTCATCTGCAACAATGCATGCTTAGTCTTTACAGCCCAGTAAGTTGCTCTGTTTATTTTTGTTTCTAAAGTCATTTTACAGTAAACGGTCTGGAGTTACAATCATGACATTATGGTTTATTTTGAAAGTTTGAGTGGCCAAAGCACTAATTTTGGATAATCATGGTATTTGACAACCGGAAGCTGTAATGCAATTTTTCAGCCTTGATGTCGACTGACAGACGAAGTCTGCTGCGTGTGCTGTGTCCACAGAGACAGTTTTCCACTGCAGCCTTTTACTTTTCCCCTGTCCCGTCCAATTACGTGCCCTCCTGGAGAATCAGCAGTATTCTAGTTGTGTAATGCAGGATTTGCCTTATTGCAACTGAGAATGTTTATTTAATTGGGGAGAAAAGCCTTCATTCAAAGACATCAGTGCATCAGGTCCTTGGTATTTCCCAAATTTTAGCTGGTTAGCATGATCCAGTTTTTTTGCAAATTATATATACTATAGCAATATTTTTTAGAGTATGTTTGGCAATGTTTCACAAAATACTATTTCAGAAATTTCACATTTCATTCAATGTGTTACTTGCCTTTTTTTTTTTTGTAATTATTTGTGAAACTTAGTAGCAATTTCTGAGTGAAAGTTGTTTCTACACCAATTTTTGTTCGGTGTATGTGTATATACAGTCAAACCAATTTTTGATATTTTTGATATATTTTTACTAGTGGGTGCAGGACACTATAGTTCATTTATGTAAGTGAGGATAGCAAAATAAAGTAAACTGTGACATATTATACCCAAAAATTCTTCATACAGTGGACTACCAGTAAAATTGATAAAAATTTGGAACCAAAAATTATTCAGACACTTTGACCTGACCATGTTTTGCTTCAGTGTTATCTGACATAATTAAGATTCATTTTTCTGACACAGTTTAACTCTGTGATCTTGTCATATTTTATTACCATTTTTTTTTTAAACTATAGTGAATAAACTGTAATAATGAATGAAATGTTCAAGGTGTCTGAATACATTTAGGTTTGACTGTATATTGCGAAAAATTTTATCTAGAATAGCATGCTGAGTGGTTAGCTTTTAAAACGTATGCTAATTAAAAAAAAAACAAAGAAATGTTAAGTTTCACAATCTTTAGATTTGGTTATTTTTTTTCTATTACAAGTAACAATTTAAAAGACATTAATGACATAATTCAAGACGTCATTAAAATGAATGGGAATGCTAACAGATAGCTTTTAGGTATTATAGATCTCCCTAGTCTCGCCACCCACTTCTGAGTCACTGAAATGTTAAATAAAGCAGTTAGATTTACAGTACTCACAATTTAGAAAAACACAAAGCCGCCTTAGTGAGTCTGGCCATTGTGGAGATGGCTCATATCCAAAAAAAGGGTAAGCGTGGGCTTCCAGCTGGAGAGAAGAGAGAATGGTAATCGCATGTGGAATTGGAGCTGACAACACATTCACTAAACGGAAACCGATCATTGATATCTGAGGTTTTTCTAGAGGCAGAGCAGGAAGACTGCCAGGCTAGATACCTCTAGAAAATGAAAGCGATGGGCCTAATGTCCCGACAGAATCATGTCACTGGAATCATTAGGAGAATGAGGTACCATGAAAAAACAATAGGGATGAATGATATACTTAATACGATAATTTCTCCAATTTCACATTAAAGTTTTGCGCAAAAAAAACCACTTACTTTCCACCTTCATTCTGACCCTCTTCCTGAAAACGATCCATTTTTAAAGGGCGGCTCCTTTAAGGCATATCAGTAAACGGCCACTGTTATGATTGGCTAACGTCATTGCAAAGGAAACAGTATCAGTGCCCACCTGCTATTGTGCGTGAGTAGCCAAAGTGTTTCGAAAACATTATCCATGTAAAACCGTCATTTACAGACAAAGCATAATGAAATCATTTACTTACGGTTTGTGATGCAGTGATTTGCTTTTGCGTCCTTAATGTAATCTTTACTAAATCTAAAAAAAAATTAATACTGTACGTTCTACAATCTTGAAACCTAAATTCATTTACTGCATTTAAAACGATTGATTTTGGACCCACTTTATATTCAATGTCTTTAAGTACTGTGCACTAACATTTAATTTAAACATTTGATACAATGCACTTATTCTGTACATACATGTTTTTACATTGTACTTTACATTGTACTAGGTAAAAATACCTGTATGTAATTGCAGCTGTAATTAATTTCTGTAGATACATCTACAGTTACCCTTCCCTTACCCCTTAACCCACCCTTAAACCTACCCATACCACCAAACTTGTCCCATAGTAGTTAAAGACGCTTAATAAATATATGTATATGTGTGTATGTGTGTGTATATGTGTATATATATATATATATATGTGTATATGTAATATATGATGCTTTTTCAGATATTACCTTTCATGCAGTGTGTAATATAGCTGTTTGTGAATGTAAAAGGTCTGTAAAGTTTTAAAGATCAAAGTGCACGAGAAATACAGTTATTTTATCCCAGAAGAAAGAACCGATTCTGAAATTCCGCAACGAGTCGTCAGTAATTCCTGTCTTACTTCCATAATATTCATACATAACAAATTTGCATAATGCCAGCCTATGGTCTTTATTTGCTGCCCTTGAAAAACATCTACTTTGACCCGGCCTCAAACACTGTAGTTGGTTCGTGTTGTGTACATGTCACGAAAACACTGTTTTCTGCATTGCAAAGGTAAATTCTCTTTGTATACACTTCCAAAGAATGAGGATGTGAAGAGTTAGTTGTTAAAATTACCACAGCGATACAACAGCAGTATAACCTTTTGTTGTGTTCCTGTCATTTTACTGATGATTGTTTCTCAAATCTCAGAGGTCAGTGCAGGATTTGGAAAACTCTTATTCATTAAAGATAGGACAGTACCCAGTTTATTTGGACTCCTCTGAATCACATCCTGTAAGTGTGATTAATTATTGATCTATATATTTTCTGCCTAGTGTTCAAAATACATAGTTTTGTGTTTTATGTTTTGTACACCCAGTGCAGCTGTAGTAGTACATAATAATAGTAATAATACAGTTCCCACATGTGCATCTCAATAAATTCGAAATATACACTTCGGCTTGTTGATGGACATACACTTGTTAATGCTGATGTAGAGGAATTACAGTTGCAACATCTCATAATATATGACAAACCGAGTGTAAACTTACCACTGAGAAATGTCCTGCTCAAGTTGTCCTTGCGATGGAGGTTCGGGTTGAATAACTAGTTCTTCCAATGTTTCATCATCGGACTCGCGCTCAAATTGATATGGTAAAATTGAAGCCATCGTTACTGTCTTTACAGTAAGTACAATCTCTGAGGATTTAGGAAGCCTCCAGAGCTGAAATTCAGTTATGGTATTGGGCGTTTCGTTTCCAACATGCGCTGTAATCGTTCGACCAGTCACAACAGACTAAGGCGGGGCTTAGAGACACTAAATATCCAAATGAGTCGTTTTCTGACTTTTTGAGAAATTAGGTGATGTGCAATGTATATTATGACCTTTGATGTATGTAAACCTGTTGTAGGGGACCTCCAAAACAAAATTAGGAACCTTTAAAATGGCATAATAGAGGCACTTTAATGCAGCTACTTCAGTGAAAGTGGCTTTTGTTATTTTATTTAATGTTTTGAATTTTACGCTTTTAAGCCCCAAAGTAGTTTTATTGATTTTCCCATTTGTAAGGAGTTATTTCCCTTTGCTTTCTCTTTACTGCTCAAGAGGTTTATCATGGGTTCACATGTGTGAATATGGTCACATGCTGCTACCTCATTCAACATCTAGAAAAGGGGATGCACATGATTACAAATGTATTATTGAAATGAGGTGTTTTTAGAGTTTCAGTCATGTTTGAGGGAGATGATAACATTGGTGAAAATCACCATGCTGTGGAATTTACTGCTTATTATCAATATAACTTGAATATTTACACCCAGATTGGTGGTACTGAGCTGCAGTGTTTACTGGTAGATTAATGTCTTTAGCTCAGAAGATAACACTCCTTTCGTGTATAAAATTTAAGATAAGGAACGTATGTCTACAGAGCAAGAAAATTTGAAGCTTATTAGCATTGTTTAGTGGCTAATAATTAGTGACGCTTAACTATTGCTCATCTTGGGGTTACTCTAGCATGTGGCAGTGAGTTTTGCACATGCATGCAACATACATTTTCTTAAGAAATGTAAAAATCTAGTCGAGTATAGATAACTGCATTGGCTCCAGTGGCCTGTACAGTGTGGTGATGTAATTTACTTAGTTGTGGCATTAAATCTTTGTCTGACTAATACAATCACGAAGTTGATGGATTGCCAGTGAAAATGTTGACATGGAAGGTTAAATTTGTATTTGGCCTCCACATCTGGCCCATTGTGGTCAGTTTTGAGTGAGTAAAAGAATCTGCACGGTCAATCTAATCTTTAGCCCTTGAGTGGTACGATTAGCTTGCTGCCTTCCCCTGACATAAGCCTTTAGTGACATCCCCACTGAGATGACTTGCACCTGCTTCAGGCCAGGAGGAAACAGAGAGGATCATGGGGGAGAGAGCAGGATCACTTACCCTCAGACATAGGGTTTAGACAATCCCACTCACATCTAGTCAAAGAGCCGCTAAGTGAACTTGACTGAATACGTGAGACTTCTCAAAAGTATGAGGAGCTGCAGGGTTATAAAATAAGATCTGAACTTCTGGACTCCTTTTTGAGTTGTATTATTTTGTGAATATCATACTTTTTTATTTAAGGTCCATGTGTCACTTTCAATTCATTTTTTGGTGCTAAAAAGGATTTGTTTTTGATTGTTTTCCCTCTTTTCTGTAACCCTTAGAATGAAATTGGCAGTTTTTTTTTTGTTTTTTTTGTTACTGTGGCTTTAAGACTTCTATGTAAATTGGGTCGTCTTGTGAAATGAGTAACAGCTTGTGGGCTGTGGGTTTGCGCTTGAATTCAGTATAGTATGAACTGTTCCATCCTTCAATGACGGTCCCTTTACAAAGCCTGCATTAATTTGTGACAAGTTTGCTAATTGAATAAACATTAAATTTAAATATAATTTCAAAAAAAGATTAAACAATTCAGATGTTAAGATCTGAAACACCAATCTACTATTATAGTTTTTATTTATATTTTGAATCAGCTTTTATATTTCACTTTTCAGTTTTAATTTTATTTTAAATTTTAGTGATTTTGCTATGTGCTGATGTCATTTTTATGCTTTTTTCATGTTTCTATATAGTTTTAATTTATTTAATTTTAGTACTTCAGCATAAACTTATTTATTTCAGTTAGTTGCCAAGTCAACATTTCTCATTTGTATTAGTTTTTTATCTAATATTCATATTTTATTTAATTTCAGCTTTATTTTAATTACCAAAAATAATTTTTAATCGTTTTTAGTGGTGCAATGGATCAGAAAAGTCCTAAGGGGTTCGGATCATATTACGTTTTATGAGTCATGGATCGGATAATTTTTCAGATCAGCAAAAAAAATAATAAATAAAGTTTTAAACTTATTAAAGACAAACTGAACAGTCAATAATAAAATGAAAAAATTACAAGCACCGGTATTGACCATTTTTGTTCACTGGTTCGGAACGTGCCATTGGTTTTCTTTGTAAACACATGCTAGACGGCAATCTTTAACCATTGCGCTCACGTCTCTTGTAGCTTCTCATGACATGGCATTCTACGTGGCACTCAAGGTAAAAGACATTAAACTTTATAAAAATGCGTCTCTAGACCGGTCTCGTGTTTTTTAACCGCAAAAACACTTTATGTGCGAATGGCCCCTACTCTGTTTTGCAGAAACGATACTACTTGCAAATTACCTGGCTCTATGATAAATCATCTCTCCTAGGGCTGGGGCAATAAATAGATGCATCGCAATTCGTGGATCGATTCTGAGATTTTCCGATTGCATCGCTATTCTCTCTCGAATTGATTCTGAGCTTAGTTTTTAACTGTACGTTCAAATGCTCATGAAGAAGAGCTCTGAAGAGCATACGTGCATTCGGCTGAGTCTGAGAATGTACCTCAGAATGCTTTTATGACGCAAGATTAATGTAAACAGCCCACTGTAAAGACCCTTTTCAAACTTTATGAATGATTATTTTATAGAAGGTTTAAGTGGTATGTGTAAGGAATTAGAAGCAAGTAGAGTACGGCTGTTTCTAAAGCACACAGTGCCATCTGCTGTTAAAAACTAAGCTCAGAATCGATTCGAGAGAGAATCGCAATGCATTCTGCAAATCTCAGAATCGATCCAGAATCATTTCTCGATTCGCGATGCATCGATTTGTCCCAATAATTTATTTATCCCTCCTGTATCCAAAATATTCCCAAACCACAATTTTTTTTTTCTTTCTTCCACCAAGTCCTTATCCTGCCCTGAATTCAACTTCATAGTTTCTATGCTCTCTTCCACGTCAAAACGGTAAACATGCTGTTCTGTTCTCACGCTAGATTTAGGTGGACTTCATTCAGATTGCACACTGAGGGGGCTGGCAGAAAAATCGTGCTTTCTGCGGTTTAGAAATCGTGCATGCTCATAGCGCAATTTTATTACGATTCCGATTCATCGCACATCCCTGGTTGAGATGACTCTTTACTCAGGTCCAATGTGAAATGTGTATCTAAAGTGAAATTATGACTGAGAATAAGTGTTCAGTTAATCATTTCTATGGTGCTGTAGTATTAAGCCTCATAGTGGTCAGTGGGTGAGAGAATGGGGAATATGGTCTGTGGTGTTACACACACAACCGTAACACTGACATGAACTTCTGACCCAGACTGCAGATTGAGAGAGATAGTGGGTCTAGGGGAAGAGAATGCAGGCTGTCCCACTATATCACAGCATGTTCGTTAGGAATAGTTCCATGGTGTGTGGTCTGCTGTGTGTCCACGCTGTCAGATCTTCCTGGCACTTTGGTGTGGAGTGGTTATTGAATAGTAAGGAACAGCTATTATTGAACCTGGTTTAGTAGTTTATCTATAAATGTTGACCATAGCATCGAATATATCTCAACTGAAATCAAACGATCACAAAAAGCTTGTGACTTTCTGGTATTTGAAAGACATTTCCACAAAAAGGCTCTTTTGGTGTCTATCTGACAGTTGAATCAGCCTGGTGACTGATTTACCATGGTTGAGGGACATCGTAACTACAGTGACCAATCGGGTTAAGATCTCCTGTGGGCTAGAACAAACATGTGACACAAGAAACTGAGGGGAAATTCCTCCAGCCTTAGAAAAGACTCTTCTTTAACTTCCCCCTGACCAGTGAAAAGATAAATGACGCCTTTCAGAACGCATCCGATCAGTCTCTCTTTATGCACTTATGATTAATGGTGATTTGTATATGCTAGATTAATTTTAATGTACTTTTTTACACAGACCACATGATCCCTCTGTTTCCCATTTAGAATTGTTAATGCCACTTACAGCCTTGTGTAACTATCTAGTGAAATTGTTTTTTTTTTTTTTTTTTATATAAATTATTATTTATAGAAACACCTGCCCAAAGCGTTCTTATTATTTAATGTACCCATCAGAAACACAGCACTGGGTCTTTTGTTCTCCCTTTGTGTTGTTGTCACTGTGTGCATGGAGTTGTAGCAGGTCAGCTGCTGTGGAACTACATGTAGCAATATCTGGTCAGCACATGACATCATGTGACATGTGCCCTCCCCTCAGGTATTTGTTCACAAGCTCCCAGGAGAGCTTCTGCATAAGTCAACAACCCATTTAAAGGCATTTGCTCACAATGGGAGAATTCTGGCTGTTTCTACATGCGCTTTCAACTTTGTTGAATGATACTTACTGCAGCAAGTCATTTTTTTTTTTCTTCTCAGAGGCTAATTCTGGGATCGTGGAGATGATTTAAACCCTTTTTTCCACTAATTACTTGCTGAACATAATTAAAAAGGCGTACTTCATGTTACTATCTAATAAGCTTGAAACGATTCCCTTGTGGAAGCCGAGGCCCTGAAGACGTGTGTAACACTATTAAATCTTTACCAACCTGATGATGATTGTCATTTTTTCCCTTCTCTTCCTGTTATTTTTTTTTTATCCAATTTTTCCCTCTTCTAATGATGTTGAGCTAATTTTCCGTCCCTTAATAGTCTTCAAAAAAGTTTATGTGATGATTGCTTTATACCATTTTGGGGATTCTTGCGCCATAACTGCTAACCCTTGCCGTTTGGGTTTCTGAAAGTGTTAGATTTCCATGTGCTGATTAGGTCTAGTACGTCCTAGACACTAGATATGCTTATGTTTTTCACAGAAATGCTTGTTGTATTTGAACTGGAGTATTTGTGAATGCTATTTTTTGTCTGTCTGACTCTGTATTAAATAGTATTGTGGTGGTTTGATTGCTTGACCTGAAAATGAGTGCAGTAAAACCCATAATATTTGATAATAATTCGTGAACCAAACAGAGCTTGTATGAACCAAACCCTAGACACATTTTCTAGGAGATGTTAGTTTAATTGACTAATGTGAACCCTAGTATGGTGACATTTGTTTTGGGATTGAGAATTTACACTATCACTAAAAAGTTTGGGGTCAATACTTTTTTTTTTTTTTTATTTATTTTCTTTAACTTTTATTCAATTTTATGACAGTAAAAGACTTTTATAATGTTACAAAATATTTATTTTTCCAATAAAAGCTGTTCTTTTGCCCTTTCTATTCAAAGAATCCTGGAAAAAAAAAAAAAAAAAAATATATATATATATATATATATATATATATATATATATATATATATATATATATATATATGTAGATATATATATATATATATATATATATATATCACTGTTTCCACAACAATATTGAGCAACAGAACTTTTTTTCAACATTGATAATAAGAAATGTTTCTTACAAATCTGCAAATTAGCATGATATCTGAAGGATCATGTGACTGGTGGCAAAGCTAAATTTTCAGCAGCCGATACTCCAGTCTTGACAGGAATAAATTACCTTTAAAAATATATTAAAATAGAAAAGAAGTAATAATATTTCACAGTATTACTACTGTTTTACTGTATTTTTGATCAAATAAATGCAGCCTTGGTGAGCATAAGAGACTTCTTTCAAAAACTGTTTAAAAATATCATACTGACCTCAAACTTTTGAACTGTATTTACTTGATTTTTTTATTTTTTTTTTTTTTTGCAAAACTTTCTCTTTTCTATAATATCGAATGGTACATTTTTCCTCATTTTGTCTCTTGAGCTTGCTTGGCGTGTGCTGTTTCAACTGTCTCTAATGTCTCCACTTGATGCTCAACTTTCATTAACTTTTTAATGGACAAACAAGCTCAAGAATATTGTGGGATCAATTAGATCTTTCCCCTTGTTATTATTGAGAAGGTCAGGACAATGACCAAATAAAACTTCTATCCAACTCTACTTATTCACCAAGTTTGTAGAGATGGATTGCTCTTGTATGGTAGTTCACTTAAGCTAATTGCCTGAAAAACATGACCGCTCCGTATGGTCTCATTGTGTTTTTCTAACTATAGCAGAACCATCTCTCTTCAGCAATTCCCAGTCTGTCATAAAAACATTCTTCGGAAGAATGTTAATTTGAAAGGTGCACATATGGCGAACCACTATCAACCACTTGTGAAGAGTATCTTATTTTGGAGGTGAACTATTCACTTGGTATTTCAGTGGATCATTATCTGTTCCTATTTCTTTTTGGACAGTTTATAAGAAAGGACATCTCCATATAGGTCCCAAGGACAGCACCCGATTGTTGACCTCTGTGTGTCTTCTCAGTAACTCCCCAGCATGGTTGGTCCTCTTAGAGCCGGTGCCGGCAAGGTGTTGTTATTAAGAATAGCCACACTCTTCTTGACAGGTCTGGTAATACTCAGCTGTCTCTTCGGTTTGCTGATAGCTCTCTGATAGAGGACAGCTCAAGTGCCATACTCGCAGCTGACAGGGCACTGCTCCTACAAGATCGACAGGGAAGTGATGTCATAGAATCTGATGTCATCATACAAACCGTAATGTTTACTTCTACCGAGATCAATTGAAGGTGTGGCCTCAAAACATGAAGGTTATTTGCTCAAAAGATAAAAATTTATATACAGTAGTTGCCAAAATCTTCATTCTTCACCCTTTATACAAATATTATAAAAAAATTGTTAAAGATTTTATAATCTTTACATAGTTGTGCTTTTGAGTCAGTTGTTTTATTTGTGATAACGCAATGAAACATGCCAAATTGTTGGACATAATTTTTGGTATGGCTGTACGATATTGAAGAAAAATGTGATATGTGATACAATAATGCTTTAAAGGGTTAGTTCACCCAAAATTGAAAATAATGTCATTAATTTCTCACCCTCATGTCGTTCCACACCCGTAAGACCTTCGTTCATCTTTGGAACACAAATTAAGATATTTTTGATGAAATCCGATGGCTCAGTGAGGCCAGCAATGTCACTGAACCTCTCAAGATCCAGAAATGTACTAAAGACATATTTAAAACAGTTCATGTGACTACAGTGGTTCAACCTTAATATTAAGCGACGAGAATACTTTCTGTGCACCAAAAAAACAAAATAATGACTTTTCAACAATATCTAGTGATGGGCGATTTCAAAACACTGCTTCGAATCAGTGGTTCGGATCATGTGTCAAACTGCCAAACTGCTAAAATCACGTGACTTTGGTGCTCCGAATCACTGATTCGAAACAAAAGATTCGTAAAGCTTCATGAATCAGTGTTTTGAAATCGCCCATCACTAGATATTTTTTTAAATTTTTTTTTTTTTTTTTTTACTTTAATAGAGTTAAAATACTGTAATTCAGGACTTTGATTTTATTTATTTAATTTTATTTATTTTTGGGCGTAATGTGACCTGGACATGTTTTATGATATTTACCTGATTGTTCTGTTTAATTGTTATCCATTGATGAAGTTGTTGGTAAGTTTTGGAGCTGTTAAGTGAAATACCACTTCTGTTAAAAGATCAGGGGGCATAGTTATCGACTGATGATCTCGAAATGTTGTTGTTGTTGTTGTTGTTGTTGTTGTTGTTGTTGTTTTAAATAACCAGCAATCCTTTCTTTGAAACAAACAAAACTAATTGCACTAGTTTGCACTAAAACAATCACTATCAATAAGCTTTTGATGTGCACTGTAAAAAAGAATTGTTGGTTTAACTTTAAAAAGTAAGTTATCTGGTTGCTTTAAAATTTTGAATTCATTGAAATTAAAAAAAAATTAGTTAATACAATGAAGGCGATTGGTTTAATCAACAGAAACTCAAAATATTGTGTTATCTGAACCACATTAATTATCTAAGTTGATTTGACAAAAAAAAAAAATCATGAAAATAATTTTTTACAGTGTGTACTGTATTGCATTGCTTGTGTTTCTTTTTTCCAAAGTCTGTGTTGAGCCTTGGTTGAGATCTTAACTAGATGGTTCTGCTTTCTTCCATAGATTGAGAGAAGTGAATAATGCCCAAAGATTTCCACTGGTCCCACTGCTGCAGAAATGCCCTGAGGCTTAGTCTGGACTGAAGCCAAGGTGAGCTTAGCAACCTGTGATGAACACAGCGACTTTCTCTCAGACTTTCCCCTGTCCAATTGTTGGTTAATACAATCATGGCATTGAAGGTCTAATGTGCATTTATGAAACTACATGGTGAGGAGATGAAGAAAACACATCTATGATATACTGCGAAACAAATGAAAGTGTGAGTTGGTGTGGTTTGTGTGGGAGGTGTGATGTCATTTCCTCTCTGTATTTGGTTTTGAGCAACAAAAAAAGGAACCTTGTTTTCTCTCTTGTTTGCATCCTTGAGATAACTTCTATTTATTCCTCTAAATCAACTTTTAAAGACCACGATTCCCAGCCAACCCAGGGACCCTGAAATTAAAAAGTTGAAGTTTGTGTTAGTAACACTTTGTAATCACTTTCATGAAAAACTTTAACCCATTAAACCAGTGAAACAAACCAAAGAAATTACATAACCAAACAAAAAATCTATCTGATATATTTATAAAATAAGTTACACGCTAATATATATACACCATTTGTCCCAATTATCCTGATTTAACCCTATTTACTTTTTATATTATTAACATTGATTCATAGAATCAATCAGTAGTTTGATTCTACATTCTACAACAAGTAAGTGACACTCAGAATAGCAGCAGCGAGTGAGCATGTGTTTGGCTGCATGTGGATGCCACAGTCGCCACCTGCTCTGCTTGAACCATTGCTCTTTGCCGTCATGTGACTGAAGAGCAGGGTATTGTCTTGTTTTAAAAGAGAGTGCTCGCTTTGAGCAGACCGTCAGAGGGGAGGAATTTTCGAGTGTGGATCATTCACTGTGTATGGAGTGTTGTGGGAGGGGTTGTTGGGGGCTGGATTTTCCTGTACGGGGAGGGCAAGGGAAGGCTGGGGGTGGGGCAACTGTAGCCGCTCAGATGGGATTTGCATTAGTAGTTTGTCAGCTGTCATTAGGAGCAGATGACAGTGAGGATAAGCTGTTTGCACACGGCTCTCTCTCCTCCCCTCCTCCATGAACTGACAGTAGCATACACCTTCGAAAAACCTAAGGCAAAGTGCCTTGTTTTAATGCAGGCGAGTAGGGCATGAAATTTCAGCTGACGGTTAATTGTCATCCAATTAATTGAGATTAACAGTTTAATTGTCTGTTTTGTTCTGTGTTGTCACTTATATTATGAGATTAATATGCATACTACTTAAGTCTTTTTTTCACAATAAACTTTGAATTATATAATACAATTAAGCCTTTGTAAATGAGAATTTTTATTTTTATATTATATATTCTGTAAATATATTCTTTATTCGCATACACTATTTCTGTGTCATTAACTTCGTGTGAGAACATGTAACAGCCATAAATATTTGCAATTACGTGAAACTGTTTATTACAAACCACCGCAGACTGTACGTGTTCCTTTTTAGGGCACTTCAGAAGTGTCTATAATTTACACGCTTCTCAAGATGTGCTCTGAGCGCGATTTGCAATTCAGGTAGCGCACTTCATCACCAAAAAGTGAAATAAAAATGTACAGTTTATGGCATTTCTATATTTGGTTAAAATTCCCTTGATTTTGGCTGACAATATGCAATGTGCACAATCATTGTATTCAGATGATTATGTAATAATCTGTATGTGAATTCTAGCCCATGTGTCAGGTTATGCTGAGTGTTGCTGATGCATGCAGTGTCAACTCCTCAGCACTGTCCATATGCTGTAAAGACACGCTAGATATATTAATGCACGTCAACTACGGCATCCACTTATCTATAGCCCTTCAAGGAGTGTATCTTGTGAGCTGACATCAAGCTCACTTATAAATGGACCATGAACAGTTAACCGTGCATCACCTAAACTACTTGAATGTTGGTTAGGCAATGTCCCAAATCCCAAAAATACATATTTGAGCTGTCTATCTCGGACAAATTGATGCAGTTAGTTTAATGTATAACTGTGGACTGTAGGCATGTAGCCCATAGTACATACTTGATGTGCATTTTTGTGTTACTGTGATGAGAATAAACCTCTTTTACTGAATGAGGTAATAGAATTCGTGTAAAATGTCTATGCCATTAAAATGGATGCCTTATTATTCAGGTAACTAGCTGCAAGCATGTTTATAAAATCTAACTTGCTTTGCAAGATTCTCTTTAAACTGTTGCTGCACCATGACAGTACTTAAAGACAGTTAATGCTAATGCTAAAGCTAATGGCCTGTGTATTCTGACACATTTTGAAATGCAGAAAGGTGTTGAGCTTGTGTAAATTGCTCAAACTTTCTGAGATTAAGAGAGTTGTTGGAAGCTTAATGGTGGTGACACTGAAGTCATGTGACCGTCGTGTAGTTTGTGTATAACCAGAGCTGGGTAGTAACGGATTACATGTAATCTAGATTACGTAATCAGATTCCAAAAATCAAGTACTTGTAATTAGAGTAAACTACTTTTTAAAATACTCGTAATCAGACTACAGTTACTTTTTTATGGATTACATGATTACATATTATTTACACAATGGCAGCAAGTTGTTCATAATTCATTGATTCTCCTAATTTTTCATTTTTTTTAACATTTATATTTTTTTTTTCATAATAAACCTGCCGCTTGTATACGTTCGTGATTATTCAAGTTTTTCCGGCAGTGAGGGGGAGGGGTGTGGAATCGTGCACAGAAATCAGCAACAAGAAGAATATTTGTTTTTGTAATGTTGCTGTTTTCTAAGTTTACTTAATTTGAAGTAAATATGTTTTAAAATTATAAGATGTGATTTTGTTTTATTCAGTGTTACTATCAGCAAACACTAACAGGTATATTAGTGTTAGTATTTTGAAGTATTAACTGTCCATACATTGCACTTTATAAAGAATCTGTTGAGGCTCTTGTTGGTGAATAGATTATATTTTTTGGAATATATTTTTTCTTTGTATCTGTCAAAATAGTACAAGATTATCCTACAATATATGTGACATCAAATAAGGGTTAGCACAAAAGTAATCTAAATGTAATCCAAAAGTAGTCAGATTACGTTACCAAAAATGTGTAATCTAAGAGATTATATTAATGATTACAAATTTTGTCATGTAATTTGTAATCAGTAACTGATTACAATTCATAAGTAATCTACCCAGCTCTGCGTATAACCTATGTTTAGCTTTTTACGTATGGCAATTGTATTTAGACTTCAGAATTCATAAAAGATGTTCATTTGTAAATATTTTCACGATAAACAATGTATGTAAGAATAATAAACTTTTGTTGGTCACTGAGATTATTTTCTGCAAAAATCCAAAAGCGAATGGAAAAATCTATTGGATTTTTATCGAAGAAACAGGGTGACGCTAACTTTTGAGTTTGGCCTACAAAAATACTTTATTCCTGCACCACTCTATTAGCTAAATGTCTATTACCTAAACGTAAAGATGCACAAAGCTTTTCAGACCTGCTTTGGTCTGGTGGTAGACCTTTTGCATTTACAGAAACCTCTAAGGGCGTTTTCACACCTATAGATCGTTTGTTTTGTTTCGAAACAGGGACTTAATTTGTTACAATGTTGCATTTTCTTCTTAGTTCAGTTCGCTTTCACAAGTGTATTTCAAAGCGTACCAAAATGTGTTTATGCAAATCACATGCAAGTAAAACTGTCCTCTTATTGGTCAGAGTTTCCCCTGCATCACCATCAAGATTATTGACAAGTTCAATACTGTGGCTTTATTTGTAACTGTCGAGGCACGCAAACACTATTCGAATGTAGCCGTCATTCCAGCTGTTAAATTATATACTGCATTCGTATTAATGCTGCAGTAAATTCAAACACGCTCTCTCTGGATCTCCCAGCACTGTCTAGGCTAACTGTGTCAAGACACATGCAAACACTATACGAATGTTATAATGCAGCTAGAGCGGGAATCAAGGCTTCGTCGGAACAGCATTCTCGCACGGAGAAGTGCAATTACACAACGTTTTAAGATGAAGAGGCGCTCTTTGGTTTTCAACTGCAGTAACTAATGTGCTCACTCACAGAATCAAACACTGCTACCTTTTATATAACACATTTCTTGTTATGAATTATGATATTGTTTGGTCCGTTGGGTCGGATTGCTTTCACATCTCAAGCGAACCACCCCAGAGTTGGTTTGCAATCGGAGCTATTGTTTTGGTGCAGATCTGAGCGCGATTGCCATGTTCACATATGCCTAAACGAACCGAACCAAGGGAGAAAACGCACCAGGTTCCGAAACAAACGCAAAGGTGTGAAAGCACCCTAAAACAGCAGTTCTCAACTCTGGCCCTTGAGGTCCACTTTCCTGCAGAGTTTAACTCCAGCCCTAATCAAACACACCTTAACAAGCTAATCAATGTCTTCATGATTACTAGAAAGTTACAGACAGGTTGCTCAATGTTGGGGTTAAACTCTGCAGGCATGTGGATCTCGAGGACCAGAGTTGAGAACTTCTGCTCTAAAACCTACAGTTAGCTTTCAAGAATACTTCTTGCCCAACTATGATGGAAATGTGGTGTAGGCTAAGTTGTTGTATTACAACATCAATGTGAGGTAGCTCTTTAAAATACACTTGTTCCATAAACACTTTCTTTTTGGGACATAAGTTAAGAATACTTTAACAAAAACCAGAGGTGGTATTTATGCTTGTCAACTTTCTAATCTTCCGAGCTCGGTTTGTCAGCTGCAGAATGTGGACCCTCCCACCGAGCATGCACTGGTGAAGTTTATTGATTTTTCTCACTGCATCTGTGCCTCTTGTAACCCAAAACCCATCAATACACATCAGACGTTTAACCCCCCCTCCGTTACACTTTCAGTTATGGGAATATAGTTAACCCTGCATTTCGAAATGTACCGACAGGCTCAATGCTAGAGCAAACAGTGCACTTCTGATGGACAGATAAGAGAAATCCATTCGTCTCTCTTCGTTTCCAGCCTTGAGCGTCCTGTGCCCATGAGCTGCTCCAGATCCGCCGTTTGCCGCTTAATGTGTTTATTATACAGTGCTCTCCCCGTGGCAACTTGAAGTGGCTGTCAGTTTAAAAGATTCATGAATGTGATCGGCTTCGGTAAATGGACGTTGGCTTTTTGGGCCTGCTTGATGCTGGTACTTTAAGACCATTACGTTCTCAGTAATTGTAGAGCTTATGAGTGGCAGGAACATCTCTCTTTCCCTCTCTCAGTCAAGCCATCTGGGACAGTGGCTGGAGACCAGGCCTGCGGCTCTGGGGAGGAGAGAATGTCGATCTCCCCTCCTCCTCCTCCTCTCTCGCTCTCAATCTCAGTCATAAGCTCGTTGCCATCCCCACCCCCTCTTCTCATCCGCCGCTTGTTTTTTTTGCTTTTCCTTGGTAGACTGTTTTCAAGTCTTTCGCATATTCTCCATCAGCACTGATTGGTTTCATTTCCTTCACTTCCTGTCTCTGCCCGTTCTCACTAGCTGACATTTTGTCTTCGGGCTCATTATCGTCAACTGAAGAGGCTGTAAACACAGAATCTCCTGCAAATCTCCCTCAGACACTCGCTGCTAATAAAGGCCCATCTGTTCTGCATAACCACGATCCCCATCGGCCTTAGGGATCTCTCTGCACTGTAATCAGTAATGTTGGGTAATAGCTGTGGGTTGCTCGCAACAGCTCCACAAACTCTTGTGTATTTTGGCTTCGCGAACCCCCCACCCCCCACCCAGATATTTAACTAATTTCACCTTCGAGCTGAATTGGGCTCTGTGCCATCAGATGAGCATGAAGGTTGGATTTACGTGGCAAGGTTTAACATATGATTATGATGCAATTCCCTTCGGCTTGAATTGCGCTCCGGTCTGTATAGGAGGGTCAAGCAAGGACATTGTTCTTGATGGCAAGGCTAGTCATTATACAAACCCTTCAAAGACCCCTGGACCGATGCAGGAGCGATGCCCTCGTCATGTTTGAGGCCCCTACAAGCACAGGGTGTGTCCCCAGTCCTGATCCCTCAGAGCTTTTCAAGCCACAAGATTACAGGGATGGCACATGAAGCTTTGGTGCAAGCTGCCTCTTTGTCTACTCCAGGAGAATGATGGATTGAGCCTCCCTCCTCTGCTGCTCTCTTGAGATTTCTATTGGGCTTTGTTTGGCAAGTTCAACTCTCTGTCTTTTGGTAGGCACAGTGTTAACCTGCTGTAAGCCTCTTCCACAGTATCTGTCCCACAGTTGGCTCTGGAGGCTCAAGACTATAGTGTATCTTCTGCATTTTAAGTTGACAGTTTAACAAGTACATTAAAATGCTATTCATTCATACATACAATGACTTGAATAAAAGGGGGAGGGGGGGATAACAAGTTTATACAGCTGTCCTTATATAAGTATCGTAATTATTACATATACACATATGTGTGTATAATATATATATATATATATATATCACAGTTGTGCTCAAAAGTTTACATACCCCTTGCAGAATCTGCAAAATGTTAATCATTTTAAGAAAATAAGAGGGATCATGCAAAATGTTATTTTTTACTTGGTACTGTCCTGAATAAGATATTTTGCATAAGAGATGTTTACATATAGTCAAAAAATAGCTGAATTTATAAAAATGACCCGTTCAAAAATTTACATACCCTTGATTCTTAATACTGTGTGTGGTTACCTGGATGATCCACGACTGTTTTTATGTTTTGTGATGGTTGTTCATGAGTCTCTTGTTTGTCCTGAACAGTTAAACTGCCCAACATTCTTCAGAAAAATCCTTCAGGTCCTGCAAATTCTTCAGTTTTCCATAGTGGTTAAACGGATTGTTGTTGATCTGTGATCCGTACGAACCAAGCCCCACGGTTTGGCACGCATGTGATTCGTGGATCAATTGCAAGTTTAACCGCAATAGAGTGAAAGGTTATCATTTGCACATGTTTTGTCTTGCTAGTTTACACATTAAATAGATATAAAACCATTCCAGCGCTAGAAGAGGCAAAAGAGGATTTAATTCGGTATCGCACGCCACGCTGTTATCGGTGCGCACAGACGCACATACATACAAGGCTCGCGCGCGCACACAGGGAGAGAGGCGCGTTTCAGATAGCTCGCAAACTCCAAACTAATTTCTCTTTCACGTCCTCAATGCACTTGGATGGACACATACACGCATTATGTCAGTCAAAATACCCCTCTCGGCAAGTATTCTCGTAAACATATTCGGTTATGTCTTAATTGAACGAGGTGAGAATTCGGATGTGTATCTATTGGATGTGTGCGTGCATGGGGTCTTACTCTTAAAGTGACAGCAACCTATAAATACCTGCTGTTGTCTGTCATGTAAATCAAACAATAAAACACAGCTTTAACAGAGATTAATCTATATTAAATTTATACAGTGAAGTGTCATTTTACATTTATTACATTTTTGTACACGAAAATTAATACTACAGTTAGACCTTATACTTTATTTGTAACTTTATGTTGTATTTATCTATGCTTGTAATTGGTGTACAGTATTTGTTCTTTTTACAGTCTGTTCACTTGCCTTTAATAATCTATTAGTTAGGCTAGTAGTTTCTGCTGTGGTATCGGAGTGGTTAAAGTGGGCTAAGTAATAAATGCAAAGTTACCCCCCACCCCCCAATTTTTTTTGTGCTGATCCGAAAAATGATCCGATCCGTGACTTAATAACCGCGATATGATCCGAACCGTGAATTTTGTGATCCGTTGAACCACTAGTTTTCCATCATCTTTTGCATATTTGAACCTTTTCCAGCAGTGACTATGTGATTTTGAGATCCATCTTTTCACACTGAGGACGACTGAGGGACTCAAACACAACTATTAAAAAGGTTCAAACATTCACTGATGCTCCAGAAGGAAACATGATGCATTAAGAACCAGGGGGTGAAAACTTTTGAACAAGATGAAGATGTCCAAATTTGTCTTGTTTTGTTTAAATATCTAATTTTTTCATTTAGTACTGCCCATCGGAAGCTACAGAAGATACTCGCATATTTCCTGGAAGACAAATTAAGTAAAATTTATCTTGATCTTCAAATTCAAAAAGTTTTCACCCCCCGTGTCTTAATGCATCGCGTTTCCTTTTGGAGCATCACTGAATGTTTGAACCTTTATTAATAGTTGTGTTTGAGTTCCTCAATTGTCCTCAGTGTGAAAAGATGGATCTCAAAATCACACAGTCACTGCTGGAAAGGGTTCAAATATGCAAAAGATGCTGGAAAACTGAAGAATTTGCAGGATCTGGAGAATTTTTCTGAAGAACGTTGGTCAGTTTAACTGTTCAGGACAAACAAGAGACTCATAAATAACCATCACAAAACATAAAAACAGTCGTGGATCATCCAGGTATTTACACACAGTATTAAGAATCAAGGGTATGTAAATTTTTGAACGGGTCATTTTTATAAATTCAGCTATTTTTTGACTATATGTAAACATCTTTTATGCAAAATATCTTATTCAGGACAGTACTAAATAAAAAATAACACACATTTTGCGTGATCCCTCTTATTTTGTTAAAATAATTAACATTTTGCAGATTCTGCAAGGGGTATGTAAACTTTTAACCTTTGTTTTATATTATGAAATATTGTATATTTGAAAAACTTTGTCAAATCAAAGAAGCAGTTTGAACCTTTTATGACAAGGCACAATGAGTTCAGGTAAAATGTCATGTGGTGCAACTTTGAAAAAATGAAGTTTATAAATTATTGGTTCATGATATTTAAAATATATAAAATTACTTTTTTACTTTGACATTTATTTTAAAAATTTTGTTTTGTAAAATAGCACATGCACATATTCAAGTTGTAAGGAAAATATGTTAATACTTTTAACTTGGTTACACCACATGACATTTTTAGTAAAATTTAAACTTTTGTTAAGAAATGTTTTTTTTTTTTTTTTCAAAACCTCGTAAAACCAATATGAATTCATAGAATACATTTACAAGTACTTGGCACGTGTGTTTTAAAGGATTATATTTCTTTACCTTGTCTTGGACACTGTTATTTGTCATTGGCCCTTACAATCTCAAGGTTGGCCCTTTGAATTCAAAGCTTCAGTTCAGTTATAGAATCTTCAAACTTACGCTGGAGAATCGCAGCTTCAGATCCGAACACGCAGATTTCATACTAATGATCTGTGAAGTGCGGTGTTTGCTTCCTGCTAAAACCGTAAGGCCTGGAGATTTTTGGTTCATCCTTTTTAATTCCAGGCGATCCCAGTGTTGTCGTCTCTGCATTTTGAAAAACCCAGACTGTCAGTCTCCTGTCAGGCAGGCACTGTCTCTTCCAGTGATATCCAACCCGTCAGCGGATGCACACTGCACACCAAGGGCTTCTCTGACAACTTCATCAGTGGGGCAAAGTCAACTGATTCTTTGAGTCTTTACTTGTGTGGGTGTATGTGTGCATGTTTTTCCTAGCTTCTAGAAGGCAGTTCTTCTCAGTTTTGTGGTGATGTAAATCCAAACAGGTTCACTCCACTGCACAAAGATGGTACATACCAGAATATATGTGTAGGTATACCTATATAGACTCAACGTTACCCTGATAGAGCCAGAGAATGTCCTGGTAAATGTGATCAATCCCCTTGTGAGCTATTTGGAAAAGTGCTGCTGTCGTAGCCTCTGCCAACAGTTTGTTTGTCCACACTATTGATGTGCTGTCCAGTAAGGTACTGGGTCTAATAAAGCAACACAGGACACTGATTAATCTTTTGTCATATTCGTCTGCTTCTACTGTCTATACTCGCATCGTAGGCAGTCAAATATTGTTGATTTATAGTTTTAACATGGCATCCATGTTTGCTTAACTTTCAAGCAAAGTTTCGATTTCGATTTAACTTTACAGTTGGACCGCTCTATGCTAAACAATGATTCGATATTTTTTTATTTGTAAGATATTTTATATATATTCTATAATATACAGTAATTTTTATCACAATCTGGAGCCCTGCATTGGCATTTGTTTTGGTTTTTTTAGTTGGGACAGTCCAGGCGTTCAGCTGTGTATGATTTGGCTTCCATTATTGTCCGTTATTTGACTTTAAACAAGACTACACCAGGCCCAGCCAGTCATAATTGGATGATCTCCTGAACACCAGGCCCCAACAAGTGGCCATTAAATCTGTTACTAGGAGGTTTCAGCATGTCATATTTTGTAATGTTTTGACTTGTAATGAAGTATCAAATAGTCACCTCTCTGTGTCTAATGATATGTTCACACCAACAAGGAGCGTCTGTGCTTACACAAGATCATGAGGGATAAGTGTCAGTTTTTGTCTGTTTGTCTGCAAAAACAAAAATTGGGCTTCAAGATAATTAGTCTGTTTGTGAACTACTAAGTGTAGAATAGTTGTAGCATTATTTGCCATCACACCTGTTGTCCGACATGCCTATTTAGTGTATCACATACAGCAAATCCCCATGGTTCCATCATAGTGTTTTTAGGCTGAGCTATGTTCATCTTAATTTCAGTATTTTGTTGTATTCTAGTTTTGTTAACTTTTAGCTGAATTACCAGTGCTGAATGGAGGATGTATAGAGTGAGGACCATGCATCATGCAAGCAAACACAGCAGGGTAGGTGATTTGCGTCAAACATTTTTTTGTTATGCTGGTTGAAAGTCTCTTCACATCCCGATAGCCGTCACTAAGTTAAGTGGTCTAAATGTACAGTAGTCAACATTTGAAGTGGATCAAAAAAGTTCATCAAAGTTGTCCCAAGAACTAAGTTGTCTTAAGAAGAAGGTTTTAGGACAACTTTAATGAAAGGTTTTGATCCACTTCAAATGTTGACTACTGTATTCATATGTATTTATATCATCTGTGGAAGGCGTAGGACCATAAAATGTTCGTCCTCGGTCCGAGGGATACGATTAAAAAAAAAAAGTGCTATATAGCACTAAAAGTGGTTCTTGGCTCGTAATCATAGGGGAACCACTTTTGGTGCTATGTAGCACCATATCTTTTGTCATATGGTGCTATGTAGAACCCATAAGAGGTGCCATATTGCATTTTATTTCTTCAACAAAAATGGTGCTAAACAGCACCATCAGTGGTTCTTTGGCTCGTAAAGAACCTTTAAAGGGACTTAACAGGTTCTTTTGTACAGCAGTGGTGCTATATAGTACCTTAACCACCCCAAAGAACCACTGAAGAACCGCTGAAGAACCATACAAGGGCTTAACGGGTTCTGTATATGGTGAGTCATTCCACGAAACCGGTATGATTTGAGTCCCTCTGACCTTTTTCTGTGTATTTTATCTATTGGGTCACCAAAATATATTTTTAAAAGCTTTTTGTATTAATTGAAATGTCTCCTTTAGTAATGTTTAAAAACATGACATACATTTTATCTTCATATTAGAAATTTTGTTTTTTTCAGTTGACACCACCTATTTTGTCATGTCCCTCAAGGCCTTTTATGAAAGTGTACTTGGGATACACTTGCTTTTTTGCTGGTAAATTCATGATTATTCATTAAAATCACATGATTTAGTTCCGTACCTCAGTAACCCCTAAACCCCGTTACACAAACCATTCTCCCCCTATAAAAATAATGAACTGCTACTTATGTGACATCATTAATAGGAAGTGACATCATAGAAGTCTTCTGAACAACATCGTGAGCAGACACAGGCAAGTTACCACCTTCTTTAATAATTATAACTAAATTATGTTGTGAAATTGTGTTTGTCAAGCTTAATGACTCAACCCTGTTACATCAATTAAAGATAGAAAACTATTACTTGTGAAAATTATCTTTGTTATTTCAACATTATTCATGATTTCTTAATATCATACATGCCAGTTTGGGCAAAAAATCACAACCCCGTCACAGTCAACCCCGTCACACCTACATTTTTATTATTATTTTTTTTGTTAAGTTTATGAAGAAGTAATTTAAAGTTAGTTGAATTCTGAAATGTTCAGAGCAATCATAAGAATACTGATTTTAGTTCAAATTCTGAAGTTAAGCCTTTGCTAAAAAATTATGAGGTTGCTGTCACAAAAAGTGCCCATTTCAGGCTTTAGTATAGCAAAAGTGTGAGATTTTATGTAACTTTTATATTTGCAATTACTGAATTAGTGTGAGGGACATCTGATTAATAAGAAAATGTTGATTTTATCACAAATTCATTTTATAATAATATTCAGAGAGCTTCCATAGTGTCCATAACTTAAAATAATGACCAATAATAATAGGGATTTGATGCCTGAGATGGGAAATCGTACCGGTTTCGTGGAATGACTCTGGTAGCGGTGCTATATAGCACCTCAGTCATCCCAAAGAACCGGTGAAGAACCACTGAAGCACCAAGATTTGGTGCTATAAAGCACTTAAAGTGGTTCCCCTATGATTACGAGCCAAAGAATCACTTTTAGTACTATATAGCACCATTTTTTTTTTTTTTTTTTAAGAGTGGGATGTCCTACCTGCCTGTCAACCTATGTTTTTACATACCCTCGCGCACCCTGTTTGCGCAGACAATCATACGTCATCAGCATGTTTCATGCTATGCAGAGTTAAGACAGACGCCAGTCACGAGCACCGCAACCAAAACAGCAAGCCACGTTTTACAGTTCCTCCTGAACCAAACAATGAGCTTATGCTGTGTGAATCGTGCCATAACTACCGTATTTTGGAAGAGATAGGAACCCGTGACATTATAACTCAGAGCAGTTCGTGACTTGAATTTATGCGTTTCAATGGCAACACTATCAATGCCGAAATGAATCTGCAGCAGTCAGGTGGTACAGGTCAGTGCTCTTTAAGTTGTTTACATTCATTATTTTTGTAATGTTATGTGCTTTGAAACATGAGGTAGTTTAATGCTGTCTCTCGTGACGCTTTTGTTTGCTCCCTGCTGTATGCGTTCATGTGTTTTGGAAGAGGCATGGCTTTGGAGACGCTCTGGATCTTATGCTTTCAAAGCTAGCTTGCTATTGCTAGCCTCTCTGAAAATAGTCTCAGCCTCAGACGTCACGCCCACAGACTGTGGGCTGAACATCTGATGCATATGGCACACTTATCTGGAAACACTTCAGGAGTTTCAAAGTCGTCATCTGGTTGGTTGAATTATACAGGATGTCCTGGAGACGCGTGTCGTGTTCTTTAACGGTCCACCTGGAAACAAATGCCGTGACGCTAACCCCCCTCGTGGAAGAAGAACGCGGTCTTGTTTTACCAGGACCAACGCTGGATTTTCAAAAATATGTGAAGTTCGTGGCTCCATTGTTGCAGTAAACTTGCACAACATAATATTTTATAGATGCACGCCAGTCTGTTATTGCAGGGACATCGACATTACATTTTCACGCCCCTAAACATGACGCGGAACAAAACGAACTGTGATTGGTTGTGTTACATGTCAGTCAAATGTCCTTTTGGGTGGTCCTTGGCCAATGAAAGCAGCGATAGAGTCCAGACCTTCTGCCGTCAGTCTGAAGGTCTGGCTACGTGAGACTACTCTGAAAATGACCTACCCTACCTTTAGGGTTCTCTTTAAAAGTGACATTTCCACACATATATATCGTATTTCAGCCAAAGACAACAATATTGGCATAATACCCAGCTTTAAACTCAGAATGCCAATGAGTTAAGCTGTTTAATAGCATTATAAATGGATAATAATTTCATAACTTTTATCTTTTTGCACTATGCTAATATTTTTCTGCTGCTTAGCTGACTTAAATTTTGACTATTTACATTAAGCTATGTGCAATACATTGCTGAATGTGGTATCCATTATAAATTACCTTTCCCAAAGCATAAATCATGCCACCTTTCCTAGTTTATTTAAAATATATATTTTTTTAAACAGATTTGATCATTTTAAGTTTGGTCACATTGAAAAATTGGTCACATTGACCCGCAACATAAGATAAAAGGTTAAAGCTCACCCTGCTGAAAAGACCAGCTAGTTCATATTGGTTAGTACTGCTTTGGTGCTCATCTAACTAATAACCTAACATAGCCATTCTCAACTTTGCTGGTGAAGCTGGCCGTCCCTCATGGCCTTTCTGATGAAGTCTTGCTGGTTAAGCTAGATAAGAAGCCTGGTTGAGAACTGGAAACACATGCTGGTGCTGCAAAAACAGCTTTAACTTTTACCGTTGTTGTTGCCTTCAGGGACTGAAACGATCGACTGCGATTCTTTTCTTTTTGGATGAGTAAACCCTCCCGAACATGAGTCTTTAGATGTTCATTTGGTGTCAGTGATCAAACATGGTATTTTTAGTTCCGTTGAATCACAAACAAACAAAACTCCCTATAACCCTCCAACTGTCCCAGATAGAGAGTCTCTTCTCAGTTGTGTTGATGGCAGCAAGGCTTTCCAGTAGGGAGACATCCCTGCGGACTTTAAATGGTATCGCTGGAGGAGAGAACAGGAGGCTGTCAGCGCTCTGTATGCTGGAGAGATGAGGTTCTCTGCGCTGCCTGTTTCTCTTTTCCTCCTCCTTTGTTGAGTGTTACAGGCTGGCACATCTGTTTATGGCAAGAAACAATAGACAGGGAAAAGAGATGGAGGGTTTATCTCTCTTTCCTTAGAATGTACTTGAAAAAGAGGAATTTGAGTGCACTTGAGATAGTGTAAGCGCTGTTATATTTTCAATGACAAAATACCTTTCTGGTAATGTCTAGATAAGAAAATGCATAGAAAGGTGTAAGAATTTGAACTCTCTTGTTGGCTGATTTGTTACGCTTGTATAGACAAGCCAAGTCTTGTCCTTGGAGTAGATATTTATAGATGGTTAAAAGGTTAGTTCACCCAAACATGAAAATTCTGTCCTCAGTTACTCTCTCTCTTCATTCCAAACTCATAAAAAATCAAATATGGTGAATGGAACAGTACTTAATTGACACATGAGAACAAACCTCATTGGTTCTCGTGCGTCAAGCAAACATGTTTGAGCTTTTGTTTCATGTAAATTGATATGCGTTGATCAATGTTTTTATGTGAATAAAAGCTTAAATTAAATCTGTTCATCATATAAAGGAATTGTGTCTCTTCAGAATAGTGTTGTCAAAAGTACCAACAGCGATACCAAGTTGGTACTGAAATTTTAAAAATGTGACGCTTTGAGTGCTGTTGAGCGGATTCGTTAACCTCTGAGTGGCCATTGTGTTCACGAGCTCATCAGATATGTCTGTGATTGGCTACAATGTTCAATGCTTCAAAAACATGTTGTAAATAGACATCAATGACACTGTTCACCGAGCGCTTAGACAGGTACACGCGGTCCGCTGATAGACGCCTGCTTTCAAACGCTTTCAAATTCAAACACTTCCGTGTGCTTTCAAACGTTCCCGTGCATTGATCATTGTAGCAAATCACAGACATATCTGATGAACGCGTGAACACAATGGCCAATCAGAGGTGTTTACGAATCAGCTCAGCAGCGCTCAAAACGTCACATTTGTAAAATTTCAGCACCAACTTGGTATTGCGATCGGTACTTTTGGCAACACTACTTCAAAATACTGCTCTATTCATATGAAGCTCTTTTATGATCTCTGTATAATTATAAATGTCATGAACTGTTAAAATTTTGGTGGAAGTCCCGTTTAAGAAGTTTAAATGACAATTTTTGGATGAAATAATCCATTAAGGAAAATTGTTGATTGTTGAAATTGTTTTTAGAAAAAGTTGTTTTGATGAATGTTCATGCTGCGCTTGTCCATACATGCAAAAAAAAAAAAAAAGAAAAAAAAAAGAATAATGCATAAAATTGCTATGATATTGTAGAGAGGCCCCCTGTAAACCCTCATAATGATGTGTCAAGGTCAATAACTCTGTTAAAATGTCAGATAATTTGAGCTTTTTATGACAAGGCAAATTTAGTTAGGGTTGTAAAATGTCATGTGGTGTGAATGCCCAAAAATCTACTTATATTTATGAATTAACAATTCATCATATTTGCAAAAAATAAATAATTATTTTACAAGTAAATAAGTTATATTTTTAACTTTTACTTTACACCACATAACATTTTTTTTTTAGTCATTCAAGTTAAATCTTTCTTCAAAATGGTATAAAAGAGTTTCAAAACCGACATGAATACAGAGTGAATTTCTAAGCACCTGACGTTTTTCGAAGTAGATTTATTTTTATTTGTCCTGGACACTCTCTGTCAATAACCCACCTGGGTGTTCAGCTGAGAAACACTAAAAATGTGCCTTTCCACAAATTTTGATATATAAAAAATATATATTTCTAATGTTTAATTGGGTGGATAATTGATAATCTAATTTCCGTTTACATAAAATTAAATAGGCCATCTACCCTGACGAAGGTCTATTACATTGCATGTAGATGGGGTGGGGGGCGGAGCATACACTGAGAACCGCCCTGTCGTTCCGCCCACCAGTGCATGCGTTTGATTGGACGTCCCCTAACACTTATCATCTGCATCTTTAACATACTCTAGAGCTGCTAATGGGAGTGAATGATTGAGAAATGTGTCAGTGTTCCTCATTATCTCTCTCTACCTCCGCAGTGCTGTTGATTAGTGGAGGTCTGACACGGCTCATGTTGAGCGTAGAGCAGCAGCAGGCTGTTCAGAGTCTGCCTGGCTGACTGGCCCTCTCCTTCCCTACTGCTGTAAATAATTAATGCTCCATGTCAGTGCCTCCCCGGCCCTGTCGTGGGCTATGCCCTGTTCGCTGCGCCAGCTGCGACCTGCTTAAAGCGCAGGGGCTTCCAGAAGCTGGTCATGCTACATTCATGTTGAACTGTTTGTGTGGCTCTACTTAACTAGGTTAAAGTAACTGATTGTGGCCCGCCTTTGAGTCATTCATTAATATTAAACAAGCCGAGCTCGTTTCATGATTTGACCCATGTTTGCACAGTAACAGATAAGTTTTTTTGTTAGACTGTTGATTGATTTTACCATTTGTTTCTTCTACAGTGTATGTAGTATGTAGTGGTTGCAGTTAGGTAGACATTTTAAATTTTCACTATTTAAGATTACATAGGATAGAGATATGCTTGTTTTTGAAAGCTTGTTGATTTAGTAGTGTTTGCTAATTAACCAATGTCACTTAGGTTTTCTTCATAACTTCAGAAATAGACCTTGAAAAAGCATTGCAAGAACATTCCATGACATTTAATCTTTAATTTTCGGGTTGTGCTATATATTGGTCCTTGTTGTTATTGTTAACTAAAACTATTAAATAAAGCTGAAATAAAATATAAACATTAAATGTAATAATGTAAACAAATTAAAAATGTTGCATTGGCAACTAACTGAAATAAATTATCTGAAGTACTAAAATTATTAGAACTAAAAGTAAAAATTAAGCTAAATAGAAATACAAAAAAATAAAAAAAATAAAAATGAGTTTAAACAAAGTATTTATTAAATTATATGTATTAATATAATTATATTTATTAATATTTATTACATTTTTATTAATTAACTAAAATTACTAAAAATAAAAAGTTAAAGCTAAATAGAAATATACAAAAACTAAATAAAATGACAAAAGCATATAATTATTCAAATTTGGACAAAAATTTAAATGAAAACTGAAAATATAAAATGAACTAAAAATTCTAAAAATAAAGTAAAATAAAAATAAGTAAAAGCTAAAAAACTAATAAAAATGACAAGTACATAAAATTACTAAAATAACTGAATAACTTTTAACTGAAATTAATATGAAAACTGAAAATATGAAATTAACAAAAACTAAAATTAGTAAAAACTGAAGAAAATAAAGCTAAATACAAATATAAAAATGACAAAAGCACATAAAATTACAAAAAATTTAATTAAAAAAAATAAATAAAAGCTAATTTAAAATATTAATGAATACTATAATCGTGTAATATAATATGAAGTATTGGTACCAAACTGGCCATCTGCTGATATTACAGATTGATTTATTTATTTATTTATTTATTTATTTATTTATTTATTTATCAATATCAGTCAATATTGGACATTTCATTTTGTTAATTTCCTCCATTTTTTTTTTTTTTTTTTTTTTTTTTTTTTACATTATTTTTTTACAAATCAATTTTTACATTAGATTACTTTCACTTAATATTTAAAAGAAAATCTCAAAATGAATATTAATTTTTCATACTGTACATTATATTGTAACTTGTGCTGCCTCTTGACTTATAGCATTTAAAAGTATTAGTTTTTAGTCTTTTATTTTTAATTTATGCAAAATAGTATAGAATTATCTGCCATTTATCGATTTCCAGTCATACCATGAAAATATGTCTCCTTACCAATATAAGCCAGAATTATAATATCAGTACATCCCTATTTTTTTATGTTTTTTATTATGTCTAATATTTTTATTAGACACTTTATTCCTCAGCAGATTCCACATATTTCTGTGCATGCATATATTTAGAGCTGTGAGGTTTTTAGACACATGTCTCTCACCGGGAGTTTTAACACAAGCCGGTCACCATACCACTAGTCATCATACGGATCTGTGTGGGGGTATCTGGATATCAGACACCTCTGACAGTCTCCCCCTGCCTTAGGGGACACGAACGTCTCTGACTCATTCTTTAGCGTATGTGGGTGATGCACACAGCTTGCGGGACATCTGCTAACTGTAAACCTGTCAAAAGCAGTCTGGCACCAGTGTAAAGAGTACTGTACATTAACTCTGTTTTACATTCTTTTCACTTACATTATCAAAGAGAATTTTATCAACAACCCATTAAGAAAACGTAATTGCTTCTAACTTGAGAGGGGGGAAGAAAAGGAAGAAAGCGTCTCTTTCCTTTTCAAGCACGCCCACTCAGTCGAGATCTTATCAGTTGCCTCAAGCCTGTGGTTTCATTACTGTGTCCTCACAGCCTGACAGCAGTTGGCATCTCTGTAAAAACTCCATTCAGATAGCTCTTGAACTCTAGTGTAGCTATTCATAATAATATGAACTTATTAGAGTATCTGCTAATATCTCAAGAGCCATAGTTATCAGCACAGTACTAAACGGTGTTTCTGAGTATGATTTATGATAGTGGTTCTCAACTGGTGGGTCATTGCCCAAATATGGCTTGCTGGTTGGTTTTAGTCCCAGACAACAGGGCAAATGTGACTAAACATATAATTGTATACAATTAGGACATTTTGTTGTTGATGTCAAAAGCCGTAAGTCCAGTCAAGTGTTGTCAATCGTGTGTGTGTGTGTGTGTGTGTGTGTGTGTGTGTGTGTTTGTTTGTTTGTTTGTTTGTTTGTTTGTTTGTTTGTTTTTGTTTTTGTTTCGTTTTTGTTTTTGTTTTTGTTTTAATTTCTTTTTTAGTTTTTGTTTAGTTTTAATTTTATTTTGGGTCACTGCCCAAAAATGGTTTGCTGGTCGGTTTTGATCCCAGGCAACAGGGCAAATGCAACTAACCATATAATTTTATACAACTAGGGCAGCAAAATCAATTGGCATATCAACATTTAAAAGAAAATACTTCACAGTTATATTTTGTTGTTGATGTCAAAGTCCAAACTAGTGTTGTCACTTTTTTGGTTTTTAGTTTTTATGTTACTTTGTGTCATTTCATTTTTACTTAGTTTTAGTTTTGTTTTGGTTTACTTTTTTCTTGTTTTTAGTTTTTAAAGGGTTAGTTCACCCAAAAATTAAAATTCTGTCATTAAGTTCTCACCCTCATGTCATTCCACACCTGTAAGACCTTCGTTTATCTTTGGAACACAAATTAAGATCTTTTTGATGAAATCTGAGAGCTTTCTGTCTCTCCATAGACAGCTACGCGACTGAAACTTTGATGCTTCAAAAAGTTCATAAAGATATTGTAAAACTAATCCATATGAATAGAGCGGTTTAGTCCAAATTTTCTGAAGAGACTCGATCGTTTTATACAATGAACACACTGAATGTAGGCTTTTATTCACATATAAACATTGATCAGCGAACATAACCGGAAGCTCAACCGAACCTGCTTGATGCGCGAGAACAAACCTCATTGGTTCTTGCAGAAGCTCAAACGTGCTGCGTAACACACGAGAATGAACCTCATTGGTTCTCGCAGGTCAAGCAAACATGCTTGAGCTTCCGTTTACCACAACTGATGTGTGAGTTGATGAATGTTTATATGCGATCGTTTCTCTTCAGAAAATTTGCATCAAAGGGTTAGTTCACCCAAAAATGAAAATTCTGTCATTAATTACTCACACTCATGTCGTTCCACACCCGTAAGACCTTCATTCATCTTCATAACACAAATTAAGATATTTTTTATAAAATATGATTGCTCAGTGAGGCCTGCATTGCCAGCAAGACAATTAACACTTTCGTATTTAAAACAGTTCATGTGACTACAGTGGTTCAACCTTAATGTTATGAAGTAACGAGAATACTTTTTGTGCGCCAAAAAAACAAAATAACGACTTGATGACAATATCTAGTGATAGGCGATTTCAAAACACTGCTTCATGAAGCTTTATGAATCTTTTGTTTTGAATCAGGGATTCGGAGCGCCAAAGTCACGTGATTTCAGTAAACGAGGCTTCTTTATGTCATAAGTGTTTCGAAATTTCAGTGGTTCACCACTGGGGGTCGTGACTTTGGCAGTTTGATACACGCTCTGAACCACTGATTTGAAACAAAAGATTCGTAAAGCTTCGAAGCTTCATGAAGCAGTGTTTTGAAATCGACCATCACTAGATATTGTTGAATAAAGTCGTTATTTTGTTTTTTTGGCGCACAAAAAGTATTCTCGTCGCTTCATAACATTAAGGTTAAACCACTGTAGTCACATGAACTGTTTTAAATACGTTTTTAGTAGCTTTCTGGGCGTTGAAAGTGTTAATTATCTTGCTGGCAGTGCAGGCCTCACTGAGCCATCGGATTTTTTGAAAAATATCATAATTTGTGTTCTGAAGATGAACGAAGTTCCTACGGGTGTGGAACAACATGAGGAAGAGTAATTAATGACAGAATTTTCATTTTTGGGTGAACTAACCCTTTAAACCACTCAATCCATATGGATTAGTTTTATGAAGCTTTGCTTCATAAAAGTCATAAGTGTCAGTTGCTTAGACTGTCAATGGAGGGACAGAAAGCTCTCAGATTTCATCAAAAATATCTTAATTTGTGTTCCGAAGATGAGCGAAAGTCTTACGGGTTTGGAACGACATGAAGGTGAGTAATTAATGACAGAATTTTTATTTTTGGGTGCACTATCCCTTTAAATTTGTTTTAAATTAGTTTAAATTTAAACTTAATTTTTTACTTTTTTTTTTTTTTTTTTTTTTTCATTCCAATATTGCTAATTTGCCATGTATGAAAGAGAGATCAAAGTTTGCAAGTATGGTAGTAAAGTAAATTCTTAAATTAGTAATTCTCAACTAATTAAAGTTTTGATAGCAGTCTGCAGTGACTCAGTTAAGTACATCTATCAAAAAGCTGCTTGATGTTGCTTCTATTGTATCAGATATTTGGTGGTATTAATCTTTTGCACTTTGGTCCCCTCCATCTGTGTTAAAGCCTCTTCAGCCAATCGGATTGTGTCGGTTAGTGTGGAAAGCTGATAGCATTTCAAAGCCGCCTCTGTAATCACTAGCTACCATGTCTAACTCTCGACCCCTCTCATTACGGTGATTGTCCATGGTTTCAGTCCGAAACGCCTACCTTTCTGCGTGAAGGCCCCTGCAGCTTTTGAGAAGCTGCTATTAACAATTGATTGAATTACGCATCACACAACTGAGAGAGCTAGTTATATATATATATATAGTAAGGCTGTAGAGGTTGAAGTGGCTCTGTTGTCTTGGTATGGAGAAAGACTGCACCTGACAGCTGGACGCATGTTTGTTTCATATGGTTTTGCGTAGGGAACTCATTCGATACCAACTTCAGTGAAATTATTGATACGACAGTACTTGGTACAGTGATACTCTACATTGTTGTCTATTTTAGTATTGACTTAGTAAAAGTGCTTTTGACATCTGTAATGCTAACAACTGCTAACAGTGACATTGCCTGAATAAATTCACGATTCCAGTGGTGTCTGCTGTCCAAGGGGGCACGGAAAATCTTCTAGGCTGTGTCACAAGAAGCCGTTTGTCATTAAGATGGACAGAAGGGCCCCATGATTGACAGAAGGCCTTACGTAATGTTACGATTCAGATGTCCCGCTGATGAATGTCTCTCAGACTCGAAGGTTAACGCTATGTGAATGAATCTTTCTCTGCTTTTTCTCTAGTTAGCTGGTGTCCAGTGTCTGTAGTGTTGGCCTCGTCCCCCAGAGCCATTTGATTGGCCTCTCTGTCTTTAGGTTTAAGTAGGGCACTGCAATCCAGCAGGGATTCAATACCAGTGCTCCATTCACTCCTGCTCTGACTCCCCCAGCCGGCCTACAGTGAGGCTGCAAATTACGCAAGGCAATGTGTGTGCGTCAGTTTGGCCTGAACGCAGCCCAGTGTGTTGGCCTCGTGTGCTGGCCCGAGTGTCTCTCCGCCTGCTTCCCGAACACTGCAGATGAAGCCCTGAGAGAGATCGGAGAGGGGATGGATGGTGTTTTCATTAACTTCCGCTGCCTGGTGTTTTAAATTAGTACCAAATTCACAACAGGTCTCGTCAACACTCTGAAGTGCCTGTTTTTTTGTTGATGTAATATATTGGTTTTTACTTGTCAATTGTTGTTTATTTTTTTCGGACTCCTGTGTTTGGCTTTATAAGTGGAAATCTAGTAAATGATCTAACAATGCTTTTGAGTAGATAATGCTTAAATTGCAACGGACCATTACCATAATTCCACCTTTTTAAAATAGGTCTGCCATTTTCAATTATGACAATTAGCCCACATAATGCTATTTATATAATGTTTTTATTGGAACACTGAATGCAGTTTTCAACAAATTTACCCCAGAGGCTGCAAACGTTTGAAAACGTTTTCCATTACATTAACGGCTCTATTTATGAGAAGAATTTCAGCACAGCCTGTAATGTATCCTAAACATTGCATGCACAGTTTTCTTTCTTTTTTGTGTGTGTGTGTGTGTGTGTATATGTGTGTGTGTATATATATATATATATATATATATATATATATATATATATATATATATAATGTCAAGTCTAGTCAAGTCACCTTTATTTATATAGCGCTTTTTACAATGTAGATTGTGTCAAAGCAGCTTTACATTGATAACTGGTACATTATTTGGCTGCACAGCAGCTCTTAAAGAATAGTGTCAATGCAGGCAGATCAAAGCACTGTTGAATATCAAATGTCAGTCAAATGTCAAGTATGTATGTGTATATATATATATATATATATATATATATATATATATATATATATATATATATATATATATATATATATATAATTAGTTTTATTCAGCAAAGACACATTAAATTCATCAAAAGTGACAATAGAGACATTTAAAGTTACAAAAAGTTTTCTATTTCAAATAAATGCTGTTCTTTTGCACTTTCTATTCATCAGAAAAAAAAAAAGTTTAAGCTGTGCAATTGTTCAACATTTATAATAAAAAAAAAATTAGTGCTGTCAAACAATTAATCGTGATTAATCGCATCCAAAATAAGTTTTTTACATAATATATGTGCGTACTGTGTATAATTATGTATATATAAATACAAACACATGCATATATATATTTAAGAATGTGTATAAATGTGTATAATTATATATTATAGTATATGTTATTGTATAAATTATATATATATAAAACAAATATATGACATCCAAAGTATGTAAGGTAGTACAACTAGATCTCTTTTATTGAATCCAAAAAGTTTTAATTATATTTTGCTACATATAAAGGTATTTTCAGGATTTTCAAGTGTCAAAAGGTCATTCGGTTTAACCGTCCAAAGGCCAATACAGCCACTTCATTTGTAATTAAAATATCTTAAAATGTAATAAATGTATATATTTTTTATTCTGGCATGATTTTATAACATCATTTATATTATCATAGTGCAAAATGGTATTAAAATTATGTGTAGAAGTCATTGCTTTGTTATGAGAAAGAATGTACGGAAAAATGAATTTCATTGATGTCATTCGGCGTAACCAATATAAAGGGACCATTTTGGATCAAGTCGTGCGGGCAATATCATGTGACAGGATGTGACATCATTCAGACACCTGCAAAGGACCACATGGTTGTGAAGCAAAGTAACTAACTCTCTCTTAACTATTTAAAAAATTAATGTTTTCACTTGCTCATATGCATGTCCCGAAACATCAGGTCATTCGGTACAACCACTATAAAACATGGAAAATGTTGTAATATTTTAAAAACTTGTACTAAATATAAAATGTTTGATTGTCCTTTTGCTAGCTAGCTAGCAAGCTAACTAACTAGCTAGCTAGATATCAGCCTGTCAGCATTTATATCGTCGTTCATTATAACCAAAAGTGTCATTCGATAAAACCGAAATTTTGGTTAAACTGAATGACTTTTTTGGTGACAAATTTTGTCCATCTTGTAAATAATGACAAAAGCAGTGTTAACTGATTATAAAAACCACATAATCTCACTGTTAACACTTAATAAAACTTCAAAATTAATTATATCGCCATTATGTTTTTTTTACACTTTTAAAAACCTTATTCGTCAATGACCTATATACATGTAAATATTTCTTAAATATATACATGTATGTGTGTATTTATATAATAATTATACACAACACACACATATATTATGTACAAACAAACTTTTATTTTGCATGTGATTAATCGCTATTAATTGTTTGACAGCACTATAAAAAATGTTTATTGATTGCCAAATAACAATTTGCAATATTACTGTTTTTACTGTATTTTTGATCAAATATGTGCAACCTTGGTGAGCATAAGAGACTTGTTTTTCAAATATATAATATCATTGTGTATATGTATAATCAGTTATGGAAAGTAAGATTAGATTTTTTTTTTTAAGTCCCATATGCGCCTTTTAATGTTGCACACTATTATTAATAAGCCTCGTTCAATAATTTATATGAGATCATTTTCCCCTAGTGATAGGACACATTTCTCTCTCTCTTTCTCTCATCATATCGAGAACAGTACTAGATGATGAAATGTACTAGTTTTTTCTCTCGTGGGAATTCACATTTTTGTGAAACGTGGTTCAATAAGGCACACAAATGTGAATGGAAAGTGAAACTACAGTACATATTGTAGCACATGTTGGAAAGATAAATGGCTGTGTCTGTATTTGTTGGGGCTTGTTAAATGAAAATTTGCATGCTCAACAGTCTTTTTGTGCTGTACAGTATACAGCACATTGTGTTCTCTCATTCTCTGACCCCTTACTCTCTCTTTACTTCTCACCACTCTCAAACTCATATACTTTCGTGTTACTTCCACTTTTCTTTCATTGCTCTGCCCTCTCTTTTTTCTCGCTCGGTCCCAGGGGACGCCCATTGTCGCACAATATAATTGAATCCCTTTTCCGTTCCATTTTCTCTCATTTTCATTTTCACAGGCATCCTTACGCCTCCCAGCATCAACCCACATCTTCAGTATATGACCTCTGAACACAACCCCTAAGCCTTCTCGCGTTTAATTATCTCTAATTAGTAATTTAATTTTTTTAGTCCGTTGTAAAGAGCCATTAAAGACTATATTAATTGATAAGGAATTTATTTTAGAGATTTTTGAAATGCAAGCTGCCAAGGTGAGTGTTTTCAGGCACTCACAGCCAAAGCAAAGAAAAAAATCTTATAAATTCCTTATAGAGTCATTTTAACCACAAGTACCTAAATGACTGATTGATTCCACATGAATCTCTCTCAGAAGAGCTGTTTGGCTTGTTTGCAAATCGTCAGGTGCTCAGTTTTATGACGTTATGATGCTTAACTGCAAGTGTTTGAACTGTTAAACAGATCTATATCCACTGGCTTTCTCGAAACATATTAGAAATAGTTGGCACAGTGTGTTGTTATTTAACCTGTTCAGGAGATAACTCAATATGACATATTTCATTGGTCCACCCCTTTAAATGTTGCAATGAAGCTTAAACATAAGCTAAGTGTGTTCATTTGTCAAGCCTGCCTACAGATGATTTGTCCTTTGAGCATTTTCTGAATCTCTCATGTTGACATTCTCTCCAATAGGTGATATGCATTGAAGATGAGTGCTGTCGGGGAAAACTCGTCGGACCCTGCCAGGTCAGAGGGTCAGAAGCGTAAGGAATGCCCATCAGACCTCCTGGGCCCAAGGTACCTCACACATCATGCAAACTGAACAGCAGGTTACAGTGAACTCTGAAACTGCATGCTTTGCAGTATACACATTTTTAGTTTGTATGTAAAACAGAGTGAATTTCTCAGTGTCTACAGTACACTATGAACCGCTGAACTGCAATAATCTTGAGCAGGCCTCCCACAGGTGGAGCTCAGCCTAGATAATACATGTTTCTATATAAAGCCCTTTTCCACTGAGTCAGGAAACATCAGTCTATATAATTCATTCATAGGAAGGAGCTATACATGCCTTCTTTATTGACAAAATTTTCTGTGCAAACTGCTGAAGATGCAGAGCAGCAAATTGAAATTGCAACATGTTAAAGGTTACTTTAGGAACTGTTGTCTGTTTTGCAATGATTGTTTAGATTTTTTTTATCCTGATGCCATAGAAGGGTTGTCTAAAGGCTATTCACACTTTAAACATGGACAAATGTGACATGGCACCTTAAATGCAATGTATCATCCAAAGTCACCCAAGGATGTGTGCAACATTTTAAAATGTCACAGACTGAATGAAAGAGTGTGTGAATTTTCAACGAATAATCAGGCTAAATATCTGTCACAAAATATTGTGATTTTCTTGATTTATTGTTGAAGGTGGCGAATTTGTTACAAATGTGTTTGCTTTGATGGAAAGATGTTAGATCACTTAAATTTATGCCAAATTTTCTGTTAGTCTTTGAAACTTACAAACTGTGGAAACCATGATATTTTCCATTGCAGTCTTAAACTACATTTCGTAAAGCATGTACAGGTCTGATTGATAAGTTGTATTTTTGCTTTTTTAGTCAGAAATATTTTTTTGTTTCTCTTCACAGTCCCAAACGAAGCACTGAAAAACGTAACCGGGAACATGAAAATAAGTACATAGAGGAGCTTGCAGAGCTGATTTTCGCAAACTTCAATGACATCGACAACTTCAATGTCAAGCCTGACAAATGTGCAATCCTAAAGGAAACCGTGAAACAGATTCGTCAAATTAAAGAGCAAGGTAAGAATCTTCTTTGAACTCCCTGTTGGAAAAAAACAGCATATGCTGGTTATGTATGTTTTGAAGCATGGAAGCTGGTGTGAGCTGGTTTATGCTGGTCCTAAGCTGGTCCTGAGCTGGAGCTAGTTGCTTAGGACCAGCTTAGGACTAGCACTTGACCACCTTAAACCAGCTCATGACCAGCATAAACCAGCTAAGGACCAGAATAAACCAGCTCAAACCAGCTTCCATGCTTTAAAACATACCTAACCAGCATATGCTGGTTTTCGCATAATTACTTGTCTTTCCAATTAATCTACAATCAAAATACATGACAAATGCCCACGATAGTTCAGCATTACACCATTTTCCCCAAAATAAACCCTCCTAAGTATAAACTCTGAGGTATGACAGTGAAAACATAATCTCTACATAGTGCTACATTCACTGAGGTTTAGCATATTCAGACCTTTGCATTAAGCTAGAAGTTATTAGGAGCCAACACAGACTTCAGAAGACTTCAGACGTGTGTAGGCATTTTCAGGTTGTTTGTGAATATGTTTGGCCTGTCATTAGATCTTGAGAAAGAGCTTTGTCAAATCAGCCATAGATTCCAGATTGGCTTTCATCAGGTGCCTAGACAGATTAGCATCATGTTAACCACAAACAGAAACCAAACACAAGATTTAATTAGAAGTCACAGTTTCTTTTCTTTTCTAGATTTGTCATTTTCCAGTTGTCTTGAGTTATCAGGGATTTTTTTTTTTTTTTTGTCTGTTAACTTGTTTGTTCTTCTTCTGTAGTGATTTGTATTCAGATGCTTGTTAGCATGTTGTGATTGTTAGCATGTTATGCTTTTAGTTACTTAAAGTTATACAGATGAATGTATATCTATACATCTCATCCTCTCTCTTCCTGTGATAGGAAATATCTTGAATTAACTTCCTTAAAATTCTCTTGTTGTGGCACAAAATAATAAATATAGACTGCTATAGATTTATATAAAACATGGCTTACTCTGCCAGTGTGTGTTTTTGTCCAAATTAACATCTGTTGTTTTCAACCAACGAGACTCGTGCTGCATCCAAAATTACATACTGTATAGTAGGTACTGCATTTGTTTTGAAACTTACTTCATGACCATTAAAAAAAGTATGTTCTATATAGTATGAATGTGTGTAGTATGAATGAAATTCGGATGTACTACATCCGCCATGTTGTCACTGTCATGTGACCTACTCTTCTCCTGTGGCCTCATGGGATTAAGTGTCCATCAAACGCACACTTCAGAATCTCTGCAGTAGTACTAGATCATCCGGGTGCTTTTCGCCTATGTTTTTTTTTAATTCTATGTATTTTAGCATTCTACTCTGTTGGCATACTGTTTTCCGCATAGGCCTAATATACAGTAGGGAAGTATTTGATTTTGGTCGCAGCGTAGGTGCTAGTTTGACGTGTGTATCTGCATTGATTCTGACTGGGCTGTGATGGAGATTGTTTGTGACGTACTGAGCTCTAGGTTATGTAATGCTGAGCAATGGTCGGCGTCTGCTGTGTCGTCTTTTACCCCTCCTTCACCTCTCCTCTCTTCCGCTACGCTCAATGCTGCACGGGCACAGCATCACACACTGCTCTACCACTGTTTGTACAGTGTCAAACTGCCTCCAAAGACCCAATTGGGCCTGTTTTGCCTGTAAACAAGGCCTCAAGTGTAGAGCGCAGCCGTCAGTTTTCCTGACACTCACAGGAAGCCCTTTAAAGCAGAAGCAGCTTTCTGCTGAAAATACAGTTTTAAAGGCTCACGATTCTATGTTCTTCACATTTTATTCAAGCCCATAACAACAAATGTCTCTTTGAAGAGATGTTTTACTTTCATTTAGAGGTAGTCTAGGGATTATAGTATGTGCTGGGTGAAATATAAATATATTATATATATATATATATATATATATATAGTATGACTAATTTAAGTTACACAAGTATTACAAATGGAATTTTATGCATTATTGTTTTAGTGCTTGTGAAACTGATAATGATCAACACTAACATTTAAATGGATAGTTCACCTAAAAATAAAAATCATTTCCTCACACCCAAACCTGCAAGACTTTCTTTCTTACACAAACTGCACAGAAACTGCCAGCCTCAAGCTGTGGTCACATTAGCAAAATTTTGTGGGCAAAAATTGTCTGTTGTCATTTGTCAGTAATGTTGCAACCGTTGCAAAATCTGCATGGAGAACTATTTCGCTCTCACACAGAATTCCTAATTGCGTAAATTCCTTTTGAAATGAATTCAGATCACAAAAATTAGCTAAACAATGGTAAATGTGAATGCACCTTTAGTCACTATTCGCTTTTATTGATGTTTTTTTTTTCTTTTCTTTTCCTCCACACAGTGAAAGTAAATAGTCACTAAACTGTCAGTTGACTAAAATCTCCTTTTTGGTTCCACAGAAGAAAACGTTGTGAATGTTGCCTATGCAAAAATTGCCATCATGATGTGAAGGTGTTGTGATTGGTTGCCAGGGTGTTGCTATGTGGTTGCTACAGTGTTCTGAGCAGTTTTTTTGTGCATTGCTATGCAGTTCATACAGGGTGTTATGGGTGGTTGCTTACATTTGCTTATAGGTCAAAATATTAGCAAACCTTTTCTCAGTAAGTTGTGATTTGAGGTATAATTCACGTAGTTCAAATGGTGCAAGATGAGTATGCGCAGTATTTGCTATTAAGTAGGGCTGCACGATTTTGAGAGAAAATCGATTTTTGTGGTTAAAATTTTGATTTGCGATTTACAATGTGATTTATAAAACATGAAAAAAATATGTAAACAATACCAAGTTTGTTTTGATTGTTTGTAGGGCTGCACAATTTGGCCTAAAATGTTGTGCTGATATATTATTCTGACTAATAATAATAATTATCATTATTATTTATTATCATTATTGTTCAATAAAAATATTAAACAAAATAAGAAATATTAATATTGTAATAACTTTCATTATTAAAAATAAAAAATAGAGTATTTAAAGATAAATATAACTATAATAATTAGAAAATTATAATAATATTTTTATTTTACAGGAAACTTGTTTGAAAAACTGCGGGGTTACCTGTTAACATGCAAGCAGCCCATGACTATAAATAATTAGAAAGGTCTAAGGATTTATTATAAAATATTATGTTGTTATGTTAAAAATCTGTGACAATTTCTTTATTTTTGTCAGGAGGTATGCAAAATCAAAAATGGAGTCCATGTATTTAATATGAAATATGCCTCTTATGCATCCACTGTGGGGGGAAAAAAGCAACTCCTGTACACTGGAGAAAACCATTGATTATGTTTCTTTAGAGAGAAGTATTATTTTTCCTATTTTTATACAAAATAGGATGGAGTGAGAATTACTTGGCGCTAAACACGTCTGTTTCATACTGGACGCCAGAGGGCGCCCTTGAGCAGATACTCCAAATATGCCTCACAGAAGTAATATAACGAACGTCGTTCCAGGAAATCCCCTATGGGCACCATACTATCGCTGTAACTGAATAAAAAGATAGAAACGCTTTGATTGATTAAACATGAATATAATAAACACACGACTACGACAATACTTGTTTTTTTCTGTGTTCTTCAAGCCTTCTTGGGTATTTCCATAATAATAAAGTATATTTATAATGCAATGCTAATCAAACTAATCTAATCAATGCTAATCAAAATGCTATTTCAAACACTCGACTGACGTTATGAAGTGAAATTGAAGTAAAAATATGTTATTAAATGTCTTTTGTTGGACAAGAACTTCATAAATGCTTTTCATGTTTGGAAAGTTTTTATGTTTGACGCATGTTGCTTTTTCAAATGCAGTGCCAATTACTACTGATCACAAAGCCGCTCATCACTAACCCGCTTTGTACATATTTATATAATTAAAAATCAAAAAATAGCAGCCACATTTAGATTTCGGTTTAATTTCGATTAATCTTGCAGCCCTGCTATTAAGCTAGCTATGCTAGCAAGCACGGCTAATAAGTTGTGGCAGTAAACAGTTTCCTTCCTGTTTATATAGAAAACACAATTTGTTGGACATTCGCCTGAAAAGGGTGTTTTTATTTTATAGGTCATCTGCTAGGCATTTTAAAACCCAAAACTTGAGTTTCAAAACTGGATTATTCTTAATTATACCAGTTTAATTTGTTCATTAGTGAATCAGCGCTTATAAATTTAGAGACTGAACAACACCCAATAGATGACGTGATATGGAATCCTCCCATGGAGAGTCATCATGACCTAGTATCCATGATCAGGATGTGCACTGATTGGTCGAGAGCAGAGTCATGGGCGGGGCTTTGAATTGTGACTGATAGGTCAGATCCTAAAGGCTTCAAGAAACTCCATCTGCTGTTGAAGTGAGGGTCTGACCTGATTCACAGCTTTTCTGGAGATAAAACTGCCTTTTTTTCCTGTTTGATGGGGATTGGCTGACAGAAAGGAAACCGTTTTGCAGCTGTGTTTGAAATGAGAGAGGGAATGAGTTATCACCGGACCTCTGGTGCAGCTGTGCTGGTTTACCAGTCCCTGCTGGGCACCACAAAGACCTGCTGACACACAACACGCTCACATCCACTCATCATCAGGAGTGTACGCATGCGTATCTCTCCCAGACACACATGCACATATACGGGAAGAGCAGCGTGTGGAGCATCCCAGAACGGTCTGAGGGGGAGGCTGATGGATGGCCCTCTCTCTTTGCCATATGGCTACCCATCATGCCAGCACAGTTTGCCTCTCTTATCGTGTCCTCTGCGAGCCCAATGCATTCGCTGATGATCCTGAGGACTACTCCCTTTAATGGATGGGTACAGACAGGATGTTAGATTGGTCTAGGGAATTGTGGGATTGAGGATGTTTCACTGATGGCAGGAATTGCTAGTGTTATTTTAGGATTGTTTATATATTATTATAGTATTTATTAATATTTTAATTCTTTTTTCAGTTTTTATTTTAATTTTATTTGAAGCTGTATTTATTTTTATTAGTTTTTGTTTTTTAATATTTCTGTTTAGCTTTATTTTTATTTCAGTTTTAGTAATTTTAGTACTTCAACTTATTTTATTTCAGTTAGTTGCTAAACATTAATCTTGCACAAAAAACATTATATAACACTTAATTTTAGCATTTACTCTCCCTTTCGAGTGTCATGGGCAAGGCACGCTGGGAAATAGAAATCCCAGCCCAGTTTCAGTTAAACTTAAGTTAGTCTAAATTAAAAGAAATGAGTTCATACAACTCAAAACAATGAAACAGTTCAGTTTACTGGAAATATGTCAGTGCTGTGAACTCAAAAGAAAAAGTTCTAAATACTCATAGCAGTTAATTTGACTGAACTAATTTGTTCAATTTAAGTTTGTCCTACTCAAACCAATTAAAGTATTTTGAGTGTTAGGGTTTACAGTGCATGGCTTTTAATAGTGAAACTTTTATTTTTGTAATTAGGCTCTCAAAAATTGTATAATAATTGGTTTTAGATTTATCAGCCAATATATCGGTTATCGGCTTTCAAATATAAAGAATTATCATTTATCATTATCAGCCAGAATTTTCATATCGGTGCATCCCTGGCAAAAATTAAAATGTATTATTATTTTTATTATTATTTGTGGTGAAATATGTCCCAGACATGTTCTTTCTGAGATTCACTAATTTTCCTTCTAGATTTAGCTCCATCGTGAGTGCTTTGTTTTGCAGCCGGCGTTGTTTACAAATCATGTCATTTTGTTGGGGAGAATGATGTTCTCCATTCTTTATATAATGGTTTGTTTGTGTCTGTGCCCGTGCATGAGTGTATTGACGGTTCCATTCATGTCCTGGCTGCATGGCTGTTATGTGAGGCTTCACATGCACCCATTTAGCCTGACATGCGCTGCTAAGGTCCGGATGCGTGCCATAACAACATGTCTCAACAAGCGCACGGCAGTATGAAAGAGTGAGAAAGGGGTTTAAAAAGGTGCGTGTGTGCAATATAAAATTAAACGCTTTAGTGAGCAGGGAGAGAGAACTGCCCTTTCAAGAAATGCTAATATGCTCAAGCTAGCAAGACCACATGAAGTGTCTTTTAATGTAATTTGAAAATAAAACACTTAAACTCTGCAGGATCTAATGAAGGGTTTTAGGTTCTTATATGGAAATGTTGGTGTTTCCAACCGAGGACTGAGTTTCGGACAAAATTACCGTATTCACTTAGTAGGGGAGACAGAGTAAGCAGTGCCAATTTATGCTTAACTTGTCCTCTATTCAAGGAGAAAGGAGACTGAGGTAAAACTAATGCACCTAATTGTATTTCAGGATGTCTGCTATCAACACAAATTAGAATAATGTAACTATAACTAAAGGCGATAGAAATATGGGGTTAGCAAGGGGTTAGTTGAATCATTGAAACAATATGCTCATGTTCATTTTCAAATAAAAAGATGAACATGAAAGGAAAAACACTTTAACAATGTTCTGTGTCATTCAAAGTCTAATTTTACTGCACATTATTCACATTTTTTTTGTTTAAAGAAATGGGAAGAATTTTTTTCCCATTTTCTTGCTTTAGTGTTTCCCATTGAGACCAATATAATAGTATTTCCTGCATTTAGAGGCAAAACTCATCACTATGGTTTGAAGCACTGGCACAGCTTACCCTGTAGCTTCTGGCACACTTTACCCCGCAGCTGTCATTTTGGGAAAAATACTTCATTTAATAATTCATGGCAATTCTTTAGCCAAATAATTTAATTGGTTTTATACACTGGTAATTCATCAACATGAATCATATTTCATATCACTTGCTTTGACTTCAAATTTGCAAAGTAGAACATATATTATGGCATGCAAAAATCAGCATAAAAATGTTTTTGTATCTTTTCTCATGTGCATCTCAATCACAGGCAGCTATACATTATTTCTCTTTTCCCAATATATGATCACATGACAGTAATTGTGTATGTCCTATTCACCCTTTTTCTTTTAACTAGGGCTCTCAAGCTATTAAAATTTTTAATCTAATTAATTACACAATGTGTAATTAATCCAATTTGGCTAAAAATTACCCCCAAAAGATAATTTAAAGTCATTATTGTGTTAAATGAGAAAAGCATCAAATAGACATTACAAAAACAGAGAATTTATTACACATAAACTTTTAGGCTACAACGGCCATGAGGTTGAGTAAATGATGACAGAATTTTCATTTGTGGGTGAACTATACCTTTAATGGATTTTTTGTTTTTAATAATGTCTTTTTTTCTTTTTTTTTATGAAATAATACTCTAAATAAGAAACTAAAACTGCCAGTAGGTAGCGGAAAATGTCTAAATGAGTAAGTCATGGAGTCATTCATTCATTCGATTCGTTCAAATGTCTGAATTATAGTAAATGACTCTCTTTATGAATGAGCCATTGAATGAGCCACCCGATTCGTTTAAAATGCAAATTCATTCAGAAACACCACTATGTTGCTCGGAGATGCACAATCGTTCTGCTTTGGCTTTATATGTAATGTTTTCATTGACAAAAACAGAAAATATTGTGTCTAAAATATAACACAATATTAACTTCTTATTAATTGAACTGTTGTATAAAATCAGTATCACTGTTGTTTGAAACAAAAACAGCACTCGTGTGATATTGCACTTGTTGCTTGTGTGATATTGCTTAACTATATCATATGATATAAATATGAGACAAACTCGTACAGGGGCATTTTTGCCCCAATATCTTGAATTTTAGGGGCATATAACTGCATTCTATAGGCTCCATCACGCAGTGAGTTGCTGCCCTGCATCATGTTCGTCACCATCAACTGAATGAAATGTCAGATGACCTACGTAGAGGCGGGGCGGCTGCGTTAAATGTATTAATAATTTTAACGCGTTAAATCTACAGCCCTACTTTTAACATAAAATAGCAAAATTATAGTGGACTGTGATGTTGATGTTCTGTAATGCACTCATATTTCATTTATTCTCTCTCTTTATATTTTTCTCTCCTGCAGAAAAAGCTGCTGCAGCCAATGAGGATGAAGTGCAGAAGGCTGATGTGTCGTCGACAGGCCAAAGTGTTATTGACAAAGATGCCCTTGGACCAATGATGCTGGAGGTGGGTCTGTTGTGCTGTGTGTTTACTAGGTTACACAGAACATGCAGGCAGACATGCATGAGGAAGAGCCAAGCAGCAACCATGTATGGGTGACAGAGTCATAGTGAATGCCTTTTTGTATGCGTTATAAAAAAGAATGTTGTGTTAAAAATTTGGCAGCCATTTGATGTTTAAATCTCCAAATTCCTCCATCCTTTTGCTGAATAAAGACCTCATGAGCTGACAGTTGAGAAGCACAATTTTTGGCATGAAAAACATGCTCAAGCATAATGATGTGTCTCTATGAAGCAGTGTTATTTTAGTATTATTTATATACTATTATAATAGTATTTATTAATATTTTAACTTAGCTTTTATTTTTATATTTTAAGTTGCTTTGTTTTTGTTGTTATTCATTTTAAAATATTTCTATATAGCATTCATTTATTTTTATTTCAGTTTAGTTTGTAGTAATTTTAGAACTTGAACATTTTAATGTAAGATTTTTAAGTTTAAATTTTTCATCTAATGGTGCGTTTACACGACAACACTGTACTAAAAACGGAAAAGTTTTTCTTTTTGCGTTTTTGAAAAGTTTTGCGTACAGACGACAACATTGTCAAAATGATCCGTTCACACGGATTCACAAAAACGACTAAAAATGCTGTATTATGCATGCCAGGCCAGTAGTTGGCAATGTCACTAAAGAAACGCTATGCGGCAATAGACTGAACTTGTAATTCCTATGCGCATGACGTCACTGATTTCACAAATTTGCATTTTTGTAGTTGACAAGGAGGCGATAATGGTATCATTTTCATTCATTGCACTTTGAAACCCCTTTTCAAAAGTTTGCATTTTCAGGCCCCCCAAAAGCAGTTGTCGTGTAAATGAACGGCCAAAACGCAAAAAAAAAAATTCTGTTTTTAGTTGAAGACGGTGTCATGTTAACGCCCCCTAAAATGTATAATTTTTTCTGCTTTATTTCAATTACAAAAACTATTTTTAATAGGATTAGTTGTAGTCTTACTTAACGATAACAATGCTATGAATCAGAAGTAATGTTCAAACAGTGGAATATTGTTTTTAATTCTGCAGTGTGGATAGCCCTGCCCACATTAAAGGAACAGTTCACTTCAGAATTAAAATTTCCTGATAATTTACTCACCCCCATGACATCCAAGATGTTTGTCTGTCTTTCTTCAGTAGAAAAGAAATTAAGGTTTTTGAGGAAAACATTCCAGGATTTTTCTCCATATAGTGGACTTCAACAGCTGCCAACGGGTTGAAGGTCCAAATTGCAGTTTCAATGCAGCTTCAAAGGGCTCTACACGATCCCAGCCGAGGAATAAGGGTCTTAACTAGCGAAACGATCGGTCATTTTCTAAAAAAAAATAAAAAATTATATACTTTTTAACCACAAATGCTCGTCTTGCACTGCGATGCGATGCGCCACGCATTACATAATCACGTTAGAAAGGTCACGCGTGACTTAGGCGAAAGTACCGATCCAGTGTTTACAAAGCGAACGTGCAAAGACTAAGTCAAACGGCCTTTACAAAAAAAAGTAAAGCAATGATGTCGGGCGATTTTGAAGTTGGAGGAGAAAATGAGATGGAGTTTTTCACCCTACCGCGGTACTTCTGCCTACGTCGCGCGTGACCTTTCCAACATGATTACGTAATGCATGGCTTTTGTGCTTAAAGTATATACATTTTTATTTTTTAAAGAAAATGACCAATCGTTTCACTAGACAAGACCCTTATTCCTCGCCTGGGATCATGTAGAGCCCTTTGAAGCTGCATTGAAACTGCAATTTGGATCTTCAACCCGTTGGTAATTGCTGAAGTCCACTATATGGAGAAAAATCCTGGAATGTTTTCCTCAAAAACCTTAATTTCTTTTCTACTGAAGAAAGTCATAAACATCTTGGATGACATGGGGTGAGTAAATTATCAGGAAATTTTAATTCTGAAGTCAACTAATCCTTTAAAATCTAAAAACATCAGATATACTCTGTTTGGCCATGATAGCAGTTTTTCATTCATAGTGCACAAACTTGTCACGTTATGCAGTGTTGGCTCAACCAGTGGTGTGAGTTTGGGGTGGAACTGTCTGTTTGTCTTACCAAAGACATTGCAACGCAGTCTTTATTTTTCCAATTCTGTTGGCTGATGAGTTGAAGGTGAGAAAAGATGATAAAAATACATTTTTATTTTTGGGTGAACTACCCCCTTAAATAACAGTTCAACTCTCTCTAGTGCAAACGAACAACTTTCGTCGGTCGGCCGAGCAGGCAGGACGCCCAGCTCTGAATGAATCCACCCATCCAGCCGCTCCATCTTCCTCTCACACCCTCTCCTCTTTGGGGTATTTATAGCCTCCGAGGTCCTCCGTCACCGAATCAACACGAAGCGGATGCCAAATATAGCCTGCGTGCTTGTGCGCTTGATCTTCCATCTGTTTGAAACGGCCGAAGGAAGGGACAATTCACACCCACACGCTATAATGCACCTAATTAAAAACCACTTGTGACAAAGGGCCAGAGAGGGGGAAACTCAGCCGACTGCCCTTTTCCACCCGACACTCATAACAGCCCCTCCAGTGTCGCCCGGGCACACACACTCACCGAAACACCTCGCACACACTTGTGCACACAAACAGGCCTTGTGCAAAGCTTTCGCAGTGCTGCACGGCCCCCTGCCCCAGTGAAAAACCCCATTGTTTGGTGGTGGAAGCTGAAGTGTGAGCAGCCATAGGATCTGCTAAAGCAGCTTTGTGTTCTTCGAAGCAGTGTGTGGGGATTTGTGGCCAAGCTCGGCGTGCCACTGGCTGTGTGTCCGTTTTCGGTGTCCGCACCTCACGATGAGCTTGGACCCAGTCTCTCCTTTGTATAGGAAGTTATGCAACCTCCCACAGCGGGACAGTGAGGACGGGCTGGGCCAGGCCCACCCAGCTCCATTCATGTTGCAATACACGTCCATCAGCACATTTTACAGAGTTGCATAAGTTTGGCTAAATAAAGGTGGATTTGGCATTCTTCCGTGTTTACTCTGCGATGTTTGCTGAATGTGCCCACCAGATGGCCACATCTAGAGCAGTGCACAAACAGGGACTTGTGGGCTTTTTTTTCGCTCACTCCTTCTCTCTCCTTTTCCGTCCCTCGCTTTATCTGCTCTCTGGAGTATGTACGTTTGTTCTTTACTTCTCTTGAGAGTGTTTTTTTTTTTTTTTTTCACGGCCGAGTGTTTGTGAAATAATTCTCTGCGTTAGGAAGAGACGATGTGTTTGTTTTGCTGATAAAAAGATTTAGAGCTTATTACGCTTCGCCGCAGATTAAAGAATGATTTCTGAGCTGCTGCTCCACATTCTAAAACAAACAGCAGCTTTTATAGCGATCGCTATAGGCCCTCAGGGGCCCGACTGCATTCAGAGGCCTAATTGACACCATCTTGATAGGTAATGCTTGACTTAAGGCTGTGTTCTTTCAATTAAGACTCGTCAATATCATTTCTGTCACACGCTATGAAGCGCTGAGTTTCGGGAGGGCTCTTTTTTGCCGACACAAGCAGGCAAGAAGGTTCATCTTCGCACAGACAAACACATTAAAGATCTCAAGGATGCTACTTCTGAGTAGCTAAACATATGCAACTGAAGATTAGAGATTAAAAGTATTTCTAATCTCTTTTTTTATATAATAATTTAATTTATATAATAATATAACAATAATTTAATTTATTAAAATATAATATTATTATATAAATTAAGATGATTCATTTTATAAACTCGACTTTTACTAGGGATGTCCTGATATCCATAAAGTGATAATTAATTTTGTCGGTAACACTTTTATTTTACAGTGTCATTGTTGCATATGTTACATGTAGTTACTATTGTAATAACTATAAATTATGCATAATTACATGCAACTAACCCTAAACCAAACCAAACCCAAATCCTAAATCTATAGTAAGTACATGTAGTTACTTAATATTACTCAGTACTTAAATGTACGTATAATTACAGTGTAACAAAGACACCTTAAAATAAAGTGTAACCATTTTGTCTTATGGCTGATAACCAATAAATAGCTGATATTATTATTCTATACTCTTTTGTCAAAATAAACAAAAAATAAAGTGGCAAAAACTTCATTTTAAATGCTACAGGTGAATTTAAGCATGACAGCATATGTATACATAATGTTTAGTATGAAAAATTCATATTTAGATTTGCTAAATATTACATTTAAAGGCCCACTGAAGTGTCTTGGAATGCGCAGCATTATTCAATGTGTTGACGTAATTTCAACTGAAACAGGAAGACAGGGCAATATATCGAACAGCCCGCCCCTTTTTTTTAAAATAGCCAATAGCGTTTCGTTTATATCACAGCTCGGCCAGAGCCGTTAAACTCAGTAAAACCTCTGTTTCCTTTTAATATCTAACCGTTTCTCCTCCTAATCTCCTCTATATCACTTCAAAATATAGCATTCTGTGCAGAATTTAAATGTCATGAAAATCTGTGATCCATTTTAGCGGAAGTGAGAGATTGTAAGTTTTGAATGCTTATATCTCCTAAATGCGAATTTTGTCATTGTTTTGGAACACACCAGCTTATTCATAACATTAAGGCTAACATATTCATACTAAAAGCTAAAAAACTTACATTTTGATTTCAGGGGGACTTTAACAAAAGTGAACATTAAATTATTTTATTTATTTATTTTTTTTTTCCAGTAAGGATGCATTAAATTGATCAAAAATGACAGTAAAGACTTTTACAATTTCTATTTCAAATAAATTCTGTTCTTTTGAACTAAAATATTAAGTAGCACAACTGTTTTCAACATTGATAATAATAATAATAATAATAAATGTTTTTGAGCACCAAATCAGCATATTAGAATGATTTCTGAATGATCATGTGACACTGAAGACTGGAGTAATGATGCTAAAAATTCAGCTTTACCATCACAGGAATAAATCACTTTTTCTTTTTCTTCTTCTTTTTTTAATTGTAATAATATCTCATTACTATTTTTACTGTTTTTTTATCAAATAAATGCAGCCTTGGTGAGTATAATGGCACTTTTCCACTGCACTGTACGGTTCGATACAGCTCGATACGGCTCACGTTTTGGCACTTTTCCACTGCATGGGACGGCTCGGTACGGAACGGTACAGCTCGCTTAATTAGTACCACCTCGGTTGAGGTTCCAAGCGAGCCGTACCGATTCTAAATGTGATGTGTAAACACTGCAGATCACTGATTGGTCAGAGAGAATCGTCACTAACTGCGTCATTGGATTGAAAACACGAGACACCAAACCCGCTAGATTTAAATTGTCAGTATCAGCCATCGCAGTATCATTTGTTCGCGAAACGACTTGTTTTAAACGCACGCAACTTGAAAAAAGAAATGGCTCGTGGTCAGTAGTCGAGGTGCAGACTCGTTGGTAGACGAGGAGCGGCGCAACTACAACGATCAGTCTATAATCCCACCCACTTTGAAGCGGTACTAACTGCAATGGAAAAGCACCGAAAGTAAAGCGAGCCATGCCGAGCCAAGTAGTACCACGCAGTGGAAAGCGCCATATGAGATCTTACCAACCCAAAATTTTTGAACGATGGTGTATATCCAGTATTCACAATACCACTGCATAAAATACTCTAATATCAATATATAATGTATCCCATCTTAAGACGCCTTCACTGCACCCGTCAGGATATGCGACACAAGTATGCAGTCTAATAGAGCCGTAGCCTGTAATCTGCATTTAAAATGAGGAAAAACAGTTGCTCCACTTCCCCTGTCTGTCTGTCTGCCTGACAGTATCGCTCCGAGAGGAAGCCCGTTAAAATCACCTCCTAACTGCAACTGATGAGATCTTCTTGTTTTCCTGCAGCTAATTACTTCATTATGGTTTACCTGAATTGAGAAGCGAAAACGCTGTCGGATCATCATGTTCAGCCTGTTGTTCAAACCACTCGATCAATCTTAAGGCCATGAATTCAGACTCATGCCGTAATCCCCTTGACTTCACTTGATCTGTTGTTTGGAGAGTCTACAAGGACTCCTGCCTTTTCTGGATGGCTTTTTGTTTTGTTTCTGCTGGTTATCGCATCTTCATGATTGAATGGTTAAGCTTTCAGATGGGCATGTGCTTTAGTCTGTATGTCTGCTTGTGCTCGTCATATAATGGTATTGGTGTTTTTAGCTGCACGTTTGTGCTCACAGTACCAGTAGCTTTGTGTTTTTCTCCTCCAGGCCTTAGATGGTTTCTTCTTCGTGGTGAACATGGAGGGGAACATCGTGTTTGTGTCAGAGAACGTGACACAGTACCTGCGGTATAATCAGGAAGAGCTGATGAACACCAGTGTGTACAGCATCCTGCATGTAGGAGACCATACAGAATTCATCAAAAACCTCCTGCCCAAGTCACATGGTGAGACTCTTTCTGTTTTCCATTCATTATTTCCTTCCCATTTTGCTATTTTCATTTTTTTCACTTCTAGCAAGTCTACTTTTCAGGAAACACTTATTCCTCAACACTCAAGTGTAGCAATACTAGAGCAGTTATGCTTTCCATCCTGCGATTATATTAATCAGATTGAGCATTAAGAACTGGGATTTACAGAAAGGAATATCAAAATCTCTTCCTCCCCCAGTGGCGGTAGAGGGCAAGGTCACCTGCAGAGGTGAAAGAGAAGAAAGACTCATGACTAGAAACCATGTCGTTATTGGTTCAAATTATATATTCAGCATCATTGGTTTATGGTTCTCACGCTGAAATTCTAATCCTACTCCGTATTGCCTAGCTTTAAATATTAAATATGTTCTGAATGATTGTGGTTTTGTTGTTCTACTCAGCATTTTGACTCTTGATAATTTCTTGAGGCTGTCATTATAACTCAAGTTAGCTGTTGCTTTAATAAATTTAATGTAAATGGCTTTCAATGATTTAAAAAAAAAAAAAAAGCCAAACTGCTACCAACTGAAAGTTTAAGAGGTGTTCACACTAGCTAGCTTTCCGTCCATGTATTTTGATGTGAATTGTATGATATCACATAAAAATACTGGATGGAAACAGCAAGAAAATTTTCAAACTGCACATAAAAAAATGTAAACGCTTACTTGAAGTGGATGAAATTTTTTATTCGGTAACAAAACATCAGCATAAACTAAGATGGACAAACATTTGCAGAATAATTTACTAGATATATGTTGAAAAATTTACATGATTTTGCCTCAAATTTTTGACACATTTTTGACGGAAGTGATTATTTTGTTGCGATAAGTTGCAAAAGTTGTGACGTACATCCGAGTGTAACAGATTATTTAAAAGACAAAATATAGGACGTGAACTTGATAAAATGCGTTGGTTGTTGATTGGATGTTGAGATGTGGGCGTTACAATCAAAAATGGAGGCAGATGAACATGAGCTTGCAGGGGCAGGGCTCCAGAATGAGACCATTTTTTGAGAATGTGCGTGTTAAAATTTGACATGGTCGCATTTGTGCAAGTGCATGGTCACGCACTCAATCGGTGTCTGCCTACCAGCCCTTGCATTAGGGACTTATCTAATCTGTCACGTATTATCGACTACGGCAAATTCTCCCGTAGTTAGTCCCGTTGGAGTTTTTCCTTGTTTTGCACCTCGCTTTTAAAGCGCTAATTCAAAAGCGAAAGTAAAATGCGCACAGGCATTCATAACAGTGTGGAGCAGAGCGAGCACTTTCAATTAATTCCTATGGAAGTTAAGCTTTTAATTGTTCAGTTTTTAATTTAAATGTCTGTTCTCTGAACTAAATTATTTTTATTAGTGATTTTAAAAAATCAAAACGACGGTGAGGGGCGGTGCCAAGTCACCAAGTCACTATACTTCAGAATTTTCTGTTTATCTTGAAGTAACAGGCAGATCACATGCACACTCTCATTGGTAGTCATTGAATTAGTGCACGTTTTAGATGTAAACTTTAAACTTTGTCTCATCGCCAACAGTCTCTGTCTCTCATGTTGCTTCACATCACCAACTCTTATTGAAAATTAATGACTTCCAGTCCCTTGCTGCTGTAAATCACTGTCAGTGTGAACACCCCTTTATTCATTAAGGAAAAGTTAGGGAATGCTGGTTCAAATGAGTGACAGTGAGTGATGTCTATTTACTTCCCTCCCACAGTGAACGGAGTGCCGTGGTCCAGCGAGAATCCTCGACGGAACAGCCACACCTTCAACTGCCGCATGCTTGTGAACCCTCACAGCGAGGCCGAAGAGACGCAGGATCACGAGGCACAGCAGAAATATGAGACTATGCAGTGTTTTGCTGTGTCTGAACCAAAGTCCATCAAGGAGGAGGGAGAGGGTGAGCCACGGTTTCTTAAAACACACTTAAGCCACATGAACAGTACTGAAACTCTAGATTTAATGCTTCAAAGCGTAGCAGGAAGCTTCAGCCAAGCAAAGTGACTACTTCCCTTTCATTGAGCTGAGCATTCATTTGTCAACTGGCCCACAAACAAGCAGATTTTAACCTACAGTTTGTTCGAATTATTTTTTGGTTCCAGTGGATGAGAATTGTTGTCTTTATCGGCAGTTGTCAATAGGTGCTGTTGTCGAGTGATCTCGTTACCATCAAGGGCAGTGGTAATTTAACATACACTACCATTCAAAAGTTTAGGGTCGGTAAGATTTTTTTTTTTTTAAAGACCTTTTTTTATGCTCATAAAGGCTGCATTTATTTGATCAAAAATACAGCAAAACGGTAATATTGTGAAATATTATTGCAATTTTAAAATAACTTTTCTATTTGAATATATTTTAAAATGTAATTTATTCCTTTGATAGCAAAGCTGAATTTTCATTACTCCAGTCTTCAGTGTCACATGATCCTTCAGAAATCATTCTAATATGCTGATTTGGTGCTTTACATTTCTTCTTATTATCATCATCGAAAACAGTTGTGCTGCTTAATATTTTTATGGAATCAGAGAAACAATGTTTTTTATTTCTTTAAAATAAAAATCTTGCTTACCCCAAGCTATTGAACTGTAGTGTACCATGGTATATATCAGAGCTCCATGGTATTACCATTTGATAGCATCACTGTACCAATGTATCGTTACAGTACTTTTCTATAAGAGTTTGGTGACTTTTTTTAAAAAAATGTAATATATTTTTCATCACTTTGTTGCTTTATGCAATGAGTGCTGAACAGAAATGACGCATCACATTTTCATAATCATCATATCGTGAATCCCCTTGCAGTTTACCACACTGTACAGGTGAAGGTCCTTTATGGACTTAGACTTAACTTGTGTTAACTTGAATTTGAGGTCAATTGTGGTGGCCATATAGAAGTAATTTGAATGTGTGTTGATCTAACTTGCTAGGAATGGTGTTTTTTTCCCATCTGAAAAATCTAGCTAAACAAATTTATTGTTGGCATTAGGATATCAATTCAGTATCGTAAAATATTGCCAAACTTTGAAATGGCAAAAAAAAAAAAAAAAGTGAAAAAAGTTAGCATTTTTGCGCATTTTTCATAACAATAAATGTAAAATTCTGTAACTTTCTGTAAGTTACAGAATTTTACATTTATTGTTATGAAAAATGCGCAAAAATACTATTTTCTATTTTTATATGAAATATATCTTCAAAAACACATTTTTCTCTAAAACTGCAAGAACATCAAAGCCATAAATCTTAAAAAGTTGTGTTCCAAATTTAAGCTTGCTATCTCAAAAAATGAGCTTTCAGTAAGATTTTGTTTGGCCACAGTACCAAAAGTTTTCACTAGATGAAATTCATCTTCCATTCATTTCCAATGTGGTCATTTTTGACTGCGAGGAGCAGGTGAATAGTCAATAAGTGTGACATGTCCATTAATTTTTTTGTGTGTTCACATAGCAAGTGCCAAAACCTTTACCAACTTTCATACCATCCCGATGAAGTAAAAAATTAAAAAAAAAAACAACAAAACAAAACGTAAAATTTTTGGTCAAAAATGACTGAAGAGCACCAGAGGGTTAAGAAGTGAACTGTATAAGAGTTTTCGGAGTCATTCGCTCTGCTAATGTAGAAGCAACACTCAGTTTTGACAGTCGTTCCTGACATGTGAGAGAAATGAGTTATCCAATTACTGAAAAATAAGGCGAAAAGGTGACAGCAATGATTGTGGAACGTGTATCTGCATCCCGCCCAGAAAAATGTTTCAGTCTGTGATTCATTTACTCTTTTCTTTCCTCCTCTTCCACCTCTTGGAGTCACCCAGAGTTCAGGGAGCATTTGAGACCCACTTCTCCACTGGATTGTGTTGGCTTTGGTTTTGGCCCTGGCTAGGGTTTAAGTGTGTGTGTGTGTGTGTGTGTGTGTGTGTGTGTGTGTGTGTGTGTGTGTGTGTAACAGCAAGTGTGAGGCAACGAGAGATCTCTCTCACACACATAATGTTTAATTTTTGCTGGGTACTGTTGGTGTGTTGAGTGAAGAAGCGTCTCTCTTTATGGCCCGTCAGTGTTAGCTGTGTGCCAGCTGCTCTTTCAGCCGCCAGCTCAACCTGGCGCAGGAGACACAGAAAGACGGCTGGAGGAGGAATGTGTATAAGGAGAGGGATATCTGAGAGAGTTTATTACAGAGACTGTGAAGCTGGGTCTTCATGCAGTTTGGAGTAAAGACCACCCAAGGGGCTCGACAACAGCCGTGTGTTTGCACGTAAAAAGGCCTGTTCACATCAGCTCTGATGTAAACAACACGACCTGTAGCTCAAAAAATAGAACATGTCGCTACCAACACAAAGTTCATTGGTTCAATTCAGAGGGAATGCATGATCTGCAGTGTGATTCACAAGCAAGATGACACAATAATGAACCGTTTTTATGAATCATTCAAAAAGACTCGTAAACACAGGACAGGAGTTGCATTTTTTTTTTTTTTTTTTTTTTTTTTTTAATCATTCTGGCTACTCCTTCACTGAATGAACTAACTAAATCAGTCAGAGCGGTTACTGAATCAACATCTGACTCACTTTCAGTTGTAACTTTCAGTGATGTCCTTCTTGAAATGAAGCAAGTACTAAAGTTACGACGCAAAAGGAGGTATTTTCTTGTAAAGAATTCGCTCTTTAAGGACTACAACAAACAGCTGGTAGGGACTACAACAAGCTTCTTTCCAGGTTAGTGACATCACTAACCCTAAAATTTACATAAACCCTGACCCCGAGAACACAAAACAAAGGGGACGAGGCCATGTTGTGCTGCTTTAAAGATGAGGAAGAGTTGTTGTAGTTGAATGTTGTTGCCATGCCGTCATTTCAGGGTCATTTTAAAGCTGGATTTGCACAAAAGATTAACATGACGGCACATTCTAGTTGATGAGTTGAATCAACTCCACAGCAACTACATAAATTTATCCACTAACCGTTCAGAAACGTCCAGTTGCATTCTAAAAGTTGTAACTTCTTCCTGAGTCTCTCCATCAGTGTCCGACTCTGGTTTGAACAATGTAAGGCTGAACACCGTTACTGACAATCGTCATTTTGGCTGTGTGAGACTCTCCAGCTTTGTTGTTGTTAAGCAACTGAAGCGTGAGCCCTTTTCTGGAAAGTGGGCTGGGAACAGCAGCTAATTTGCATTTAAAGGGACACAAAAACAGCATGTTTTTGTTCACACCCAAATAAGGGCAAATTTGACAAGCTATAATAAATGATCTGTGGGGTATTTTGAGCTAAAATTTCAGACACATTCTGTGGACACCAGAGACTTATATTACATCTTGTAAAAGGGGCATTATAGGTCCACTTTAAATGAATATCTTTACTGATAGTTGCTCATATGGTTCTGTAGTTAAAGATCATATGTTTTTAAAATGTAATTTATTCCTGTGATGGCAAACATGATCCTTCAGAAATCATTCAAATGCTTATTTGGTGCTCAAGAAACATTCCTTAATATCAATGTTGAAAACAGTTGTGCTGCTTAATATTTTTTGTGGAAACCGTGACACACTTTTTTACAGGATTTTGTTATGAATAGAAAGTTCAAAAGAACAAATAGAATTAGAAATCGTTTGTAACATTATAAATGTTTTCATTGTCTTTGCTAAATAAAAGAAATACTTATTAAAAAAACTTACTGATTGCAAACTTTTGAGTGGTAGTGTATATAATAGATCCTGTTACTTACAGTGTTCTTGTTTATTGTGCCTGATATCATGCATGTGTCTGACGTGTCAGACATAATGCTGTTGGAGATGTTATGATTCTCTTATGATCTTTTTGTGGGTGGATGAGGGATGACTTTTCTAACTTAGTCTCCATGGGAGCAGCACAGCAGGGTCAGCCTCCACAATGACACACAAATGAAAGGTCACATTCCATCATATCACCCCACGCTCAACTCTGCACCGCCCCCTCGACACACACAAACACACAGAACGAATGCCTCATCATTCATTAACACCCTTAAAATGGTTAAATAATCTGTTATAACTGATCTGATCATTTTCTCTCTCTGACCATAGATTTCCAGTCGTGTCTGATCTGCGTCGCACGGAGAGTACCCATGAAAGAGAGACCCATGCTCCCCACGCACGAAAGCTTCACCACCCGCCAAGACCTCCAAGGTAACCATGCCAACGTCGCCCCTCTCTCCCTGCTTACACTTTTCAAAGGGTGTTCACATCACAGTTAGCGCTCATCTCAATGCACAACCCCTCGCTTAAAACAACAGATACTGACTTTAACCTGGAGAGACTGTTTAATAACATCTATCTGACTTGGCTCCCAGTTTTACAGTGTAAACCTTTGAAAGTTTTCTCATGCCATTTTTTTTAAAGGTGGAATTAGATGTGACCAAAGAAATTATATTATATTATATTATATATTTATTATATTATTTTTGAGTTATTTATATGAGAATGAGTCTTGCTCCCCAGTTGTATCTGTGTGTGTGCATATTTTATTTGTATTGGCATTATACAAATTAATTTCATATAAATATTATTAATAGTATTATTATTTATTTATAAATGCATACAACTGTTCATGCAACTGAACAGCCGATGACCACCTCAATATATATATATTTGTTTATATTTTTATATATATATATATATATATATATATACGTATATGTGTATGTATATATGTGTACAGTATCTCACAGAAGTGAGTACACCCTCACATTTTTGTAAATATTTTATTATATCTTTTCATGTGACAACACTGAAGAAATGACACTTTGCTACAATGTAAAGTAGTGAGTGTACAGCTTGTAATTTGCTGTCCCCTCAAAATAACTCACCACACAGCCATTAATGTCTAAACCGCTGGCCACAAAAGTGAGTACACCCCTAAGTAAAAATGTCCAAATTGGGCCCAGTTAGCCATTTTCTCTCCCCGGTGTCATGTGACTCGTTAGTGTTACAAGGTCTCAGGTGTGAATGGGGAGCAGGTGTGTTAAATTTGGTGTTATCGCTCTCACTCTCTCATACTGGTCACTGGAAGTTCAACATGGCACCTCATGGCAAAGAACTCTCTGAGGATCTGAAAAAAAGAATTGTTGCTCTACATAAAGATGGCGTAGGCTATAAGAAGATTGCCAAGACCCTGAAACTGAGCTGCAGCACGGTGGCCAAAACCATACAGCGGTTTAACAGGTCAGGTTCCACTCAGAACAGGCCTCGCCATGGTCGACCAAAGAAGTTGAGTGCACGTGCTCAGCGTCATATCCAGAGGTTGTGATTGGGAAATAGACGTATGAGTGCTGCCAGCATTGCTGCAGAGGTTGAAGGGGTGGGGGGTCAGCCTGTCAGTGCTCAGACCATACGCCGCACACTGCATCAAATTGGTCTGCATGGCTGTCGTCATGGCTGTCGTCAAACACGCCTCCAAGACGACCACTGCCTTGCTAAAGAAGCTGAGGGTAAAGGTGATGGACTGGCCAAGCATGTCTCCAGACCTAAACCCTATTGAGCATCTGTGGGGCATCCTCAAATGGAAGGTAGAGGAGCGCAAGGTCTCTAACATCCACCAGCTCCGTGATGTCGTCATGGAGGAGTGGAAGAGGATTCCAGTGGCAACCTGTGAAGCTCTGGTGAACTCCATGCCCAAGAGGGTTAAGGCAGTGCTGGAAAATAATGGTGGCCACACAAAATATTGACACTTTGGGCCCAATTTGGACATTTTCACTTAGGGGGGTGTGTTGAGTTATTTTGAGGGGACAGCAAATTTACACTGTTATACAAGCTGTACACTCACTACTTTACAATGTAGCAAAGTGTCATCTCTTCAGTGTTGTCACATGAAAAGATATAATAAAATATTTACAAAAATGTGAGGGGTGTACTCACTTGTGTGAGATACTGTGTGTATATATATCTCACAAGTCGTACCACATGCAACCGAGTTCTGAATTTGAGTATGTTAAACATACTATATGCATCTGGACAGTGAGACCACACAATGGGAAGAGTTTTAACTGTCAAACCAACCACACCTGTTGTCACATTCTGATGTGGCTAGTTAATGGAAACTCCCAGTTTGCTATTTATGGTAATTCAGAGTGATTACAAAGCTGAGATATGCCTGTCATACATTGTCATGTGTTTTTTTGGTCGCAGTTCTTACAAAATAACATTCAGTATTTGATATTCCCCAAGCATGCTTAATTCTAAATCCATAGCACTAAGTATTAAACATCTGCAGTTAATTCAGCTCGAACCACTTAGCATACTCTCAGTACATACGTTTAAAGTTTGCTTTGGAGATCAGTCTTAGCTGTGATTAAACAGTCTTTAAGAAATTTAAGCTTGAACATTTTTAACAGACAACACCAAACTATATTGCTTTTTGCTGTACTGTGATTGTGTTTGTAGGTAAGATCACCTCCCTGGACACCAGTCTGTTACGAGCATCTATGAAGCCAGGCTGGGAAGACTTGGTGCGAAGATGCATTCAGCGATTTCACCTCCAGAACGATGGAGATATGTCATTCGCCAAGCGACATCAGCAAGAAGGTACTGATCACTTAATTAACTGACTTAACACTTAGCTATGTCATGGTAAGAAATGTTGTCATATTGGCTTTCGTGTCTGAAAGTAGCTAGCTAGAGTGCATTAGTGCCTGCCCACTTTCAGCTGCGTTGGTTCCAGAAGTATTTTTTCTATTCATTTTTCCCATAGGGATTTTAAAAAAAGTCTTTGTTAAAGTGTTATAAGCCATGAACCACACCAACCATTTGAAAATAAAACAAAAAGACAAAGGTAGAAGACTGTACTTAAAGGGTTAGTTCACCCAAAAATGAAAATACTGTCATTAATTACTCACCCTCATGTCGTTCCACACCTGTAAGACCTTCGTTCATCTTTGGATCCGATGGCTCAGTGAGGCCTCCATTGCCAGCAAGATATTCGAAACAAAAGATTCGTAAAGCTTCGAAGCTTCATGAAGCAGTGTTTTGAATTCGCCCATCACTAGATATTGTTGAATAAAATCGTTATTTTGGGTTTTTTTGGTGTACAAAAAGTATTCTTGTCACTTCATAACGTTGAGGTTGAACCGCTGTAGTCACATGAACTGTTTTAAATATATCTTTAGTAGCTTTCTGGGCATCTTAAAGTTTTAATTATCTTGCTGTCAACGAAGGCCTCACTGAGCCATCGAATTTTATCAAAAATATCTTAATTTGTGTTCTGAAGATGAACGAAGGTCTTACGGGTTTGAAACGACATGAAGGTGAGTAATTACTGACAGAATTTTCATTTTTGGGTGAACTAACCCTTTAATGGCTTTAGTGAGGGGGGAAAAAACTACAATCCCATGAAGCATTGTGAATGACATAATCAAATTAAAATTGATGGTGAAATATAAAGCTGTTCATTTAAAGTTTTTGATTATATTTATATAAAAAATATATTATAAATGTGTTGCGCTATATATATATATATATATATATATAAGTATTTTGAGAGCTTAGGGGGACCGACTCGATTACATAATTTGCAGTGCTTCATGAGAGTGGGCGGCTTTTGGCATGATTTGCTTATGTGACTGACTGGTGAATTTTTCTGTACTGCATCATGGGTAATGTAGTTTCTCACCACAAATTCCACTGTTAAACATGATTTGCATAAATATGCATAAATATCAAGATCAATCATGACTACTGTCATAAGGATACTGTAGCAACCATGTGAAAAATATTTACCGCAAAGAACATCAGAGTTGAGAACAGTATTTTGGTTGTGGTGTGTGAACTATGTGTATAAAACGTGAGTAATGCATGTGGTACCTTTACTGGAAGTTAATCTTGCAATTTTACAGGAATTATTATGGTTTTATGTGTGATAGTGACTATTATCTTGTCAAGACATGTTTGAAGAAATGACTGAATGCGAATGTGACCCTAAAACCTTATTAATCTTTTGCGTACAATTTGGATGTTAATTCAGTGTTCCTCAATATACATTTACCTATGTATTTCCCTCAAAATGAATGTTTTGATGTTCTAATCATGTGGGTGTGTTGTTTTGCAGTGATAAGACATGGGCAGGCGTTCAGTCCCATCTACCGATTTTCCCTGTCCGACGGGACCATCGTCTCAGCTCACACCAAGAGCAAACTGGTTCGCTCACCTGCTACCAATGAGCCACAGCTCTACATGTCCCTGCACATCTTACAGAGGTACCCACTACCCTGAATTGTTTTGTCTCTGTTTACGTCTAAATATGTGTTTTTAATATAATTGCAATGGTGTATTTTATAAACTACCAACATGTCTATGTGTTTGTCATTTTTGACCCTCTCCTCACTGTTTCCTGTTTGGTTCGGCTCCATGTGTGAGCAGTCGATCGAAACGCACACTTTCTAGTTCTGACAAGCCCAGTTAATGACCATATACTGAAATCTCACTGTCATGCGAGAACATCCAAGCATGTTTTCCCAGAGGCCGATGCTGGTCTCTAAACATTCCATCAGAACCAAGAATAACACGACTCCCTCGACTCCCACAGCTACACATTGGCAAACAAGTTTTTTCACCCTTGATAATTCCTCAGAATTTGATTGCTGATTTAGTTAAATATGGAGTAATTGAATACAAACAACTCCAAGCTTAAAGGGACAGTTCATCCAAAAATAAAATTACGTCGTTCCAAACCTGTATGATTTTATTTCTTATGTGGAACACAAAGATTTTCTATGCAGTTACAACTTGTAGGGAGCTTTTAAGCTTTAAAAATAATGGGTAAGAATCATAAAAGTGGTCTATATGACTTACTACTGTATATTCCAACTCTGCTGAAGCTGTACAATAGGTTTGTGTGAGGAACAGGCCAAAATTTAAGTATCGATTCACCTTTAAATCTCATTGGAGATGTAGCAATAGCCAGGTTTCCATCCAAGGATTTTTTTTTGCGAAAAAAGGTTTAGCGCTTCAAAATGTTTAGCGATATAACTGATGGAAATGTCATTTGTCGATAAAATTTCTCAAATGTCGACACAATCTTTTTCCGTTTATCTTTAGCCCATAACTTCTAGGTCAATACTTAAAATGTCACAAAAATTGGTTTGGAAACACTTTTTGTCGAGAAAAAGGGCTTTAACGCAAATAAATGTGGTGTCACATGACAGAATTAGCCTATACATGTCATGCAGCGTCCACGTTCGTGGTGTTGCTCCCGTTAAAGCACCGTTTCTCTGTAGTTCAAAGGTGCATCACTAGGATGAGGAAAATAGTGTCTTGAAAATCTCTGCAGCTCGACAAAAATAAGTGGGGTGTCTGTCAAATTAAGGAAGAATGTTGGAGTTTTCAACGCTGACAAAAAGAAAGGTAAAATAAAATACAGAAGTGTTACTTCTGTATCTGAATAAATAAAATTACTGTCATAAAATTGTGAGTCTGTTTCAAAAAACGGTTCTAGGCTACATGACAAATGAAAATCACAAACATGACACTTGTAAATTAAATAATTTTATGAGTGCAATTTATTAATATAGAATTTTATCTCAAATAAATTGGGAAAATAAAGTGGTTGCCTCCAAAATCTCTAATAGAATTTTAGAAATGTTATGTAAAAAGCCTCAGTTTAGCTAATGTAGACCATTTAAAAAAGGTTAAATAAACAAATAAAATGTTTTAGGGCACAGCTGCATCTGTTTCTGAAAAAAAAAAAAAAAAAGAGAAAAACAACAGCGATTTAATGTTTTTGATTGGTTTGATGTTATTGAACTCTGAAACCAGAACGAATAACTCCCGGCGCGTCAAGCCGCGACTTGCTTAACTGCATGTTCAAGGCGTTAAAGATTGTTGAATATTTCACTATACCAGTCTATTTATGGACCCTAAAAATTTTTGCATACAGGACAAATGAGCTGCTCTGTGTCCAAATAAAGGCAGTAAAGTCCTGTCAGACGAGCTGCTCCACTTCGCCGTTGTCTTCTTATATTTCCGATTTAATAACATTATATGTGAAAATAAGCACTATTGGTGAATTTGAGTTGTCTCATTACTCTGTACATTTTACAAATATTCGGGATGCAAAAGAATTTACGTAAAATTATGTATGGCTCAAGGGCAGATTTTTTTAGCGATTATAACAACTTATGCGACAATGTATTTTTTTAGGGATGACATCATCACGCACACCATTTTATCGGTAAATGGCCAACTAGATGGAAACAGCCTCAAGAGCATATTTCACAAATATTTTTTTTTGCGCATATTTGCTTTGTCGATAACAAAACATTGCAGAGACTGGATGGAAACTTGGCTAATGTCCTGTTCATAAACGATTCATTCTTTTGAGTTGGATCTTTTCAGTGAATCATTGGTCCAGTTCATAAATGATCACTGATTGACTTGTTCATGAACTGATCTTGTTCTCAAATATCATCTCACAGACTCACTGACTCACTGAGTCACAGCAGTTAATAGATGACTGGAGGGGAATATTATCAGTGAATAACTACTACATTTTCTCACACAAAGCTATTAGATGACTTCAGAAACTTATATACAAAACAATACTCACAATTTGTATGGGCTGCTTTTATTATGCTTTACATCCTTTTTGAACCTTGTAATCTTCAGTCCCCATTCATTGTAATTACATGGGAAAAAAAGGTGACCGGGATATCGAGTATCGATATTCTTCAAAATGTCTCCTTTTCTTTTCCACAAAAGAAAGTCGTACAAGTTTGGAACAACATATATGCGAATAAATTTATTTTTCCTAGAGCATCTAGTTAAGACAGAGATTGCAGTTTCACATAGAATCAGATCATTTGGAGTTTATGGATTAGTAAAGCTTGGATCCGCAGCAGGCAGTTGTGAACACAGTTTCATATGTTAGTTGCAGAGTTTCTATCTCTCTCACAGCGTGTGAGGGAGGAACACCGGTTTGCTTTCTGAGACAATAGCAGTAGTGTTAGGCTGGGGTGTCGAGCACAGATAAATATTAAACCCAGAGTGAGCTCACAGTCGGGGGTGGGGGGGGTTGTCTTAAAGCACAGCATCTTTAGCACAATAATACACAGTATAGCCTGGCCATTGATTCACGCTGCACGCTCCGAACAAAAGCATCTCTATGCGTTTATCAGCTCTGAGTGAGTTTTTAGTATGTAGCTTGCTAAAAGCTTTATACCCCGAGGTGATTTTTACATTAGAGGGGGATGCGACAGCACAGCCGCTCGTTTTCTCTGTCCCGTGGCTTGTTTTGAGGGATGAGCACTGCTGTTTTTCTTTGATAACAATTCGTTCCCCTCTTTTAACCTTCTCTGCTGAAACATACTTTAGTTAATTAAGCCATTCCTGAAATTCCGCTTAAGCTCTTTTCTCGGATTCCTTGTTCGAGCACTATAAGAACCGCTTCCTGTCTATGAGATTAATTTAACAAATGACTGCACTGGATTAATGTAATGAAATACTTTCAATAGAATTTACTTGGAAATCAATATTAATTCCTTGGATCGCAATTAAAACACCATTGTCAACAGCACGTGCCAACCTGGTGAGACTGGCATGCCCTGCCTGGACTAATGAGCCATTGTTTTCTGTTTTGTTTTTATTCCTTTTTTCCACTCACTTTTTTTCCTTCTCTTATTTTATCGGTCTCTTTCCTTTAACAATAATGAAAAAAGAAAAGAGTGTAATAAAGTCACCACGATGATGCCAAGGGATTGTTTTTGTGTTTATTGGTTTATTCAAATGTCTAACTTTCAGCAGTGTTCATTTAATATTATTTATATAGGGGTGAACCTGGGTTGATTGGGACACTTTTAGCCATTAGCTATGTTTCCATCCACCTATTTTTTTTGGAATATCGCATTAAAATGCGCTGGATGGAAACGCCAAGATGCGCATAAATTCTAAAAATTTGTGTAAAAAACGTATGCGCTTGGTTGAGTTGGATAAACTTTTTATCTGATAAAAAAACGTGCATAAACTATGATGGAAACACATTTACCAAATAAATTCCTCAATGTGCATCAAAAAAGACGTGACTTTGCGATGGTCCAGTTATGCCGTCCCAATCAGTGGACCGATCTCGTTGCACAGCATCTGAAATGCTGTTTTAGTCATTCTGAAATGCCTGAGCAAAGTCTGTCGTCAAAGTGGTCCAGTATAATTACCTCCCAGAACTGTCTTCCTGTGTTCCCAAAACACCAAGTATCCGCCTCTGAAAGCTAGATAACTTTAGTGCGTTTCGTCTGCGAGCAAGTAATTATATATGAAATTATGGTAACACTTTACAATAAGGTTTATTAGTTAACATGAACTAATAATGAACTGCACTTACACAGCATTTATTAATCTTTGTTAATGTTAATTTCAACATTTACTAATACATTATTAAAATTTTGTTAACATTAGTTAATTCACTGTGAACTAACATGAACAAACAATGAACAACTGTATTTTCATTAACTAACGTTAACAAATGTATTGCTCATGGCTAGTTCATGTTAGTTAATACATTAATATGTTTAACTAATGAACCTTATTGTAAAGTGTTACCGAAATTATTATACAGTAGCTTCTCCTACTGCAGCAACTTCCATTTTTCTTTATATATTTAGTACCAGTTTTATCAGGAAGTGAAAATTTTGTTCTCATCGGCTCACTGTATGGAAACGGTGATTTATTCGCAAAATTTTTTATGCGATAATCCAATTTTGCGCACCAAAAAGTTGTTAAATAAACAACTTTGGATGGAAACATAGCTATTGAGATGACTGGGAAAAAGTGTCCCAATCAACTTGAATTCATCCTACTATTATAGTATTTTTTTTTAATATTTTGAATTAGCTTTTTCATTTTAATTCAAGTAGTTTTTGTTTTTTAATATTTCTGTTTAGCTTTTATTTTTATTTAAATTTTTTTGATTTTAGTACTTTGCAACTAAATGAAATAAGTTTAAGCTAAAGACATTTCTTATTAAGTTTAAGTTTGTTTTTTGTTTTTTTTTATCTAATATTGTATTTCAGCTTTATTTCAATTACTGAAAACTATTTTAATAGTTTTAGTTTTCATTAACAATACACATACTGACCTTTATTATGCTCATGGTAGCAAGTACCACTTAATTATGAATTTTATGTTCGTAATGCATCAAGCTGGTAATCATTAGGTTCATCACTATGTTTGTGCTATGTGTATGGCATGTATGTTGCAGCATAAACTGAACTTTATTCTTTAGATAATCTATTGGCGACTATAATATTGTGTATTTTTTTTTTTTTTTTTCTGTCTTAGGGAGCAGCCCGTCTGTGGCATGACCCCTGATCTCGGAAATGCTCAGGCTATGGGCAAACCCATGAACCCCATGAGCTCTCCCAATCCAGCTGGTTCCTCCGGCGCCCCCCAGGGGCAGGATGCCACAGTCAGCAGCAACACATCCACTTTCCCCTCCCCTGGTGGCCAGAAGGAGCCTGGCGCCATCGGCCCTGTACAGGGCCACCGTTTCGGCTGCCCAGGGACCATGAACCATTCGGCAACCATGCAGGCAGCCACCCCTCAGGGCAGTGGCTATCCACTGAAGTTGAGCAGCCCGTCTCAGGGCAGTCCGGGCATGCTGTCTCCACGGCACCGAGCAAGTCCCGGAGTGGCAGGTTCTCCACGCCTGCCCCCGCCGCAGTTCTCCCCAGCAGGCAGCCTCCATTCACCTGCGAGCATGTGCAGTAGCAGTACAGGTGGCAATGGGGGAGCAGGCGGTAATCATGGATACACAAGCAGTTCCCTTAATGCCCTACAGGCGCTTAGCGAGTGCCACGGCGTGAGCCACGGCCAATCGTTGGGCTCGCCCGACAGGAAGTTGGGGTCGCCAGCTGGTGTGGGCGTCAATCTTCACCTGCTGACTAAAATGGGAGCCTCTGAGTCATTCGGAGAGCAGAACCAATCAGAGCAGGGCAACAGCGGGCAGGACGATGGCATCGAACAGCAAAGAGATGAAAAGGGCAACCTCAGCCAGTTTAACAACCAGGATGGCAGTGACCCACAGAACCGGCTACGTGACAACAAAGGCCATACTAAACTCCTGCAGCTCCTCACCACTAAAACTGACCCTATCGAGTCCACCTCACCCCCTCCAATGGGTGGTGGAGAGCCCGGGTGTAAGGATCCCAACGGCGGCCAGGGAAATGGTGGCCTAGGCTCTCAAACCGGAGTCGGGTCACATGCTACCTCCTTGAAGGAGAAGCATAAAATCCTTCACAGACTTCTCCAGAACAGCTCGTCACCCGTCGACCTGGCCAAACTCACGGCCGAGGCCACGGGGAAGGAGCTGTGTCAGGATTCTGCAGGTGGTGCGGCCGGTGTGGCTGAATTGGCCATTAAACAAGAGCCCGTCAGCCCCAAGAAGAAGGACAACGCCCTGCTGCGCTACCTACTGGATAAAGATGATAACGTACTCAAGGGTAAAGACATCAAGATGGAACCTGGAGAGATAAAGGTGGAGGGCGGTAAGATGCCGGGAATTAAGACAGAGAAAACCGATGGTGGCTATGACCGTGTGGATCCGGTAAGTGATATCACCAACTTTAAAGGAATATTTAATTTAGTTAAATTCTATATTACCACAGAAAATCATTTGAACTCTTTTTTTTACTTTACTTTACTTTACTTTACTTTACTTTACCAGTGGCAGTCCTGGTGCTGTCAGATATATATATAAAAATGTATTAATTTTTTTTTTTTTTTTTTAAGGGTTCTCCTTTGTTAGAAGAACCAAGAGCAAAAAAAAAAAAAAAAACATTACAATTTCTAGTTTATACTGTATATGCTATATTTAAGTAAAAGAGAAATCGTCTAGTGGAATTTTTTTTTTTTTTTTTTTTTTTTGGAAGCAGTGGAATTTTTTGTAGTGGAATTTTTTTTTTTTTTGCTTTCAAAATCCACTAGCCTCAAAAAGACAATTATAGTCATAATGCACATTGTAAGTGCATAACTGTAAATGCATTATTTGTTTGCATATACGAGTTCAAATTGTTTTCTGTGGTAACTGATAGCATGCTGTCAACAGTTTAACAGAACAGAAAGTACTAAGAGTTTATATATGCAAAACCACCATCTGAATCACTTCTGCTGGTTTTGAATTTGAAATTTTAAAAATTATGATGGATTGCAATAGAGTGTCACCTTGGTGAAATGCAGGAAAGATTCATCATTAGTGGGTGTGGGTAATGGTTGTTTTGGTTAGATGTGAAAGGTATTGCATGTCGGAAAGGTTGTCAGCCAGCGTGGTGAACTTTCAAGCAGATGTAACCAATATGACAACTGATACCAACATATTCAAACGCTCTTATCACCTCCTTTTCAGTTTGTTTCCGTATTGTAAGAGTGTATGCATCCTTTCCTTTCCTCTGTATCTCTTTTTGTATTCCTCTCTATTTGGGTGTGAAAGTAGAGCAAACAACAGATTTATAAACCGGCCAATGAAGCCCCAGATCGAGGCAGTATGGTAACAGCAGGGATATAAATGACTCAGCCAGCTGGAGAGAGAGAAAGAGAGAGAGAGAGAGAGAGAGAAAGGGAAAGTGAGAGCTCTGTCACAGGAAGTCGATTCTGTGGGAAACTGGCAGGACTTTCTCAGAAGCAGCTCGGTGACATTTGAAAAAAAGGCGTCTCAGTGGTGCTCAGTGCATCTCATCTGGCACAGCGGTTGGCACATGCCCTACAGAGCTGGCACTGGGCACCAATCAGGCCTGGCACAGCGGCGGTAAAGTTAGAGAAGTGTGTGAGGCCAGACAACAGAATAGAGAGATTATCCTGTATGTGTGTGTTTGTGTTCATTGGGCCTCCCGGGCCTCTTTTAAAAGCTGTTGATTGAGCCACAAATTGAGTCATAGTTGTCAAATCAAAGCAGCGGTCTCGGGAAGCTGCTGCTGTTAGCCTGTTAGCAGAATGACCTCACCGCCCCTCGGTTACCAGGAAAAGACCCAGAGTTCCGCCAGAGAGGAACCTCTGACCTCACGGTCTCCACGACAGCGCCATTGAGAACATGAAGTACAGTGATTTACAGAGCAGGGAGGCCACAGCGGGACAGGAAGAGTGATGGAGGAGATGCTTGAGCACGGACGAGCAGAAAGAAACGGAAGACTAAGGGAAAAAACTGAATTAGTGAGGATGCGGGAGAAAAGAGGATGAAATGTGGCAGGAGTGGAGAGGAGAGGGAGAAAGAGCGAATCTCTAGTGAGCTGCCTACCTTCATAGCATTTTTAGGCATCATAGGCATGTTCTCGACAGTAGACAGCAAAATTGTTAGACACTTAATGTTTTTAGGGGGCAGTCGTGGCCTAATGGTTAGAGAGTCAGACTGGTAACCCGAAGGTTGCGGGTTTGAGTCTCAACGAAATGAAATGACTGAGGTGCCCTTGAGCAAGACACCTAACCCCCCAATTGACCATATGCACAGAACGCTCTTAAAGGGATGGTTCACCCAAAAATTAAAATTACCCCACCCTCAAGCCAGGGTGTAGGTGTATATGACGTTCTTCTTTCAGCCAAAGACAATCAGAATTATATTAAAGATATCCTGGCTCTTTCAAGCTTTATAATGGGAATGATTGAAGGATGAGATTTTAAAGCCCAAAAAAGTGCATCCATCCATCATAAACGTACTCCATGTGGCTCCGGGGGGGCTAATAAAGGCCTTCTGAAGTGAGTCGATGCGTTTGTGTAAGACAAATATCCTTATTTAAAACTTTATAAAGTAGTAGACAATGACATGACGTACTACGCATTATAACATAGGACATAGCGTAGTACGCCATGGCGTAGCGTAGAACGTCATGGCATTGTGTACTACGTCGCGGAAGTTAACTTTTTTTAGATGTAAGTCGCACCGGAAGCTTGTTATTTTACTTTATAAAGTTTTAAATAAGGATATTTGTCTTGCACAAATGCATTGATTCACTTCAGAAGGCCTTTATTAACCCCCCAAAGCCACGTTGAGTACGTTTTATGATCGATGGTTGCACTTTTTCTGGCTTGAAAATCTCATCCTCCAGTCACTCCCATTATAAAACTTGGTAGAACCAGGATATTTTTAATATAACTCTGTGTTTGGCTGAAAGAAGAAAGTCATATACACCTAGGATGGCTTGAGGGTGAGTAAATTATGGGATAATTTTCATTTTTGGGTGAACTATCCCTTTAAGAACTTCCGCAATGATATAAACCAGCTGGAAAACTTCCGGTGAAATGTCACTTGTTGGTGTGTCGGTATGTCCTGATTTAGCCTTATCAGCATCAATAGCGTAATACTTAGTTCATAATCAGAATATAGTTGCTTAAATAGTTAAATTTAGTTATTCAAACATAAGACAACATAAAAAAAAAAGATGTCTCCTTGTTCCTCCTCGGCAAAATTCAATTCGACCAGTTTTCACACTTTCGTGTGGAAAAGAAGTGTCAAAATACTGTAACTTTAAAGATTTATTGTGCACTTTAGTTAGATTTATAGAATAAAATGTGAGTTTTCACAAGTGTGCCAAAATCTGAGCTTCACTGACTAGAGGGAGAGCACGGTGCACTCTTTCTGTGTAATTCATTCGCAAGAAAAGTTATTGTTTTTCATGAGATTTTGTGAGTACTTCATACTTCACCTTGACAAAATGTATTTTTAAACCTAACTTGTGAACAGTAGTATATTCTTCACGAATAGGGCAATCCCATAATGCACTGTGATGCAAAATCCCAAAATTCAACTCAAATTAATCTGTTGTCCTGGTTTACTTGAAAACCAATAACCCAGCAATACAATTAAACTTTGTTTCCATGACTTTATTTTAAAAAATCAGGTTATTCCCCGGTAGTGACTTCAAAACCTGATCATTTGTGTATCTGACACTGAGTATTCCACATGTTATGTGAGATGTGATGTTTATCAAAAAAAAAAACAGTATTTTGACTGTACCACTTCGGCTGCAGAGATGAGAACATGTTTTTTTTAATTTCGTGAGTCAAGAAAAAGTTGAAGTTTGCGAAGGGTCCACTTAAATCCACAGTTAGGACGCTTTCCTGTTACATATCACACATGTGCACTTCAATAAGCCGACAGTACAAGGGTTATTGTGTGGGCAAAACTAGGCTGAGGGGCAAAAATCTAGCTGTGTCAATCGTTTTATGCTCAAGCGATTTATGACCTTACTCCAATAAAGAAAAAAGGGTTAACGCATTTACATGACCACATGCATAGTCGGCTCATTAAGCATTATCAGGTTAAGGATGTGCATGTAAACGCATTTAGTGAGGTGGATCACTAGGGTTTGGAACAGAACCAGTGACCTCTCACCACTCATATCTCTCTCTCTCTCTCTTCTGTGATGAGATGAGCAGCGGGCTGGTGTGATAGCGGTACAGCTGAAACTGAAGAGAACCAGGGATCTGTATGAAAGGTCATGGTCGCAGAGAGCAAGGCTCAAGGAGTCTTCATTGACAGCGTGTGTAGAGCGCGGCCACTCTTGAATCTTTCACGGGCGGCGTTCAACACACACGGTTATTTTCACAGTTGGCTTGCAATTAAAGGCTTTCGATGGCTCTGGACAGGGTGGCTTTTAATAATGTAGTTTTTATGGCACACGGTAGAAATGACCCAGATGCACATATCGTTGTCATCCAGGCAGCTGTAGTGGCTGTTCACTGATGTATCAATCCCTCTTTCTCTTTCACTCACCCTATTGATCATCCAATCTCTCAGTCTCTCTTACATCCTGTATGTCCTAGTTTGCTTCTCTCTAGCTCTGTTTTAAAACAGCTGCTTAGCCAAACAGCATTTTACAGCATCATAAGCGCAGTTAGGATGCAAACACTGATCTTAAAGGTAGGCAGCAACATCATGCTGCCTTATAAGACAGCCCATTTTGGCTAGATTTGCATCTCATGCATACTTCATGGAGAAGGCAATCCCATAATGCATTGCTATGAGCTCCATTAAAGGCTATGTTCGGCTACATGATACACAGTATGCTGCCTATTGTACACTACATTGTTGATTCCTGATCTTGTTATGTTTAATCCAGTTATCATTCAAGATGACAGATAGAGGTGAAAGATGTGTTGATTATAGATATATACAGTATCATCCAATAAGTAGAAAGTATAGGAAGGTGAGCACTATTTTGCTACAGCGTTCCAAATCATTAAATTATGAAGTTCCCTTTTAGTTAGCACGCAGAAGCAGACTGCAAAGCAACTCTCTAGGAACAGCGCTAGGAATTTTTGTGCTTCTGTCTCTCTGCGTACTCGTATACAGAGAAGGATTTTAGTTTTTTTCATGAGCGGCTGCAAGGGTTTGACTTTCCCTTAGTGTGCTTCTGTAGATGTGCTTTGTATGTGTGTTACAGTCTGATGCGCTTGCTGAGGTGCATGTGTGTCTCTGCAGCAGGAAGTGTGACTCAGGATAGGGTGTCACTACTCTGTCCTTCCCAACCCCTTGCAGAGCTCTAATCGGCACCCTTACACCATTCCTCGGTTGCACACACGCACGCGGTGCAGACAGCTGTCCCTACCCTGACACTGACGCTTCATTGGTGGTTCCTCTGTGTGCCAATTAACCCTGTAACCCCTCTTACCCCTGCGGTCCTGATCCTGTCTACACAACTAACAGCCACTCGTCCCATCAAACCAGCGTTGAGGTCTCTAGTTTTGCAATGATTTGTCTTTTTATTCACTAAGGGTCTTTGGCCTGAAAAATGTTGAAAGTTGAATTTTTGCCCGTAACTTTCAGGAATTTGCATGAAATGTCCTAAAAAATGTCTTTCAACGTAAGGTTTATTTTTTAAAATTTATTTTAGTCATAAAATGTCAAGCATTGACCACAGTATGACATGCTGGACTTTAAAAATAAATAATTTTAAACATTTTTGTAATACTTTTTATTTATTTATTATTTTATGTATGTATGTATGTATGTATGTGTATGTGTGTGTGTATATATATATATATATATATATATATATAATATAGTGTGTCTGTGTGTGTGTATATGTGTATATATATATATATATATATATATATATATATATATATATAATATAGTGTGTCTGTGTGTGTGCGTCTGTGTACATGAACACACATTTATATATACTGTATATGTATGTATAAATGTGTATACAGTGTGTATATATATATATATATTACACACACACACACACAGCAGAGACATTATTAGACTCTTTATATATATTATACATAATATATATATAAATATTTTATATATATACACACACATATATGTTATGTAAATACCAACTTTTATGTTAGATGCGATTAATCGATTATACAAAAATAAAATAATTTAATATACATAATTGCCTATCAAATGTTTGGGGCCAGTAAGTATATATGTGTGTGTGTGTGTGTATATATATATATATATATATATATATATATATATATATATAACTTTAATTCAGCAAGGTCTTAATCAGTCGATCAAAAGTGACATTTAAGGTTTTTATTTCAAATAAATTCTGTTCTTTTGAAAGTTCTATTCATCAAAGAATCCTGATAAAATATTACATAAAATATTACAAAAATATTTAGCAGCACAACTGTTTTCAGCATTGATAATAATAAGAAACTGTTCATGAGCACCAAATCAACATATTAGAATGATTTCTGATAATACATTTTAAAATTATATTCAAATAGAAATCAGTTACTTTAAATTGCAATAATATTTCACAATATTACTGTTTTTACTGTATTTTTGATCAAATAAATGCAGCTTTGTTGAGCATAAGAGACTTCTTTCAAAAACAGTACAAAATCGACCTCCAACTTTTGAACAGTAGCGTACCTGCCATTCCAATTACCTAATAATAATGGTAAAGTTCATTTGTCATGCCTTAAGATTGGTTAAGTGAACTGGGAAAAAAAAAAAAAAAGATTTAAAATGGTTAAAAACTTCTTTAAAAAATAAATAAATTATGGCCAGTCACAGAATCTCTAAATATACACTTTCTTTCCCTTATACATTCACATGCAATTTAACTTAAAATTGTGATGTTAACAGGAAAAGTTCATGGGCATGTCATTTATCAACTACCCACATCCAAAATAACCGTCACAAAGTGTAAATTATAGTGGAATATGTCAGATTGTTTTACTGTAAGTGCTCTGGTAGCTGATGAGAAACACAGGTCTCATAGATCTCCACACAGGGAGCTTTTCCACTATTGGCTCAACATCACGCTGACGTCAGCGCTCCCACTGGCGAGCAAGTGATCCGTGGAGGTGCAGCTCAGTGCGATATAAAGAATCCATGCTAATGCACAGGCACCTTCCTGTCTGGACTGAGCAAGTGCACACAGATAATACACAGGAGAGAGACCAGAGAGTGATAATTGGAAAGAGGAAGTAGAGATGGCTGAAACAAGCAGCCTGTGAGATGCACGGACAGTGAATAATCAGCAGCAGGTTTGATTCAAGAGGGCAGCCAGGGACAGGTGGTGCTCACACAAGTGTGTGTGTGTGTGTGTGTGTGTGTGTGTGTGTGTGTGTGTGTATGCATGAGATGAGAGAGAGAGAGGGAGAGAGATTGGGAAAAGAGCTTCCGAGCGCTACACAAGGAGAGTGACCTCATTAAGCAGTTCCTCCTCTCCGCTCACATCCTGTTTGTGCAGCGCTTTTCCTCCACACTGCACACTGAGTCGCAAATCAGTGGCAGGAGAGACCGACGGCTTCATTAGGCTGCAGAGATGCAGCATGCAGGCAGACTTTCAACAGAATAATATACAGCATGTGATCTTTGACCTGTCAACTGCCCTCTACAACAACAATCTGCTATGGCCCACTGCCCTAGTTATATTAATGATTCTGCACAAAAGAGCCACTCTGTTGTAATTTATTTGTAAACTAAGATTTTTAAAGTCCCCCTGTAGTCAATAATTTTATCCCTTAAAACTCATCTTTGATCACCAAAATGACATATTTAAATGTTTTTTTCCTGTGAAAAAAATTTCTTCGTGCCTTAAAATAGCTTGAATGCAACTCTACACCCTAGCCTCATTTAATATACGCGGATCAATGAATATGCAAATTAGCCCTGCCTCCACTCACTCACGCCAGCTCAGAGATGAACTCGCTCAACTTACTGAGGTAAACACTGCACAATGGTATTGCTCTTTACAACATCAGACACATAACGGTAATTATATGATTAGCCTTTTGCTTGACTGTTATCAAACAGCTAATAATGTGTTGCTAATGTTACACAAACCATGCTCACGTTCGCCACGTCAGAGTCAGACAGCTGCCTTCTAACAATCAGTATCCTTACAAACGCTTTATCAACTCAGAACGTCATTGGAGAAAGGCATATAGTTCATCATAACATTGTAATATACATCATACACCTGCCATATTGCTAAATCTACACGATTTTTCATATCAACAGAAAAATATACCGGGATAACCTGGCTTCTCTCGAGACTCCCCTGCTAGTTCGCTGTTAATCATATGCTAAAGCCGCTGGCACGTTGACGTGATTGGTTACAAGGTAGTTTGTGATGTCTTTGGTTTGAGACTGTCTTTTTTTCACAGCAGTTTTAAGGAGAAAATACTCAGCAATGTTGTTGACATGAATTTGCACATGGTTTGTCTTAAAGCATATTAAAAACACCACATAGACATATAAATAATGAAGAAACTTGTATATATTTTCACCATATATATATATATATATATATATATATATATATATATATATATATATATATATGTATATATATAGTATATGCGTGTTTAACTGAGATCTTGCAGTAGAGCTGCTCTGGAATATTCTAAATGATTGATCAATCTGTATTATCCTGTCCTGATTGTAATAGAGACATCACATGTGCTGCCCCCTTGTGGTGGTTTAAAGACTTTAATGCATGTTTATGAAAAGTTCCAGAACTAGCCTTCCACTAAAATCTATATATTAACCAGCATAAATATTTATATCTCCAACTGTAGAGTGCTTGTGTACAGGAGACTTGATTTAGCATTTATTTAGTGTCATTTAATAGAAGTTGTATGCATTTTTTTAGTCTTTCCTGATAGATGACGACAGCTCAAGATAAACAAAAGTACAGTTCTGAATCTTAAAGTCGACATTGTTTATCTGAAATGCACTGCTGTAAGAAAGTTTCTTTATCTCAACAGGCTGGGTTGGGGTTTGTCAAACTCAAACCAGAACAAAAAAAAGTTGCAATGCATTAGGGCAGATATTTCAAATGCAACATAGACACTTCAGAAGTGTAGTGCACTACAGCCAAGTGTGCATTTAGATTGCTAAGGTAATAAATATTTTTAAAAGCTTATGAAGGAGATGAAAGGAATTTAAGTCAAATCGATGATGTATTTAAAGTCAAGCTGCGTTCCGGACCGTGCTGAGTGTGTTTGCCTGCATGTATTTAGAAGATCTTGCTATGATGGAGAAGCAATCTAGGGTTTAAGGATGGTAACCGAACCATGGCAAATGGAGTAGTGTTCAGCTAGCCTCCTTTAACTCAATGTGAAGTGTGTCCTAGATTCCAGCCCTGTGTGTGTGTGTACATGTGAGAGGGAGAGGGGTGTGTTTCAGCAGGCAGACTTCGAACTCTCCAGCATTTCCCTGCTGAGGTCTAAATCCATGAGACTTTGAGATACCAAACCTTGTGACTATACAGTCTGCATGTAAAACAGTGTCATTAAGTATGATAAAGTGCATTGGTATGTTATGTACAAGAAGATATTTTTATGTGCATCCAAAAACCACAAGAAATTTGACCTTGACAAATATATTTTTTACGTCGTTTTAGACTACAAACTGATATGATTTCAGAGACTGATGGAAAACTAAGCTAAAGAAATTCCCTTGTGTGTTTGCAGTCGAGCGAGCTGGATGATATCCTGGATGATCTACAGAACAGTCAGCCAGGCCTGTTCTCAGACTCCAGGCCTGTGTCTTTGCCTGCTGCCGTGGACAAGCAGTCAATCATCAATGACATCCTGCAGATGACTGGAGAGGGTGGAGCCAGCATGGGTCCCCAACAACAGAGAGCACTACAGGCTGTGGGCCAACAGAGTGAGTAACAAACACACATTCTCCTACAGTTTTCATCTAAAGGCCAAAGTATACTTCACTTTTTACGCGAGGGTCAGCGTACAGTGCGCGACGCGAATTTTGTCTTCAGAAGAGTACACGCGTACTGTACGTGCACAGCCGGATTTTTGTAACCGCGCATACTTTGTACAACCCTGCCCTGGGGGTGTCGATTCACAAGGTAGTTGAAGAAAATCAGAACAGAAACAGAACAGATCGGAACACATGCAAGCTACAGCGACAATGGAGGCCTATATAGACGACAGATTGTGCGAAGAGGTTAGAAAGTACCCTCATTTGTACAACTCTAGCATGAGAGAATAAAATATGTTTACATGGGTTGTAACTCGTGGCGAGAGATTGCTCAAAACCGCGCATGCGTCAAACGCCTGTGTACGCGTACAAGTCATATGAAGTATACTTTGCAAGGATGCGTGCGCTAGTGAACGCGTAAAAAACGAAATATGCCCAGGGCTTTAAGGCTGGAATACACTACTTTTCAAATCTGGACAGATTTTAAAACACTAGGCACCTGACGACTTTGACGAGGAAAAACTGGGCATCATACACTAAACGATTGCTACACTGAAAAAAAAAATGGTGTAGGAACTATTTTCACTTAAAAATTGTAAATTTCACTATTAATTACAAATAAATGGCAAGTAACATTTCATTTAATCTGAAATTTTGAAATAGAAAGTCTGAAATAGTATTTTCTTGTAAAACATACTGCATTAAAGGGTTAGTTCACCCAAAAATGAAAATTTTGTCATTAATTACTCACCCTCATGTCGTTCCAAACCCGTAAGACCTTCGTTCATCTTCAGAACACAAATTAAGATATTTTTGATAAAATCCGATGAACTAAAAACATATTTAAAACAGTTCATGTGACTACAGTGGTTTAACCTTAATATTATAAAGCGACAAGAATACTTTTTGTGCGCCAAAAATAACACAATACCAACTTTATTCAACAATATCTAGTGATGGGTGATTTTAAAAACACTGCTTCATGAAGCTTCAAAGCTTTACAAATCTTTTGTTTCGAATCAGTGGTTCAGAGCGCGTATCAAACTGCCAAAGTCACGTGAACTATTGAAGTTTCAAAACACTTATGACGTAACAAAACCTTGTTTACTGAAATCGTGATTTTGGCGCTCTGAACCACTGATTCGAAACAAAAGATTCGTAAAGCTTCGAAGCTTCATGAAGCATCGTTTTGAAATCGCCTATCACTAGATATTGCAGAATAAAGTTGCTATTTTGTTATTTTTGGCACACAAAGTATTCTCGTCACTTTATAATATTAAGGTTGAACCACTGTAGTCACATAAACTGTTTTAAATATGTCTTTAGTAGCTTTCTGGGTATTGAAAAAGGGAGTGTTATTGCTGGCGATGCAGGCCTCACTGAGCCATCGGATTTTATCAAAAATATCTTAATTTGTGTTCTGAAGATGAACGAAGGTAATAAAGGTATGGAATGACATGAGGGTGAGTAATTAATGACAGAATTTTCATTTTGGGGTGAAATAACCCTTTATTCTTTATTTACAACTTTGAACAATTATTTTTTACAGTGTAGGAGGCGCATAACAAATGTAAACAATATGCTTTCTAAAATCAGCTCAAAAACCAAAAATGCTTGATATCCTTTGACTAGATGGAATCAGAGTCTGAATCTAAAAATCGCAGTCCGTGTCCATTGTGCATTTTCTGTGAAATGTCATCTCAAATCTGCAGACCGGCTCTGACTTCGGCAAGCAGCATGGACTTGTCCAGACTGTAAATCAGGGCAAAAGGAGTGTAGTGCATTCCAACCTTAAAGTGCCCCAATTATGCTATATTAAAGGTTCCTCATTTTGGCGGTCTCCTACGATAGGCTTGCATGCTTTCAAGGTCAAAAAACACTTTTGCAGCATCACCTCTTTTCTCACAGTGTCTGAAACGGTTAGATAAACGATTCGGTTTCTGTAAAGTTTAAGTTTTAAGTTTGGTAACCCTTTATTTTGAGGTGACGTAGTTACATGTTACTACATACTTGCTATAGTAATGACAGTAAATTATGCATAGTTACAAGTAACTAACCCTAAACCAAACACTAACCCTAACCGTAACTCTATAGTAAGAACATGTAGTTAATTAATATTACTCAGTACTTATTTGAGGAAGTACAATGTAACTATGTCATCTTAAAATAAAGTGTAACCTTAAGGTTTAAGTAACATGTGAAGGCCAAGTTTGGTAACCCATACTTAGAATTTGTCCTCTGCATCTAACCCATCCAAGTTAGTGCACACACATTAGGTGTGATTAGTAGTGAACACAAACACACTGCAATCGTGGACGCACACGGCCTGAGCAGTGGGCAGCCATTTTTGCTGTGGCGCCCAGGGAGCAATTGGGGGTTATGTGCCTAGCTTTCGGGTTACCGGTCTGACCCTCTAACCATTAAGCCACAACTGCCCCCAAAGGTTAGGTTTGTCAGAAGTGGGATCCCTCCTTTGCACAAGCTTACTCTGCTCTGATTGGTCAGATGGCCCAGTCTGTTGTGATTGGTCTACCCATACAGCACGTGTCGGAAACAAAACGACCATTACAGTATCTGAATTGCAGCTCCGGAGGCTTCCTAAGCACTTCCATAGCCTACACCAGGGGTCGGCAACCTTTTTGTCATGAAGTGCCATTTTTAAGTTTCCGAGTTAATCACTGCACACCCCAACCCCCTCCCCCCACCAAAAAAAAAGTATAAATACACATAAACATATTTTAAATAATCATAATGGCTAACATAGAAATATTAGAACCTTAAATATTTCTGAATATTTCTTTGCAGACCTTTTACATTCCCAAACAGCTGTATTGCACACTATATGAAAGGTAATATCTGAAAAAGCAGAATAGGGGCACTTTAAAAGACAGAATTGAATGTGAACAACTTCTTTCCAAGCTTGCTTGTTTGTATACAAATAGTCATATAATTGCCTTATCGCTCATATTTATGCACAAACACCCTCTTGAACTCTCATGTAAGAAGATTAGACCAATGTAACACACTTGTGTATGTTGTGTGTTATGTAATCAACTACCTTTAGAACAACTGTATGTCACTTTTAACCAGCTCTGACATCATAATCCTATCCAGACTTCACCTGATAGTAAGTGTGAATGTGCGTTTGTGTGTTTACAAGGAGTTTCGTTGACTAGCCTTGGATTTATTTGCACTTGTTTACAAGGTGACAGCAGGAGGAAAATTCCTCTGTCCCTGAACAGTGTCCTAATGTATTTGCAAAAATATATTTCCACAGAGTCATAAATGTATGAAACACATAAACGTGACTGTGACAATGAAGTGAACCCAGAGCTACAAACGTCATAATTTTTGCAAAACACCCTGAAACTATTCAAGTGCGCCCAGAGGCTGACCGAAACTGTAAGCGAGTAGAACATGAGTTTCTCATGACGCTTTTTTTTTGTCATTCACATGATTTCAGGTGCGCGGATATTCTCTCTCACGCGCTCAGTCAACTGAGACTTGCCAGAAACAGAAATGACCACAGTTTGTGTGTGTGTGTCAAGTCATTTACATAAGTTAATACTGACTGGGGCCAGAGGAGAACTGGCCCCCCTGACTGAGCCTGGTTTCTCCCAAAGTTTTTTTTTCTCTATTCTGTCACCTGATGGAGTTTGGGTTTCTTGCCACTGTTGCCTCTGGCTTGCTTAGTTGGGGACACTTAATATTCAACAATATTATTGATCGGCCTGCATTGACACCATTGCGTGAGAACTGAACTGAGCTGGATGATGATATCACTGTTTTCTCCAGAGCTGCTGTATAAATAAATGTTAAATAAAGTTAGTTAATAGTAACTTGTTTAAAATAGAAATGAATAAACACTGAACTTACTTAAGCTGGACAATTACACTATTTTCTTCTAGAGCTGCTGTACAGCCAAAACAAAACTTTGTTGCATTATTTTCCTGATATCACTGTAAAGCTGCTTTGAAACAATCTGTATTGTAAAAAGCGCTATATAAATAAAGGTTACTTAACTTGACTTGGTCAACTACTTTTGGTAAAATAAGTGAAAATTTGTTGTTTACACATAAACCATACTATGATACAATGAACTTTGTACATTTTACAGAATCATTCATTCATTTTCAACAGTAATTTTTATAGACTACCGTTTAAAGGTTTGGGGTCTGTAAGATTTATTTTTTTTAAATGGTGAGGATGCATTAAATTGATCAAAAGTACAGTAAATCCATTAATAATATTACAAAAGATTTTTGTTACAAATAAATGTTCTTTGGAATTTTCTATACGTAAAATAATCCTGCAAAAATTGTATCATGGTTTCCACAAAAATATTAAGCAGCAAAACTGTTTTCAACATTGATAATAATAAAAAATGTTTCTTGAGCAGCAAATCACCATATTAGAATGATTTCTGAAGGATCATGTGACACTGAAGACTGGAGTAATGATGCTGAAAATTCAGCTTTGACCACAGAAATAAATTACATTTTCAAATTATAAAACAATTTTACTGTTTTACTGTATTTTTGATCAAATAAATGCAGCCTTGGTGAACAGAGACTTTAAAAACATAAAAAAAATCATATCAACCCCAAACGGTGGATTGAACGGTAGTGTAATTTATCTAGAAACTCTCTAAGACCAGACTTTAACTAAATAGGGTGATTTTTCATGACCTCTTACTGGATGTTTGCTCTGTGTGTTCATAGATTTCGGTGCACCGCGGCCAGGTCATCCCGGCAGAGCTCCTCCAGTCAGAAGCGTGTCTTTGGAAATGAACATGCCTGCTAAAGGTGCTCAGGGTCAGTACCCTCTGATGAGGAACAACAGCCCCTACTCACTCATGCAGCAACAAGGCATGATGGGAAACCACAGTGTCATGCCTAATCAGCCCAACATGGTCAATGCAGGTGAGTTTAAAATGCAAAAATGCAATACTTTTTGTCCAGCATTGAAATGACTTTAAATGTGCACTAACAAAAAATAAAGGAGAAAAATGAAGCTTGTCTGTACACATGTTGCAGAACACAAGGCTTCCCCCACACTTAACACCTACAATGAGAGGAAAGTTCCAATGCCGCCTCGACCAAAGTTTCAGTGTGATCACTGATGCACAGTCAAGAATGACGTTGTTAGCCAAGAGGAATACAAAAGTGTAAAACGGCACAAAAGTGTTGAGTCAGATCAAAAGAAAGCCCCCCCGTTTTGTTTGTGTGGTGGGTTGCATTCTCCTGCATGTGTATAAGTGCATAAGGTGCATAAGGTGAGACTGTGAGCGGCTAGACATGAGTGACTCATAACCTTCGGAAAGAATTGCAAGGTTTCTTGTCTGATCATATCTTCATGTTTTTCTTCAAGTGGTCGCTTTTTATAGTTCAGTTTTTACAGTTTCACAGTTTTGTGAATTAAATGATAACATATTGGTAACACTTTAGTTTAGGGTCCAATTCTCACTATCAACTAGTTAGCATGCATATTACTAGGATATTAGCTGTTACTTTTAAAGTACTTTTAAAGCACATATTAATGCCTTATTTTGCATGACCATATTCTACATTCCTTAATCCTACCCAATACCTAAACTTAACAACTACCTTGCTATTAATAAGCTGTATGAAGGAGTTTATTGAGGCAAAAGTTATAGTTAATAGTTACTTAATAGTGAGAATTGGACCCTATTCTAAATTGTGACCCATATTTTATATGTACCATTATATTTTTCTATATATCTCATTTATTTTGTCAATAGACCCTTCGTTTAGGTTCGGCCCACTTTGTTACTGTCGCTAGGCTTTAGAAAACATATAAACATGTTTGTTTGGGAATGAAGACTGACACAATCCACAGTAACTTCTTAAGATTTATTGAAAGATTTTGGGGGAAAATTGTAACAACATTTTACCTTATTTTTTTTTTATATTATCCATTTATAACTATCCCATATTCATAGAAAAAGAACAAACGCTTGTGAAAATAGCAACAGCTGCTAAGGTAGGACTGGTCAGTAAGTGCACTAATGCACCTGGTTGTGCACTGAATGATCACTTAAAAGACAACTTGAACTTAATACTGACTATATTTCCTTTCATAATAATTATCTGTTACTATGCGTGATTCATCAGTGCATGTCTTTATAAAAGAAAGTGTTTTTATTATCTTTTATAAAAAATATAATCACTTCTGAAACAACTTGTTTAATATTATTAAACAAACATAATAATATCATAGGCCAAATTTCACAACCCAATCAAATTACAATTAATCAATTTATACTATAATATGTTTTTAAAGGTCTCCAGGGTTGCCAGGTTTGCACAACAAAACTAGGCCAGTGGCCAATCAAAAATAGCTTAATGGTGAGTTCACACTGCACAATTTTAGGCCCGATTTTCACTCGCGGACAGATTTTGCAAATTTGGCTGACAAATGCCGAAATCAGGGGCAAATCGGTGCTCGTTCACACGAGTGACAATCACGCAGTGTGCATCATCAAAGATGCGATCTGAGAGAATCGATGATGTGTCGCCCGTGAGATAGTTGGCATGCTAAATATCTGGGCCTGTCTGTGATTCAAAATCCTGCTGAATGAAATGTGTTCTGACTGAAAATTACATCAGCGATGACTTACAGCCAATAAGAGAACAAGATACAGAGCAGCGGGAAGTTTGGGGAGGAGATATAGACCCGCATCTACCTTGCGGCTATTGCGGTACCTTGCGTTACCTTGACCTTGCGTTATTTCCTTATCACTTCTCGCGTGTTTGGTTGTGAAACGTAGTTTGCAGACCAGACAGAGTTGTAGGCGATTCTTCATATTGTAAAGTCATGCAATGTGTAACCCCCTTTACCCAAAAAAAATAATTCAACCCACGGCAACAATTTAAAAGTAGCCCAATTCCGCGGGAAAACGGCGGACTTGGCAACACTGAAGGTCTCTAATGCTCACCAAAGCTGCATTAACTTGATCAAAAATACAGTAAAAACAGTCATATTATGAAATATTATTACAATTTAAAATAACTGTTGTCTATTTTAATATATATTTTGAGTAATCCTTTGTAACATGTCTTTACTATAACTTTTGATAAATTTTATGCATCCTTGCGGAATAAAAGTTCATTTTTTCCAAAAAAAAAAAAAATCATACTGACCCCAAACTTTTGAACGGTTGTGTAAATTTTCACTGAATATTCTGTTTCAACCAAAAATGTCACTTTTTTTTTTTTTTTTTTTTTTTAAAGGAGTCATGGGTAATAACGGTGCCCGTGTAGGAATGCAGCAGGACGGTTGGGGCGCACAGGGTCCTGGTCCCGTTGGTAGCGCTACCTCACCTGCCACAGCTGCACCCGCTGGCCAGCACTCTCTCCCGCAGGGGGCGCTCCACGCTCGCATGGTGCCTAACTCTGGCACAGGCATGCCCATGAGGCCCAACAGCCAGCCTGGACCCAGACAGATGCTTCAGCCGCAAATGATGACCAATGGTAAATGTGCACCGAGCAGATATTTCTGGAACAGGAACGACTTTTCTTCTCAGTTTGCTTTTATTCCTGACCCTAACCAGCTTTATTTAGTGACTTATTTACTTATTCAGACCTATGTGCGAAAAAAAAAAAAAAAAAAAGCTTTTTTTTTAACGTTTTATCATCTGCTGTTTCTTCCTCAGCCCAGTCAAACATGGACATGGGCATGGCTGGCCACCAGTTTCCCCAGCAACAGGCACCGCCCAATCAGACGGCTCCATGGCCAGACAGTGTGATGCCTATAGAGCCGGTGGCATTTGGGAACCAGAACAGGTAAACAGCATTTATTATTGTCACTATTGTTAGACCCTCCACTTTATTGAAGGCGTGTGCTGTCTGCACATGTTGATTTTTGTCCTTCCATAACAAAATTTCTAGACAAATGCACTCAGATGTAATCCATTATGGGATGACCCATCATTCATGTCTCAGCTACTTAATCAGAGTCTCTTGTGTCTGTCAGCTCCATATACCCCGGTTCTCAGGAGGATGTGTTGTGCCCTCCTCCCTCTGAGGGTCCGGCGGATGAGGGAGCTCTCCTCAGCCAGCTCTACACTGTCCTCAAAGATTTCGATGGTCTAGAGGAGATAGACCGTGCACTTGGTATCCCGGCATTAGTGGGACAGGTACATAGTGCTTTTTTCTTTTACAACCCAGTCCCTTTTTTCTTTCACTATATTGACTATATCTTTCACTATACCTAGTGATGCACAGAAATGAAGTTTACATTAAGCCGAAAAGCAAACATAAACTTTATTTAATAATCAATTAATCAAATTTACATGAGCTCATTACTGACCATATTTCTTTTACTTTCATAATAATAATATGCTTTGTTACTATGCACAAAAGAAAAATGTTTTTAATTATTTTATAAAAAATAGAACTATTATCTTCACTTCTGAAACAACTTTTATTTTCGATAACCAAAAATTAATCAAATTTATTAACCAAAATAATCAACACTACATAAACATTTAAATTGCACATAAGGCAGTGTTTATATCAACTTTTATCAACAATTTGTTGAAATGTAAACAGTAGCTCTAATAAAAACGTTTTCATGACAGATTTATTAAAAAATACATTAAATAATGAAGTAAAAATATAATGAATATGTAATATAGTATGTTTATTTAGCAATAAGCTCCTCTCTAGAGTTATTTTTTCCTGTTAACTAACCAGCTATGGACATTGAATGGCTTTCCTGAGGTAAATCTAATGTTACGTGACATTGTTAACAATCTGCTTTATTAATGTCTTTCCACAGTTGAAACACTGATGAGCAATTTCATGGCACATGATTCTTTTTTGGGTTGCTGATATTTCTGTGCATCACTATAAAATCCCAGACCAGAACTGTCTGATTTATGTGTAACAACTATTATTATTATTGCACATACATGAGAATGTAAAAACACAGTAAATAACATGTATTATTGCTTGTTAAAGTTTAACTGGGTATCCTCACGCTTGTGTTCAGGCCCAGCCGGTGGAGCAGGATCAGTTCCCTGGTCAGGACCCCGGTATGATGATGGATCAGAAGCCGCCCATGTACGGCCAGCAGCAGTACGCTGCATCTCAGGCCCACATGCAGCAGGGTGGGTACGCACCCATGCAGGACCCCAGCTTCCATGGCATGACGGGACAAATGGGGCAGAGGCCGGGATACCCCATGCTCCGTGTGCCGGCCAGACCAGGACTCAGGCCCACCGGGGTCGTCCCCAACCAACCCAATACACTCAGACTGCAGCTTCAACACAGGCTACAAGCACAGCAGGTATAGTTTATACTCTCAAACAGTTTTGGTGATTATTAACATTTCTCAAAATAGCTTCTTGTATTTTTAGGTGAACTATGCCTTTAACAAAACCCTTTAGAGTGGACACAATGGAAAGCTTTCCCTTTTTTTTTTTTAGTTAATTGGTGACATTTAGCTTTGTTAATCCAAATACTTAATGCATAATCTTTGTCGATCCTTATACATACACACACACACACACACACACACACACACATTAAAGCTAAAACCATTATTCAATGTAAATCAGACAGACTGGTGAAATAGTACTCTCTGTGGTTAGCTGCCCCCTGCTGGATATTTCAGGAATTGTTCCTTGACCTCATTTGGGTTTATTTAGGGGTCATCACTCATAACTGTTTGGTGTCTGATCATTTAAAGCTACAAGCAGTGATTATATGTAATGTGATAATTATTATTTAGAAATATAACTTGTTTTTATTTTTAAAAAATATTTATTTTTTCTTGTTATATATTTAGCTTTTTTATAGTATGGTAATAGTATATTTGTAATATACTATATTACACAACAATGGCATTCCAAGACTGTTGATATTTTGTATTACAGCCCTAGAATGTTTTGCTGTTTGCATCACTCCGCTTGTGTTTGTTGGCTTTTGGCTACATAGAATTGCAGTTTTATGGGTTATAATGAAACTTTTGTTGGCAGAGCAAAAAATAAACAAAATATCTAGTCATATTGTGTTTTTGATATTAAATTCTTGTTTGTCAAGCTGATGTGTATCAGTATCATACAAACAAGCGTGCTGTTGTATAGAACAGAGCAGTTGCTTAAATGTAGTATAAGTGCCCTGTTTCCCCACCTGGTATTAAGATGCGTTTTGTTCGATCGGATCACAAGTGGACGACACTAAATACAGGTGTAAACGGGGTGTAAAACATTTTGAGCTTGTCCACTTTGGACCACCTCCAGAGGTAGTCGAAAACGCATTCAACTGGATTGCTTTTGTAGTGGAAACGCTCATGTGGTCGAATGTGTTCAAACAGTCACTAAAGACGGCCTAATTTCCGCCTACTGATTTAACATAAATGTTATGGGAAGCACGCTAGCCAGACGGGATTTAAACTTTGTCGGCTGAAGACCCAAGTTTGGTTTGAAGATGAAAAATGTACCAAGCACAATGTTCTCCCACCATTCCTGATTTCTAACACACACTCACAGCGTTCGGCGTGGTCTTGCGGCTATCAGAGCAGAAACGAAAGCTGATGTTCTCTGTATGTTTTTCCGTTGTCTGGGCGCATTCATATGTAAATTGTGTGAGCTTATTTTGTCCATTACATTGAAAGATCTGAAAAAAAAACATACATTTACCCACCCATAGACTAGAAGTGGTTGGACAGAAGTGGTTGGAAGTGGACAATAGAGACTGATTAAAATACCAGGTGTAAACGGGCATGTGTCTCCCTCATTCACCTGTGATCCGATCAATAAAAACGCATCTTAAAACCAGGTGGAAACAGGGCCTAAGAGAATATATTGCTCAAGTATTGAATAGTAATTACATATGAGTGAAGCTTCTTTTGAAATAATTCTAAAATGTGCCATCTTACATTTGTGTCTCTCCCAGAATCGTCAGCCTATGATGAATCAGATGACTGGAGTGTCAAATATGAACCTACCTCTAAGACCCAACGTTCCAAATCAGGTACGCTGAATCATTTACTGCATTCTATCTCGTGCGCCAATGTCGATATTGCCTAAATAACACAGAACTCTCTCTGTCTCTCAGGGGACAATCAACGCTCAGATGCTGGCCCAGCGGCAGAGAGAGATGCTGAGTAATCACTTGCGTCAGCGTCAGCTGGACCAACAGCGGCAGCAGCAACAGCAGCAACAACAACAGCAGCAGCAGCAGCGCAGCTTGGTCATGAGAGCCCAGGGCCTCAACCTGCCGCCCAACATGGCCGCAGCAGGCATGCCCGGAACCATGAGCAACCCGCGGATCCCCCAGGCCAACCCCCAGCAGTTCCCCTATCCGCCCAACTACGGTACAGGACTGGCCTCACCGCCTCCCTCCACCAGCCCTTTCTCCCCCGGTTCTCCCAACCTCCCCGCCCCCCAGCTCCTCTCCCACAGCGCCATGCATGGCTCTCAGATGAGTCTAGCTAACCAGGGGATGCTGGGCAGTCTGAGCGGACAGTTTGGGGCTGTTATGAGCCCTCAAATGCAGCACAGTGCCTTTCAGTTCCCCAGCTCAGGTACTGCCTGCCCTTTCTCTCTGTCTGTGTGTCATGCGCTTCCACACACACGCACAAACACCTGCGACCGGCAGCACTACAAGCTTAACTTGTGTGATCGGTGAAAAATCAGTGACGTCCAGGGCCAGTCAACACGGTTTAATTAGAAACACAATAGTTCAGATACAGGTCAGCTGTGTAAAAATACTAATCCGGCAACTATAGTGACATCCGATCTTAAAGGGATAGTTCAATCAAAAATGAAAATTATCCCGTAATTTACTCACCCTCAAGCCATCCTAGGTGTATATGACTTTCTTCTTTCAGCCAAACACAAACTAAGTTTTATATTAAAAAATATTCTGGCTCTTCCAAGCTTTATAATGGGAGTGAATAGTAACCAAGATTTTGAAGCCCAAAAAAGCGCATCCATCCATTATAAAAGTAATCCATACGGCTCCAGGGGGTTAATAAAGGCCTTCTGAAGCGAAGCGATGTGTTTCTGTGAGAAAAATATCCATAATTATAACTTTATAAACTGTAATCACTAGCTTCCGTTAACGCTTTCATGAGAGTCGAGTTCCAGCATATGGTGTAGCGTAAGCTTAGGTGTGAATAGACACCTCTCGCGGTTCAAACAAATAGGGCTGGGCAACAAACTCAAGCTCCTCCGACATTTCTCTTTAAAAATTCTCGTTTTAGACTTCTAATTCGTGACCGGTGTTTTGTTTTGCTCTATCCTCTGCGCTTCCGCGTTTGTCATCACATCTTGCGTTGGGTTAAGAGGTCCCTCTTCGACCGGAACTAGAATCGCATACGGTCGTTACCAGAAGCCTGTTATTATAGTGTATAAAGTTATAAATGTGGATATTTTTCTTACAAAAACGCATCGCTTCGCTTCAGAATGCCTTTTATTAACCCCCTGGAGCCGTATAGATTACTTTTATGATGGACTGAAGTGCTTTTTTGGTACAGTTCACTCCCATTGTAAAGCTTGAAAGAGCCAGAATATTTTTAAATGTAACTCCAACTGTGTTTGGCTGAAAGAAGAAAGTCATATACACCTAGGATGGATTGAGGGTGAGTAAATTATGGGATAATTTTCATTTTTGTGTGAACTAACCCTTTTATAATCATGTCCTATAAGACTTATATGATTAGTTTATGCAGAAATAATCATTTTGACATCATTTACTCACCCTCATGTTTCTCCAAACACTTTTGAACACGAAAGGTGACTTTTTGAATTTCCCAACCAGCTTTTATGAATGAAGACTGGACTCCAGAATGACAAAAAAAAGTATCATCATTAATGTATCATAAAAGTGGGACGTGTATTTTATTCAGTAGCCAGGATATTCTTAAAAACTCACCTTTTGTGTTCCATGAAAGAAAGCCAAATTGTTATTAAGTAAAACTATTAAAAATTGTTTTCAGTCATTGAAATAAAGCTGAAATAAAATAAAATATAATTATTAGATGAAAAACTTAAATGAGAATTAGAAATGTTGCCTTTGCAACTAACTGAAATAAGATAAAGTTCTAAAATTACTAATACTGAAATAAAAATAAATTAAAGCTAAATAGAAATATTTTTTAAAAAAAAAAAGATAAAGCATGTAACAATTACTAAAAGGTAAACTAATATTTAAATGAAAACTAAAAATGTAAAAATATTTAATACTATAATAGTATCATTCATGACATGAGGGTAAGTAAATAATGACAGTATTTAGATTTAGATTTTAAATGATTAATTTAAAGAGATTTGTAGTTTCAGGATTATATTATGTACTGTATTATGAGATTAGATGCCGTCATAAAACTAAAGACCAAAATTCACTTGTGTTTAGCAATGTTCATATTTATAAACTGAGCTTTAGGAACTGTTTCAGTGAGCATTTGGCCTTTTAAATATCTGTTTGTAGTTGTTCAGTCAAGTACTGTGAGGCAATAGGTTATTTAGCACTTTATGCTTGTTAAGTAGTATTAATTAAATAATTTTATTTATGTAGTGCCCTTGAAACATCATAATGGTTAAGGCAGAAGTTGGCACTAGAGGGCAGGAGAGTCACTTGAATGTTTCCACCACATGAAATGAAGTACATGTAATCAGAATATATTACAGGAATATTCCAGGCTATTTAGAACTTAATATCTATGGGCAGCATGCTGTCCATTACCACAGAAAAATATTATGATTTGTCGCTCAGTTTGTAAAAACAAGTAGTGTGATAATTTGCATATTTTAAACTCGATAACCCTATTAGGCTTCCATTTGAATTACATTTTATGAACTGCATTTTGCATTCTTTTTTACAAACTGAAGAATAAGTTGAAAATATTCTGTGGTAATCAGCAGAATTCAACTGATCCAGACATTAGGACGGAATATTTAGAGGCATAACCCAGAATATCCAGCTTTGCACTTTGCCACAGTAGATCTTTCGGTAACACATGAGCTCAGTATATCATTTATGCAAAGCTTGTGTTGTGTCAAACTGTTGATAATTGTGGCCGTGTCTATGCCTGTGCTGTGTCATATGTGTCAGTGTCTGTCCTGCATAGACTAATTGGCTGATGGTGATCAGTGGAGGCGGAGCAGTTGATTTTTAAACCAATTATGCGGTGACCCAGACCCCACCCCCCAATCCCGCCCTTTACCCACCCACCCCTCTTTTCTCAGGCTGTCTCAGCCACTAACACTAACCTGCATGTGTAACTCTACCTTACTGCCTGCTTAACACCTCTAAACCCCTCTAGTTAACACGGGATTCCAGTCCCCCCTGATTCCTCACTTTTGATTATGGAGATGGGCTGTAATACTTCTCAATATGATTTCTGCTTTGACATTTCTAAAAATGATGATCAGCTAATTAGTTTGGTAAACAAATGATTTGAATTGGTTTGCATTTAAGACTAGTGTGTGTCTGTGAGTATGTTTGTGTATTTTGATTTGTGAATATTTTGAATCAATGTTCCTGTAGTAGTTACAGATTATAATTAATTTCTGGGTGCTAAATGTGGATGTTGTCAGAGTGCGAGAGAGTGAATATGATGTGCTGTACAGTAATAATTACATCATTAATGTTTGATTTCTTTGATGTTTATTTCAAGCCGAGGTTTGTCTCCTCACATCTGTTTGTGTGTGTCAGGTATGAGTCAGCAGTCGGATGGCGGGTTCGGTGGTGCCGCCACCCCTCAGAGCCCCCTCATGTCTCCCAGGTTGGGCCACGCCCAGAGTCCCATGATGCAACAGGCCCAGGGCAGCAACACTTCTTTCCAGTCCTCCCCTGACATGAATGGCTGGACACAGGGCAACATGAATGCCAACAGGTGCAGCTTTATCACATGACATTCACTCACTCTCACACAAAATAAGCACCTCAGTTTAACCCTTTTTGCTAGTAAAGTATGTTGACATATTTGTGATAGCTGTATGTTTTTTTTTTAAATACATATTTATTGATTTTTATATACTATATAAATACACTACTAATCAAAAGTACGATTTTTTTTTTTTCAAAGAAATTAAAATTATTTTTTAAAGAAATGATTCAGCAAAAAATGAATTAAATTGATCAAAAGTGACTATCCATAAGTACATTTATAATGTTAAACAATATTTTCATTTCATATAAATGCTGTTCTTTGAACTTTCTATTCATCAAACAATCCTCAAAAAAAAGAATCATGGTTTCCACAAAAATATTAAGCAGTTGTCAACATTGATGATAATGAGAAATGTTTATTGAGCACCAAATCATCATATTAGAATGATTTCTGAAGTATCATGTGACACTGAAGACTGGAGTAATGATGCTGAATGACGCTTATATTTTAAAATATATTCAAATAGAAAACAGTTAATTTCAATTGTAATAATATTTCACGATATTACTGTTTTTAACCATATTTTTGATCAAATAAATGCAGCTTTGGTGAGCAATGAAATTTGTTTACATTTTTCAATTATTAATTTAACGTTTTTAGCCTCGTTTCCATCGAAATTACCCGGAACAATTTGTCCCAGGAACTTTTTTCCCCCAGACCAGTTGTTGTCTGCGTTTCCATCGCAGTCTAAAGTACCATGAAGATTAAGTCCGGTGAAGTAGGACTGCGTGTGAATCCAGTTCCCATTGGATTTCGTCCTCCGCATATAAGCTTAATAAAGCCTGAACCTCGTCGTCGGCCCACCTGCTGTATTTTTCTCCACTCCAAATAAAATGCTGCGTGGAGTCAACTAATCAAAATGCTGCGTGAACTCAACCAATCAGCATGTTCAGCACCCAAGTCCCACCCCTGAAAGTTCCTGAACTTTGAAAAAGTACTACCTCACAAGCAGGGACTTTTTGTTACCCAGAATTTTATTTAGAATTTATTTTGGTTCCTGTGGTCGAAACACACCGAGTACCACCCCGAAGTCCTTAGTTCCTGGGGAAAGTTCCTGCGGTGGAAACGGGGCTTTTGTCTTAGGAAGACAATTAGGTAGGAAACATTTTACCACCTAAAAGGCCTTAAACCTTTATGTGCTTCCCTCCACAGTATGTTCACTCAGCAGTCGCCACCTCAGTTTGGCCAGCAGGCCAATAACAACATGTACAATGGTAACGGCATGAACCTCAACGTGCCCATGGCCGCCAACTCAAGCAACATGGGCCAAATGGGCAACCAGATGAGCATGAGCTCTATGAACTCTGGACCTGGGGGCAGCATGGCCAACATGGGCCCTGAACAGGTTAGACACATACAGTCATGATGTGACACTTTCATCTATAAAACGTGTGAATGCTTATTGCCTATTGGGAACCCATTCAAGCGCCACTGTTCCCAACAATCAACTAAGCGCAAGCTACTTTTAAACCCCATCTTTTGAGTGAAACTACTTTGCAGTGCTTGTCAAACTCTCAAAGTTTTCATCACTAATGAAGCACATTTAAACCCCTCAATGTTCCAGCCAGGAGTTTAGTAAAAGCGTTACACTGTAGATTTATAGGATGCATTTATTTACTCAAACCATTAGACATAGAATGTCTAATGGTCAGACTTTAAGTGTCTGAGGTCACCAAATAGCGTAGTTGACTCTGCAACTAGCTTGTTAATAATTTACTCTAATTATCCTGGGTAATTTTGCAGAAGAGAGAGGGATGATGCAGAACTAGACATAATAGGACAGTGATGTGATTAGTCGCTGGCAATTAGTGCCCGTTTGAGGTGGATAAAGAGATCATATATGCAGACATGACAGACTTTGAGTGCTAAACATCAGACATGACGTCTGTTAGTCAGCTAGGGTTTGACCACACATTCCTGCACTCCCTGAACTCCATCTAACCAAATCTTAGTGTCAGATTATAACATTAGCAACACTGTCAACATTACTGTGGTTTAATCATGTAAATAAAAGCTAAATAAATCATGTAAATAAAAGCTAAATAAAGTTTTCATTACTTTTTTTTTTTTTTTTTTTTTTTTTTTTTTTTTTTTACTGTGTATACATATGTTTTATATATACAATATACAAATATATACAATATTGTTCAAAAGTTTGGGATCAGTAAGATATTTTTTTAAATAAATTAATACTTTTATTCAGCAAGGATGCATTAAATTGAGCAAAAGTCATGACATTTATAACGTTAAAAAGGATTTATATTTCAAAGAAAGGCTGTTCTTTTGAACCTTCTATTCATCAAACAATCCTGAAAAAATCAGGAAAAAGTCATTTAAATCGATAAAAAAATGTTAAAATACAAAATAGTGATTTTAAATTGTAATAATACTTCACAATATAACTTTTTACTGTGTTTTTGATCAAATAAATGCAGCCTTGGTGAACATCTTTCTTTCTTTTTTCATTAAAGAAGACATTAAAAAAAATCTTACTGACCCCATACATTTGAATCCTTCAGTATGTTTTCCTTTAAATAGTTCTTTAATATGTTTTCTTAAGTGATGCACTCTCTCGTCAGTTATGTAGTAAAAAAAAAAAATGTATGTTTTACACAGTCCGCTGCAGCTTTTAAGCTTCATTAAATAGTATGAATATTTAACCAAGTTGCATTGGTTTGATCGTGTGCACTTGGTGTTGTTATAAGTCCACAGGCCGTTGAAATCTCAGTCCGCTGATTTATTCCCAAGATGTGTGTATAGTCTTTTAATAATTTAGCATTTTGCCATTAGTGGAGGTTTAATGAATTATTGCTCTCTGTTTCTTAGCTGTAATTATCTCTTCATGGCAACACAAAGTTTGGCATTACAACACATTTTAGTGAGGGGTACATGAAACTGGGTTACAAGAGCTTTTAAAAAGTACTTTACCTGACATGATTTATTACAGTGTATTTTTTGCAAAATAACATCCCCCTCATAAAAGCGCATTCTCATATATTTTGTTGTGTATATATTTTTAAAGACGTATTATTTTAAAAAAGACTCTTTAATATGATTATGATGAATTGAATGTGCTTCCCACCAAGTCACAGGTTTTGTGGCCTGTGCTTCACAATCCACTGGATTGTAACTGCTATTTGTATTGTTGCAATGTGCAACACAGTTTTGTCTCATTTATAAAATTCATATTTTTCTCAGACTAAACATAATGAGTAAAATATGAAAAACCACTTTGACAGTGAAGCGCGTTTACATGCACATCTTTAAGCCAAGTAGGTTATGTTTAACTCTTTCCCCGCCAGTGTTTTTTTAAAAAGTTGCCAGCCACTGCCAGCATTTTTTTTTTTTTTTTTTTATATATTTTTTTTTTTAAGATTTATTTTTGGCGTTTTTGCCTTTATTATGATAGGACTGTAAGCAGACAGGAAGCGAAGTGGGAGAGAAAGAGGGGGACGGGATTGGGAAAGGTCCACGAGCGGGGACTCGAACTCGGGTCGCCCAAAGCACAACGGCGCTGCCCACGAGGCTATCGGCGCCAACTATAGGCGCCGACTACCGCTGCCAGCATTTTTGATCATTTTCACAAATCTTTCATGGCCCCCAGAATATTCTGTTGTATGAATATCTGAATGCAGTATATCAAAAGAAAGAACAGAGGCCCTGCTTTTAAACCAAAAAGCAACATTTTGAACAAAAAGCTGAGAAAATCAAAGATTACAACGTGCATAAGCAATCGCTTGTTTCTGCTTCTTTTTTTTTTTTCCTGTGTTTTGATCTGGAGATTCTGTACTCTTTCAGAAGATGCATAATAGCACCCCCTACCATATAACAGTGAGAACATGGATTGCCAGAAAATTCCGTCAGTGATAAGCTGATAGTGCATGTTGTCATGTAAATGCATTACACATGTTTTCTTTTACCGGTGTAAGGTCATAAGCGGCTTAAGCATAAACCGATCGATACAGCTAAATTTTTTGCCCCTTACCCCATTTCACCTGATTTCACCTGCATTAAATGGATAGTTCACCCAAAAATGAAAATTCTGTCATCATTTACTCACCCTCAAGTTGTTTCAAACCTGTATGAATTTCTTTCTTCTGCTGAACACAAAAGAAGATATTTTGAAGAATATGGGTAACCAAAAAGTTGATGTTCCCCATTGACCATAGTATGGAGAAAAAAAATACTATGGAAGTCAATGGGGCCCATCAACTGTTTGAAAGTAAAGAAAGGCGCATGTGTGGTATGTAACAGGACAGCTTCCTTATTGCGATTTAAGCACATCCAGACAAACTCCGACTCTTTCTTCACCCAAGAAATTGTAAAAATGTGTTCTCATCTCTGCAGCCAAAGTAGAAGTGGTACAGTCAAAATACAGATTTTTTTTTTTTTTAACAAAGTCTTATAAATGCAGTTTACTTGCATTGCCAGGTTATTGGTTTGCATGTAAACCGGGGCAACGGGTTAATTCAATAGGCTGATTTTTAGGACATTATCAGTGTGTATGTTAATGTGCTCAGTGACAACAACCACATATTTAAGAACAGATATGCAGTGAACACCATATGACCCATAACTTAAAGCATACACAACAACACCACTAAATAACCCAGCAAACAATAAAACAGTAGTTCACATGATTAATTCATACCATGATGCGTGCCGTAGGAACCGTAGTTCTGACTCGCAGACATCACTATAGAGTGCTGCAGGAATGACATTTCTGTAGGCCAAAACTCGGAAACATGTTAGCATTTTAGCACTTCTAGTTCCATTGCCCTGAAGTCAATGGGTTTTTTGAATGGTTCATTTACAGCGTAAGATTAGCTTTTTATTTCTGCCGGTTGTATTTAGGCTTTAAAATTCATGTTAATTTGTTAAAATTATCTTGATGGGCAAAATGTGTAAGTATCAGAAACTTTTGTTGATCACAGAGCTTATCATTCAAAAAAATCCTATTGGGTTTTTTGTCGAGGGAACCAGGGTGATGCTAACTTCTGGGTTGGCCTACAAAAATACATCATCACTGCAGCACTCTATTACCTATTAAGGCAAATGAAACTAAACTGGCTTATACATGATTTCTGTGAACAATGTAAGTTCCTTTTTTGTTTTTCATTTTATGAATGTTCACTGTCAAGTCTAAGACCCAGTTTTTTCTCTCTCTCTTTTCCACAGCAGAAGTATTGTTGACACGGGGCAGAGGACATCACAATGCAGTAAATCGAGTTTAATGAAGATGTTTCATGAGTGATTTTCAGCTGCAGCGTGATCAAGGAGAGTTTGGAGTGATGCTGTGCTATTTAAGCTGCTATCGGGGCCGTACGGGTCTTTAGAGAGCCTGTCTACTGCCCCCTACTGGACATCTCTAGAGGATGCATCAGGGGTACTGGAGCTCGGAGGGGACGGACACTCTCCCTCACTCTCTCAAACACACACACACACTGACACTTTGATCTTCTGGACCTAGAGCCCCCCTCCCATCCCCTCAGTCGAGCACGGCCTTCTGTCTCGTACTTACACCGTAAAGCCCTTTCTGTCAGTCTGCTCCGTTGCATTCACCGTAGTGTGACTTAGGTCTCCCCTGAAAAGACTCAGTGGCATCGGAATCCTTGTCTCCCATGAATGTATTCCTCCCTCTCTTTTTCTCTGTCTTTCTTCTCGTTTCTTCCTCTGGACTTCAGGCTCTTCTTAAGAAGACCTTCTTTTGCCCAACCATCTTTCTCTCTGACTCCTTTCCAATCTGACGTTCCAAAACAGGCAAGAATACTGCATTTGAAATGCACGCTCAAATTTCAGCCACTTTGCCTTTTTGTTTTCTTTATTGTTTTGTTTCAGAGTGCAAATAAAGATAGAATGATGTTGAAATGGCATCTACATAGATTATGAGAATCCAGATGATGGTTTGTAAAATTAGCTTCATTTAGTCAAGAGGTTTATTGTGTATTAAATTAAGTTTTATTCTAATGTATAGTTTCTTTTTTTAATAACAGTGTAGATTTCTTTACGAACCATCAGTTAGAAAGAGGAAAATCACTCAGAGTGCATACGAAATGCCTCAGCAGAAGAAAAAGTTCAACATACCTATGGATTTTATTTTCCTCGGTCCAGTAGTTTCAGAGAGAAGGTGATTTTGTTGTGGTTAGTCAAATGAAATGCTGGTAGATTGTAAATACCAATTCTTGGGGTGGGGGAATCTGTTTCGTATTATATTTAATTTTCCCCCCAATATATTTCCCCTTCCTCCCCTCAAAGTCCAGTCTTAACAGTTTCTGGAACGAGGGCGGAGTTTCTCGCGACACGCGTGTTCGTTTGGCGGGAAGATGAGGATGAGCTGATTCCTGTGGTACTAAGGAGAGGGAGCTGGGGTGCGGTGGCTCTTCTTTCCTGGGTGGGGGTCTGGGAGGGTGCTGTGTGTACAGTGTACAGATACTCGCTTGCTTCTAAGCCTTTAGCCGGGAGCCCCACCGGAGGAACCCAACACAGCCATAAACTCAACACTGAAGCGTGCTTTCTTTGTTGTGTGGAGTGACGTGCTTCATGCCAGATGCTATAGGTACAAGCAGAATCCGGTGTGTGTAAGAAAAGACAACAAGCAATAACTATTACTTGAGGTTTTCTTTTGTTTTCTTTTGTAATTTTTGTACAGGACTTTTCAGGAGACACATTTTTGCTCCCCGATTAAAACTCAGTATTAAAGACAGATTTTTTTTATTGTGGTTTCTATTTTGAGAAAAAAAACAAAAACGAGATGTCCAAATCTACTTGTTCCTCAGTGAAAGCAGGTTTTAGTTCTGGTGTAGCCAAAAAAAATGAATGAATAAATAAAGCAGCATTGATGTTTTACGTGGCTATTCCTACATTCACACATTGTTCGCCGTCTCGAAAACATCCGGATCAACGGTTCAGATTTGGTTCAACGGTCACTACAAACACGTAAACTATTATCGCTGTAATGTTCGCAATACAGTCCTTGTTTTCTAGCCTATTTGAGGACGAAGCCAAATTTCCTTGCCTTTGAATTGATAGACTTACACATACCACTTTCATTTTGTTTTCGTCTCATGTCTGCACACAGCTTGTATCGGGGTTAGATTGTCAGCCTTTAGCTTTCGCTGAAAATATCGCCATGTCATCTGTGTTTAAGCTGGTGTGTTTAAAAAAAAAAAAAAAAGTACTAGGCCTACATGTTTTTAAGTATATACTGTATGTACCAGCAGCAACTGAAGTTTGCGACGACCAGCTCTGTCATTATTCGCTGAAGGTGCCGTGGTTGTGTACGAATATACCTGGTGTTTTGGTATAGCTTTAGCTTTTCCTTTTGAACACTGTAAATACAAGTTTGATTTCACATTGTTTGGGGTGAAGCGTCACTCTGCCCACCATTCAAAACGTTCTGTATCCTTTGAGAAACACCTGCATTCTCGTGTGGGATATTTAATAATCGATTTCAATAAACCCGCTAGCATTTGTCGACTAAAACGAGTACTTATTTATTCCAAGGTTTTTTTGATCACAATTTCGATGAATGTTGGATGCCTTGAACAAGAACTGACATCCATACGCATCTATAGCTACTATCATATTGGAGAAAAGCCAGTTTTGAGGTCGCACATGTACCACTACCCTCTGCAAAGTCCAAAGATTGTCAAGATTTTGAAATAAATATAAGCCATGATGTGAAGGTGGTGCAGAGTTTTCTAGACTTTTTATCAGTGCTAGTGCAAAAGAGCCATTTGTCCTAAAATAAAGAAGTAAATCAATGGAGTTGTAACGGCTATTGAATTTCCTAAAAATGATTTCTTTACCTTACCTTTTGATTTTTCTTTTCTGAGACTTTAAATGTGTTTTGTATAGTCTGCCAATTTCTTAGAGCTAAATGCAACAACCTTGAAATGCTATAACTTAGCATATTGCCTTAGATCTGTTTTACTGTCTTGTATATTACAAAAGTTGTCTGTATTATATTTGTATAGCGAATCATTGACAGGATCGACCCAGTTCATCACTGCTCATCAATGGATACGTACAGAACTCTCTCTGTTTCTCCCTCACTCTCCTCCAGTCTCGATATTGCTCATTTTCCATGTTTTGTTTGTGATCAGTTGTGGGTTTTATTATTTTGTACAGTCCTGATTTTACCCTCTCAGTTATGTGTGAGAATGAAGATGATGCAATGGGAAATCGAAGCAATATGTAATTTATAAGGACTTTTTGGAGAAAGCTTACAGTGTTGCGCTCCTGAGATGTATTTTTTTCCCCAGTTGTGGTCACATAAACATCTCTGTTCATCCGCATCGATGTGTGTAATCTTAGTGTGAGCCTTTTATGCAAAGTTAGATATACCGAGAGAAATTTAAATACAGTTATGCAAGTTGTCGACTAATATGGCTTTGCTGATGCTATTTGATGTTGAATCAAATTGAATTGTAAATAAAGAATTCTGTTATTGCAACATTTATAATCATCTCATGGCTTATGTTTTCCGTTTTACAGAGAAAATGATGCACAGATCTTTCTAAAATGGCGCGCTGGCCAAACACTGTTTTTGCCGATGAGTAAATGAATGAAGCGTAAAAACCTGTTAATGTCACAAAACGTGTTCATTCCAATGAAAAAATAAGCATTATAAACCCTGAAAACAAAAAAGACAATTACTAACACCTTTTTTTTTTTTTTTTTTTTGTCAGATAATATGGATTTTTTTTTTTTTTTTTTTTTAAATTTATCCTTTCCCGTTTATGACTCGTATAATATGAGACAAGTAGCCTATGGATCCATGAATAGGATGAAAACTGCAGAATTCCGCTGTTCCGCGAGAAAACAATCATTTTAAACGCAGGGGAAAGCTGCCTTAAAACCACAAATCTATCTATCTATCTATCTATCTATCTATCTATCTATCTATCTATCTATCGGTAAATCATAAATAAATAGATTATTCGTATTTATATTATTATATAAGTGAAAGTTTATTTGTAATCGCATTGTTAATAATGACTAACAAATGTAGGCTATTGTTATTCGTGGTAGCCTAAAAAGATTTGCTTAATAGTTTTTATTACATTTTTAGAAAAATACGAATTTGACCCAACAGAACTTGATTACACTAAAAAAAAAAAATGCTGGGTTAAAGACAACCCAAGTTGGATTGAAAATGGACAAACCCAGCGATTGGGTTGTTTTAACCCAACGGTTGGGTTAAATGTTGGCCCAACATGCTGGGTAGTTTTATTTAACCCAACTTTTGTTTAAAATGACTATATGGCTGGCTTAAAATGAACCCAAAACAGGTTGGAAATTAAAAATCAGACACAATTACTAGAGGCAACAATAATAATCAAAAGGTGAACATTTATTAATAAGCAATTTAATAAATGTTTATCACAATACATGTTCATTTATTAAACACATTAATAAATGTTAATTTCCAATATATTTTGGGTTCATTTTAAGCAAGCAATACAGTAATTTTTAAACAATAGTTGAGTTAAATAAAACTACCCAGCAGGTTGGGCAAACATTTAACCCAATCGCTGGGTTTGTCCATTTTCAACCTAATTTGGTTTGTTTTAACAATAATATTGTTCTTCTTATTGAGAATAATTATGTTTTTAGCTTAAAATATATGATTGTGTTAAAGTTTAAAAAAAGTTTCGAAGTTCCTACGGCAAGACCTTCTTTTCTTTACATTTTCATTTAAAATAAAATTACCTCTATTTTTACTCGTATGTACCTATAAAGCACAGCTGGCTGTGAGGTGTAAATGATGTTGCTGTGAAACATCGTTGTCACGGTATAAAATCATGCTTCGTCATATGTTAAACTCCATACTTATGCACACAGTTATTTCCCATTATTAAACACATGTTGCTACCGACTTTCGTTTTCATAAACAGCCTCTAAACTGAGCTCGTGCCGTTCTCGCCGTCGCCCGGTTAGGAGCGGTTAACAGTGCGCCTGCAGTAGTTAACACATTAGAGACTGTGGTGCATATGAAAGAGAGCTGTGAGAGGATTCTCAGTGCTGCTACAGCGTGTTAAAGTGCAATTCCCTGAGGATGAACCCAAGACTGACCAATGACAGCACAGATCCTGGAAAGGCATCCCCTCTCTAGTAGCTTTCCTACACTCAACCATATGTCTTCAGACCTGTCTCAAGCTTCACACACACAAGACCTTAGAGTTCATCGCTCCTGAACCGCCAAGTAAAGGTTCCCAAACAGAAGAGAAGGATCTCAGGACTTGCACAAGTCGCTATATGGTAAGAACACTTTTAAGCAATTACAATTAACAATGTTTTTCTAGTTTTGATGACAGCAATAAATTATTTGTGTTTTATTTAGCGTTAACATTATGGATTTAAGCCCACTCTTCATGTGCAATAACCAGCTGAGGTCAGGAGTCTATGGAGCATGACACCTTTAATGCTTTTTAAAAGAGTTGGAAAGGCTTCATTAATGGTGACCTTTCTTGCTGACCCTCTGTTCTTAAATTGTAGTGTCACGACCCTCATTAGTCTCTGTTAGTGGCGCGCTCGCGCACAGTTTATCCTTTTAGAAAATGGCCAATTGGAAAAAGTAGAGGAATACCGGAAACTTTTGCTTTTGAAAAATCTCTGCAGTCATTAAGGAGTTCTTTCTGAGTTGGGTTACTTGACAAAGCAGTAAAACCTTTATTTAAAATGACATTCTGCAGGCATTTAGAAAGTCATATTTTTGGTTTGTCTTTGTTGTAAAATATAGTTATACTGTTTGATTTGCTCAACTTAATACACTTAAAAAAGTCGTAATAACCAGCCCAAAATTATTCTTAATAAGTAGAATGATATTCGCTAAACATTTGCAAACTTTTTAAAAGTACGCCTCAATATGCTTCTTTTAATTTAAATTTGAATTTGGACAAAATGGGACAATACACTGTAAAAAAAATGACTAAAAAAAACGAAACAAATTTACACAGTAAAATACTGTTTTCTGAAACAGTGATATACCATAAAACAATGTATTCTGGGTAATATTTGTCGTTTTAAAAAAAAGAGTCCTATAAAAAGGCTGCTTTCTCGAAAACGACAAATAATATTACCCAGAATGCATTGTTTTTACGATATATACTGTTTCAATGGAAAAAGGTATTTTACTATGTAAATTTGTTTCCTTTTTATTAAGTTATTTTTTTTAGAGTGTATACACCCTTAAAATAAAAGTTCTTTATTGGCATCTATGGTTCCATGGATAGACTTTAACATTCATTCTTTGTAGTGGAAAAGGGTTCTTTAGATTATTAAAATGTTCTTCACACTAAGAAAAAAAAAGGTTCTTTCAGGAAAATGCGGACTATGCCTCCAAATATAAATTTCATTCAAATTGTTGTCTGAAACATTTAAGTAAAATCAAAGTGGTGCCAAAGTTACAACCTGCAAGTTGTGAAATGAAACTCGGAAATTAGCCTACAGATATTGTGAAAAGTTGGATGGAAACAAAGACATTGTTATAATGATGAACACATGTTTACAGTCTACAGGACTGAATACAAACAGCAAGTGAAATTGTCCTCGGATCCCCCCTCATCGGCTGTGGTGATGTCGGTGTCTCTCTCCAGTCACCCCGCAGTGAGAGACAGGAGTCTCGCTGTCTACCCGTCTCTGCCCGGCGCGCACTACACGAACGTCCTCAAGAGCGCGCACAGCATCTTCCATCCGCTCAAGTCTCTGGGCCGCATGGTGACCGACGCACAAACAATCATGCCGTTTAACTTCACCGGGACTCCGTCTTTTTTCAGCCACAACAGCCACCAGACCGCGGTGTTCCATGAACAGATTCTCAACCTGTCCAACATGCCATATTTTCAGCACGTGCAGCCTTCACAAAGCATGTACACCAGACATGAGGAGCAGAGCACCGGCTCTCCGTCCGAGTTCAGCAGCCCATCCAGCAGAAAGTCTTCTTCGGCTTCATCCTCTCCGGTTAAGGACAGTTTCAGCTGCCTGCAGGCCGCAAATCCGACACCCGAGCGCGCGCGCACCTACAGTTTCACAGAGGAAGACCTCTTCACGGTCCTGTACGGATATTCCAAAAAACAAGGCCAAAATGTTGGACATGCCATCTCTGGACTATCATTCCCTCCCAGTGCAGGTATATAATATTTATTTTAATTTATATAGCACTTTTCATTGCGAAAAGCAATTTAAAAAGGAAAACAAATCTGGCAATACGTATTATGTTGCACACTTAAAATATTTTAAGTTGTTTTATTCCATTTAAATGCCCTAATTCCATGTTCTTTGTCATTTTTCATGTTGGATTATCAAAATTGTGTTTGTAAGTCAGTATTTTTTTTTTTTTTTTTTCAATTAATTAGCTGATCGTCATCTTCTCCCTGTTGATACCGAAGGATTTGAACTCCCAGAAGGTATAAACTTCTTTCTTTCTTTCTTTCTTACTTTCTTTCTTTTCAGCTGGCAGTTTCATAGAGTGTGTCTTGAATTTTTCAGGCTTATCGATTCTCCAGACTAATTGTGGAAGCCTTTCCCATTATGGAGTTTTTGCTGATAAAAGCACAATTCCAAAAGGCACCAGGTTTGGACCGTTTCAGGGCAAACTGGTGAACACAAGTGAGATCAAAACCTATGATGACAACACGCTCATGTGGGAGGTAAATAGCAAATTTGACATAAGAAAATTATTATTTAAATGCCGAATTTATATAAAACGTGTGTCAGGAACACACGATTTTTCAGTGAGGTAATACATACAGCTGTTATATTCTGATATGACATGTTTTTGATTAAATTCCTTTTTTTCTTCCTACGTTAAGATCTTTGAGAACGGGCGCTTGAGTCACTTTGTGGATGGAAGAGGCGCTCCGGGGAATTGGATGTCTTTGGTGAAGTGCGCGCGCTTTCCAGAGGAGCAGAACCTGATTGCGGTGCAGTGTGAAGGCCAGATATACTATGAGGCCTGCAAAGAGATCCGAGCGGGCCAAGAACTGTTGGTCTGGTACGGAGACTGCTATGTGCAGTTTCTGGGCATTCCTCTTACTCTTAAAGAGTTTATTGACGACAGTGAACCGCTCCCCGCTGAAGGTATGTGCGTAAATGTATCTCTCTATAGTAGGCTATTCTTTATATAATTCTTTGGATGAAGAGATTTATAGCCTAGTACATTGTCATTTGAGATTATAATGTGATGTATTTGCTCATTTGTTCCAGATTCTGGAGAGGGTTTCAAGTGTGATCGCTGTGGTAAAGTGTTCGCTTATAAGTACTACAGAGACAAACATCTGAAATACACGCGCTGTGTGGATCAGGGCGACCGGAAGTTCCCCTGCCACCTCTGCAACAGGTCTTTCGAGAAGAGAGATCGACTCCGAATCCACATTCTCCATGTACATGAGAAACACAGACCTCATAAGGTAAATATATCTTCAGGCTGATCCACTGGAGACTTTTACGAGAAAAAAAAAAAGAAAAAGAAAAAGCAGAAAAATGGTGCTGAAAGAACAGCTCCCTTTTAGAAAAGCTGCACAAAACCGATGCCTAAAATATTTTACTAATATTCTCACACTCAACTCGTATAATTATTTGATTAAGAATAAGTGTATAAGGGTCTTTCAACAAAATGGATGCGTTTTCCATTTTGGAACGGTGATGATTTTTTTTTTTTTTTTTTTTTTTTTTTTATTACTTATAGAATTCTTTCTCTTTTTTTAAAAGAATTTACAGATTATGATTTGTTTTTGTTATTTACTTATTTTTATTATCATCATTTTAATAAAGAAATGGGTGACATTTTGTAAAATATTTATGTAGGCTATTGTATGTAATATGTTTGTAACACTTAAATCTAAGTGTTTTAGCTTTTATCAAAATATGCATAATAGCAAGGAGCAATAAATAAATAATAGTTACTGTTATTTTAACACGTTTTTATACGTTTTTTGTTTCAAATAGTAAACTTGATGTTTGCTTTTCATTGTCACTTTTACACATATGTTAATGAGGGACACAAAAAGCACCTTTTCGAGGAATGACCCAGATGCACTAATGTTTGGGTAAAGCCTTTTACCATATCAATAAAGCGACTTGAGTCTTGAATGTAATTCGTGACCCTCTTTTTCCTCTTAGTGCTCCGTGTGCGGCAAAAGTTTCTCGCAGTCCTCCAGTCTGAATAAACACATGCGCGTGCACTCAGGAGAGCGGCCATACAAATGTGTTTACTGTAACAAGGTGAGTGATGCTTAGTTCTTATACTGGTGCGTTCCAGCTAAAGTATACTGCTTTAAGGATTTGACTAATTTCATGGTGTATATCTGAGCTCTCATTAGCGCTGGACTCACTCTTAGAAGACACTTACATGCTAATTAATGGCAGATGCAGATCCAGTGCATTGTGCATGAGGATTATGCTTTAATTTATGACTGTCAACGAGACAAAAGTTTGTCTGTCGCTTTGTTTTAAACTCGTCTCGTTGTATTCTTAAACACTTACGCGTGTGATAAGAGCCTTTTCAATGGTCATCATGTCACTCTCTCTGTCCTGTTTGTGGACTGCCAGAGACAGCTAGCCTATAGCCCATTGTGTGTGGGTCAGGTTTTACCTACACCAACGGAAAACCACTTTTAATAAACATACTAGCCTAAATAATGCCTATAATGATTTTTATATGCTTTATAGCTTATAAAATGCAGGAAGATTTATATGACGGTTAGGTTTAGGTGAGGAGCTTTTCATGAAAATGTATTATTATGATGTTGTTCTTCTTTGGAATTTAATTAAATTTTCTTGCATTCAAAAATGCAAATAGCCTATAGGCCTAGGCTACTGATAAACAAATAGAACAATAGGCTAAATAAACAATATAATTCAACAGCATGTCCCTATTTGGATATTAAAGTCATTTTTTGTTTGTGTATATTACCATTATTCAATATAAACATGTATTTGTGAATGTCCCAGGCGTTCACGGCCTCCAGCATCCTCCGCACTCACATCCGCCAGCACTCCGGCGAGCGGCCGTTCAAGTGTAAACACTGCGGGAAAGCGTTCGCCTCTCACGCGGCACACGACAGCCATGTCCGACGGACACACTCCAAAGACAAGCCCTTCTCCTGTGATGTGTGTGCGACCACTTTCCAGGATGCACAGGAGTTGAAATATCACATGAAGACGCATAAAAGTAAGTATGAAGATTTTTAGCTGCTTCCCGGGACTTACTAACATATACATCATTCTAAAAGAGTAGCTATTAGGCTAATACACAAGCAACCGAACAATTTTTGAGGAGAAAATATATGAAGTTTGAGAGGACCGAAAATTATTGACATGTAAATTAAATGAAAACAATCACGGGGTTAAATAGTGCTATTAATAATATAATAAACATTTGTTGGATTCAGTTATTAGCCTATACTTTAATAGGTCTGTTTATGTTGGCTAATCTAATAAAATATAACTCTCTCCCCTTAGAGCGACCACTTTTGGACAGCACTGTTGTTCTTCCTGGAGACGAAAACACGCTCTTCCCCACCAAAGATTCTCTGCATGCACAGAAACAGCTGGGAGAAAGTTTCTCTTTTCCCGGGATGACCAGCATCACCTCCGAGTACAGACCCTGGAACTAATGCTTCGATACTGCATCTCATTATGTTATTCAGCCTTTTCCCAGAAAAGATGGCTTGAGTCAATGTTGTTTGGTATTGTGTATTTTATTTAATGTAGTTACCTGTCCCCTAAGAAAATATTTTTGCTTTAACTTTATTATTTTATATTTTAAATGTTGTTTCTATTTATTAAAATGTTGGCATTAGAAATACGTGTTTTTTGTACTTTTTAAAGTTAGCTCAAAGCAAATATGTCGTCGTGTAATTGTGAGCTGCACAACCAAAGCCAGTTAATAATACCAAAGACTGAATTTATTATTATTATTATTATTACTACTACAGAATTTCTTGTTACATATCGTTCATTTCAATTTGTACTGTCTTTATCATGTAACTGCTGTTCAAATTTGTCTGTGTGTCGGATCGTCTGCAAACTGAAAATTAAAATTAATGATATGAGAAATACCTGTTATTATTTCCCTTAAAGAAGATAATGTTTTTGTTTCCGGAAATTGTGAAATGGATTTAGTCTGATTTTAAAATAGCCTAAATGTGAACGCATTTTTTGTTGCTTCGATATATAGGCAAATATTCTGGTATTCTTTATTAAACTTTTATTTCAATACATTTTATATTATTAACTATTAAGACTATAAAAGACGTCAGACAGATGAATTGTAGATACAGTGATTCACAATTCGGTTTCAGATAGTCTCTCTTATGCAGGCATGAGTCTTACGATAAGGATGAAATGAATGGAGGAATACTGTGACATAATGGAAACAACCAACTCTGAGGCTGTTTCTGAACAAGATAGATAGATAAATAAATAGATAGATTGTTCTACTAACTTTTTATGTTTGTATATGTACATGTGATTCACTGTATGTTGATATGTTGATGTTAGAAAAAATTAGAAATGTTTTGGCAATACATTGTAACAACTGTCATGCCAATAAAGCACACTTTGAATTGAAAATTGAAGATGATAGATAGATAGATAGATAGATAGATAGATAGATAGATAGATAGATAGATAGATAGATAGAGAGAGATAGCCCCTTCCCATGCAGACTGAGAGTTTAGAGTGTGCACTATGAGTTTTTTACTAAATGATGGTCAGCGACAGGAGAGGAGGAGTGTGAACATCCCCCAACAGCAAATTAATGACAATGGACTACTGCAATGAGGTGGTCTAGTGTGGAGAGAATGGAAACAAAGGCGGTCTCACTGACATCTGCTGCCCTCTGATTGTGTCTTCATGGTACCAACTGTCTGTGATGGAGAAGGAAAGAGAGAAAAAGGCTTTCTGACAGATTACTCCTTCCACATTCTCCATGAGTGTTCACCTTCTCAAAACACACCACCACAACAACAAGGGGTCAAAGGGCACTGCTAAATGTTACAATCATTTGTAATGCTGTTTATTGTGATTATATAACTTTATGTAGAATGCTTTTCACTATGGATTGAAACTTGTGGATGAGCTTGTTCAATTCAATTCAGGTTATTGTTGACCCATTGCATCCAGTCACTCAACACATTCTCTTTAAAATATTCCTGAAATACCATCAGAGATGGAGCAGACGTGGCTTTCTTATCATCGGGCTCAGAGATCATTTAAAGATGTTGAGCTCATATCCATAGTCATTGTTGTGAGGGATTCCCTGGCTTGGCTTCTCATTTGACTGGATTACCTGCAGAGTCTCAATGGTCCCCTGCCATCAGATTCACCCAGTGCTGGCACAGGGAGCTGACATGGATTCCTATTATTAATTTCACCCTCACTGGTTACATACAAAACTGGCCGGGTCATAGGTCAAGCTTCAGAAGACAATTCAATTACCCTCTCATACTTCAGCTGGGAGAGATGCAGGCTTTGCCATTCTGTCTGCAGCTTTTGAAGTTCCCTGGGGCTTCTGGTAGTACATATGTACATCAGAGCTCATGGTGAGTTAACAGAGCTTTGAGGTATAATAAAATCTAATAGAAGCCCTCGGGGTGAATGATAAAAAGCATCTTAGATGATGGCATTTTTCCCATCCAGACCAGAAAAAGAAGTGCACTTAATAGTACTGAATATACATTTGCAGTGTACTTCAAATCGAGAGTAAACTTTTATGACTGTTTTTAACACTTTTAAAAAGTAATAGTCAAATTAAGTTTTACCTAATCATATTTTAATAATTCTTTAAAGAAGTACACTTATTTTGATGTGTGGACTATCATATAAAAACACAAGTAAAGAACTTAAATATAAATTTCACTGTAGGCCTACTATGTTATTTAACATTGAATTTAAAGTTAATACATTTTAATTGTACTAAATTGCAACTTTATCATTGCAAATGTGTAATTACAAATATATTTAAATACATGACATACAAGTTTCAATGCTTGGTTACACTTTATTTTAAGGTGTCATTGTTACAATGTAATTATACAGTAATAACAACATGTACTTACTAAAGGGTTATGTTCAGGGTTAAATCCTGTAATTATGCATAAATTCTGTTATCACCACAGCAAGTACATGTAAGATACACTGTAAATACATGTAAGGACACTGTAAAATAAAGTATTACTATATAATTTTACCATAAAAGTTACCATAAATGCTTGTCGGTATGTTTAGCAGTACACTTTAACCATTTCAAGAACAATAGAAGTAATAATTATGAAATTACTAATTGTTTTCAATATAAATTTAAACTAATTTAATTTCAAATAACATGCAATTGTGTCCGAAGACATTACATTCTGTTTGCACTTACAGTATATGGTCCCACCTACAAAAATACAGTGTACTTATTGTGTTCATATTGTATTGCAAAACACTTTTGCTGCTATTGAGGTGGGATATGGGTAAGGTTAGGGACAGGTTTGGTGGTATGGGTAGGTTTAAGGGTGGGTTGAGGTGTAAGGGAAGTGTCAACAGTGTAATTAATTACAGATGTAATTACATGCAGGTATTTTTAAAATATAAGTACAGTGTATGTACAATAAGTGCATTGTATCAATTTTACTTAAGGCCAACCTAATATAAAGTGGGACCCAGTATATTATTTCTGTAGTAAGTACTCTTCTTTAAAGTATGAAAAAGTGTACTTCTTTTTCACAAGGGGAATGTTGAGCGACGCAGCACTGTGGTTCATAATGCAGAGCCCATAATGAGCTGGTAAAAATGGCCGTCCTGATGCACTCGGTAAAAGCTCTGTGGCGTTAAAAGTGTGACTCGACAATTGTGCTTTGTGGGAAACTGATTTAGAGGCTGTGCTCGCTTGCTGTTTCTCTCCTTTCACTCCCCTGAATTTTTATACGCTCATTTATAAGCATTGATTTCACACTTAACCTTTGGTGCTTTAAAATGCCTCCCTGTCCACTGCGGACATCCATAATTCAGTTTGATTTCTTTATTAATATGAGATTAATGACATCCCCCCCAGTGGCGTTTAGATGATTGTGTATGATACGGCTACAACCGAGGTCAACCTCTCATAATGGCTGCTGCGCAATAATTCATTTTAAATGAGGCCTGCAGTACTAGCTGCACTAAAGCCATTGGATTCACAAGTGCTAGATTTAATAATATAAATAAAAAAGCATGTGTCTGTATTGGTTTCAGAGGAAAAGGGGCACATGTCCTTATGTTTGGCCCACACTGTCTCTCTTTAAGTGGTTACCTGTCAGTTCCTATTTCAGCTCTACATCTAGTAGCCACCAACAGTTGAGCTAAACCACAATCTGATCAATTTGCCCTATTGATTCCCTAATAGCAGTCAGCACACATCACTAGACTTGTCTAAATCTAGCCCAGGGCTCTTTGCTGAGTGAAACCATAAACTCTGGTCTGTTCGGGTCATTTTGATCTCGTATGATGGCCCTTTTGAATAACAACCACTCAAAATATACGGTATGCCATCTTAAGTGGTCAAGGGTGAGGTGTTAAACACTTTAATAACTGATCCCCGGTCAGGTGCTTGAGTCTCTTGAGCAGCTTGGAAGCAGAAGGTACAGGCTGGGGTGGTGTTGTCATTGTGCTGGGAGGTTCCTCTGGGACAGTAGGTAATCCTCTGCAAAGTCCAGCTAAATGCTCGGCATGCTGCTTACTGGATGAATGACAGATCAAACACAGTAAAGCCGCTCCATACTGGTAGAGAGAGGAGTGAGAAGAAGGGAGAAAGATATTGAGGAAGAAACATATAGAGGGGGAAAGAGGAAAGAGAGATTGTCCAGATGACAGTAGCAATGGGGCAGATGGCCCTGGTTGCATGGATGAAGCTTCAGTGAGCCTTCAGTGACGGTCAGTCCCGTGGGACAACACACACACACACACACACACACACACGCACACACACACACACACACACTACTCTCTATAGATGTCTGAGGTAATGCTGAGTCTCTGACAGCTATATCTTGAGGAACTGATAAGAATGTGCATGTATTATAATGTCTAATAATAATTAGACAAAAATCAGACAAATAAGAGTGTTGTTGTATTGAATATCAGTACAGCTTGCGTTGCTATAAATTGAATCATAATATGTATATGAGCTTTAAAATCAGAAATAAGATTTTAGGATAAATGTGAAATTAAAAAAATGATATATTAGGAGAAATGGTCAGTTTTTCACCAATTTTTATCATCATTTTGTCTTTACTGGTTCATTTTAAAGGGTTAGTTCACCCAGAAATGAAAATTCTGTCATTAATTACTCACCCTCATGTTGTTCCACACCCGTAAGACCTTCATTCATCTTCGGAACACAAATTAAGATATTTTTCATAAAATCCGATGGTTCAGTGAGGCCTCTATTGACAGCAATAACATTCCCTTTTTCAATGCCCAGAAAGCTACTAAAACCATATTTAAAACAGTTCATGTGACTACAGTGGTTCAACCGTAATATTATAAAGCGATGAAAATACTTTTTGTGCGCCAAAGATAACAAAATAGCGACTTTATTCAACAATATCTAGTGATGGGCGATTTCAAAACACTGCTTCATGAAGCTTCGAAGCTTTATGAATCTTTTGTTTCGAATCAGTGGTTCGATCGCGTATCAAAGTCACATGAACAATTGAAGTTTCAAAACACTCATGATGTAACAAAGCCTTGTTTACTGAAATCATGTGATTTTGGCGCTCTGAACCACTGATTTGAAACAAATGATTTGTAAAGCTTCGAAGCTTCATGAAACAGTGTTTTAAAATCGCCCATCACTAAATATTGTGGAATATCGCTATTTTGTTATTTTTGGCGCACAAAAAGTATTCTCGTCGCTTTATAATATTAAAGTTGAACCACTGTAGTCACATGAACTGTTTTAAATTAATACTTTAAAATGAAATAAATACATAAGTAATTTTATAAATAAAAGTAGACATATTTCAAGTAATTTCAATTAATATGTGGTCATAAAAACTGAATTCGTAGTAAATAAGTAAAGAATTGATAAACAGCAAAATTATGTTTTAAATAGCTCGATTTGTAGATAACTCATATTAGAATAAGTAAAAAGTGTTAGTCAGTTTCAGATAGCCAGATATTCTGTTTCTTTTTGCTCCAAAAACAGTGTGGTTACAATGTTGAGAACAATAAATTCAGAATGCAGCAAACACAATGGAGTGATTCATACAGTGAACCTTTCCAGCGGTGTTATACTAAATATGATTAATCCTGAATCAATCAAATTATATTGATTTGATGCCTAACTTTTGCACTACAATAAGCCTGTTCTGGTTACTTCATATTTCAGAATTTCATGTTATGATACGAAATAGTACATGTAACAGTAAATCATGAATAATTTATGAAATCGTCAAATAAATGTAGTATTTGTAGACCAGCAGGTCTGAATCAGACATTGTCATTCACATTTGAGAGATCTCTCTCCCCATGTATCATGTTAAACAATGGCCCAAGAGGAGTGTATGCGAATGCGTGAATGTGTGTGTTTGATGTGCCTTTGTCTCTTTTTTGCAGTTATTCCTCCTGACTCTAACACAGCAGCAGGAGGGAGAGAGAGAAAGAGAGCAAGCGAATGGCAGAATGATTGAAAGAGAGTACGAAAGAGAAAGAGAGAGTGAAATAGTTAGGGAGAGAGATGCATTTGAGGTGTTCCTGCTGACACTCTGTAATGGGAGATGACCTTTCTGGTTTTACATGGACATTCACATACACCTTTTCACTAATGATCTGCGTGATGACTAAATAAAAGGACTAAATTTTTTATTTTATATATATATTATATATAAATACTGTATATATTAGTACTGTCAAATTGATTAATCGTGATTAATCACATCTAACATATATAATATGTTGTATATATATACACAACATATTATATATGTTAGATGTGATTAATCGCGATTAATTGATATATATATACAGTCAAACCAAAATTTATTCAGACACCTTGAACATTTTATTCATTAATACAGTTTATTCACTATAGTTTAAAAAAAATGGTAATAATGACAAGATCTCAAAGTTAAACTGTGTCAGAAAAATTTTTGGGTATAATATGTCAGTTTACTTTATTTTGCTATCCTCACTTACATAAATGAACTATAGTGTCCTGCACCCACTAGTAAAAAAATATAAAAAATGTCTGAATAATTTTTGGTTTGACTATATATATATATAAATATATGTTATTTTATTTTATTTATGCTCCATTTTACAATTTATGGTTGCCTTTTGCACAACAGCTCATTACCCAGAAAACAGGGAATGTTCTCAGAACATTCTAGCAAGGTTCTCTGAAAGTTATGAACAAACTTTCAAAGAATCTTCCTGTAATGTTAATATAATGTTTGTTCAAAGTTATCTGATCTTTAATAATGTTCTCAAAATGTTAGCACATTAACATTGTTTATACATTTTTCATAGAGCGATTTTCTTCTGAAATGTTTTATTTGGATGTTCGTCTAACATTTTTTTTTTTTTTTTTTCAGAGAACATTCACAGTACGTTCCCATAATGTTTGAAGAATGATAAAATGGAATGATTCCTTAACATTCGCATGACCAAGAAAAAAGCTTTTTTTTAAATAACATTAGAAAATCTGGACATTTTGAATGTTCAGAGAACATTCAGAACTAACTTCTTCATAACTTAATGCACTCTAGAAAATAATATGTTGGCTCAAAAAAATTAACGCAACAATTAGTTTTTTTTGTTTGTTTTTGAGTTATGACAACTTTGAGTGAATTTATGTTCAACTAACAAGCTATACTGAATTAGAGGAACTTAATAATTTGTAGAATAAACACAAATTTTTAATTTGATAACTCAAAAAAAATAAGTCGCTCCAACTACCAGAGTTGTAGCCCTGGAACCAATTAGTCTAATCTTATCTATTTCAGTTCAAATCAACAGCTATCAGCAAAACTTCAACATTACAGAAACTCTTTTAAATGTCAAACATAACAGCATTAAACACTAACAGGTCTTTCCCTTCACTAAAAACAAATAAATTAACACTCAGTTTCAACATATTCTCCTTATCAAAGCATGCTGCGAACTAGAAATCCATTACCTAATTTCCAAAGTTATCAAGACAATTTCATTAAGTTACTACCACCTAATTGTTTTTTAAAAAAGCCAATTAACGCAGAAATTTGAGTTTAAATGACAGACAATATTAAGTTGATGTAATGATCAACATTATTATGCCAACAGAACTCTACAAAATAATGTTTTCAACTTAAAAGGTTTAATTAAAACAATAAATTAGAATTTTTAACCATGCATTTATTTAAGTTGTGGTAACAGGTCCCCTGAATTACTTTTTAGAGTGTGGGAACGTTAGCAAAACATTCTTAGAATATTTTTGTTTTGTTTTTGTTGTTTTTTTGTTTGTTTGTTTTTTTTTTGTTAGCTGGGTAGTAACTATTTTAGTAATTTTATCATAAATGTTTTTTTTTTTTTTTTTTTTTTTTTAACTTCATTTCACTTCAAATTATTATTGTTTAAACACAGATTGAAAAGTCATAATCAGACATTTGAAGAAAAAAGGCAGAAAAAGTAAATTCCCAGTGTTTTCTTCCTCCTGATGTGTTTTGCTCTGGGTAAACTGTTTACACAAAGGATCTGAGTGATGGAAACAGTGTATGCATGCTCTGCATCCCTGCGCTCTCTCTTAGTCCTACATCTCTGTGTTTACTGTCATCCTTCCTAATCCCCTTTGTCTCACTAACACTCCTCAGGATACAGTGTGTGCACATGTATATGTATATACATGTGTGTGTGGGTGGATGGGTGTATAAAGTGCTCAGAAAATCAGTGAGTGCTTAAATGTTTTTATACCACACATTTATCCTTACCGATCCATAAACCACATGGAACAACGGATGGATGGGTGGATGGACGGAACGACAGATGGACGGATGGATGGATGGATAGGGCACAGTATCATATACACAGAAATATCTTTGTTTCTTGGGACTTCTCCATTTTATCAGAACTAACCTTGCCTTGTCATAAAAAGTATTTATTATTATTTAGTAATGTATTTTTTTTAAGGTGACATAATTTCCTGTTCCTGTTTTTCCTGTCAACAAAATGACTTTATTCAGGTTAGCATCATTCACATTTTTTAATAATAACATTTTTTTTTTTAAATAAAACTGCTTTTTTTCAAGGTAATAATATTAAAAGATAATGCCAAACTTCTAGGGTTTTTAGTCAAGAATTCCAGCCTTTGAAAATGAACAACGAACGTCAGGTTATTGTTATGTTTTGTTCAACCCAATCTCACGGCAATTCGTACGTATTTTACAAGGTGGCTAATTCGTACGACCTCACTTGTACGACCTCACTCATACGTTTTTTTGCTAAATCGTACGTATTTTACAAGTTGCCAAATTCGTATGAATTCGTACGAATGACCTACCCCTAACCCCACCCCTAAACCTACCTGTCACTGGGGTTTAGACAAATTGTATTAATTTGTACGAACAAACTCGTACGAATTAGCCACCTCGTAAAATACGTATGAATTGGTCGTGAGATAGCGTTGGTTTTGTTATATATGTTTATGTTTTTACCGTCTGTATTTATTGTATATTGGTGTACAAAGCTATACCAAAATGAAATTTCTTGTGTGAGTGAGTGAGCACACTCTGCCAATAGAGCTGTTTCTGTTTCTGACTGTTTTATGTGTGTATTGTGTATATATGATGATGACCTTGTCTTTCCCAGGATAGTCTATTAATCTGTTTAATGAGTGGGATGATTGAAGAATCTGTGACACTGTCTTTCTTTCACTTTGTCTCTCAAAAGCAATGTTCTGCCCTCTCTTTTGTGCATAGGACAATTGGCAGTGACCCCTTCCAGCTCCCAAAGGTACTCAGAGGTCAGGAGGAGTAACTGCAAAGATAAATACACACTCTCAAACACTGGCTGGAGTGGGACGTGACGGCTGGCCGAGGGCTGTTCAGTCTGTTTAAATGAGCCTCTGAAGAGAAGGAGAGAAAGGTAAGCTGTGGGCCTCACAGTCATGTAGTATATTTGGCTTGAAAAAATCTTTGATTATTCTGATAACTTTATAGAATTTTCACAAATGAGATACAACTTGACAAAATGAATTTTCACCAATTTATTAGAAATAAAATCAGTCAAGAAGCCTTTAAAACATAAACAATCAGCACTAATGGAATATGTATGTTTTATTACCTCCATTAAAGTCATGCATACATGACAAAGGTGAAATAAGAATGTGCTTTCTCTTTACACAGGAACACACCAGCAGACACACACTCTGCTCTATGGAGACAGCGACTGCTCGCAAAGCCACAGATCTCTCCCATGGAGAGCCGCCACAGGACATGGTCCCTGAGTATCTCTGAAACATTTATGAAGTCTTATAATCCCCTCTCTGCCTAATGTACCCTAACAAGCCTTTACTGCTTCTCTAGCCCTGCTCTAGAGTTCCCGGCATCTAACCCCTTTAACACCCTACTTTCAGCGCTTTTATGTGGTTTTTGCATTTTTAAAACATATAGCTTGGTCAAATAGAGATGAGCATCCTAACAGATTCATAACATACTTACATGTTTCAGTGTAGTCCTATAGTGGATTATATAGTGCAGTATATACAGTATAATGTTTAAAGAATATATATATATATATATATATATATATATATATATATACAGTCAAACCAAAATTTATTCAGACACCTTGAGCATTTCATTCATTAATACAGTTTATTCACTATAGTTTAAAAAAATGGTAATAAAATATGACAAGATCTCAGAGTTAAACTGTGTCAGAAAAAAAATAATCTTAATTATGTCAAACAACACTTAAGCAAAACATGGTCAGGTCAAAGTGTCTGAATAATTTTTGGTTCCAGATTTTCATCAGTTTTACTGGTAGTCCACTGTATGAATAATTTTTGGGTATAATATGTCACAGTTTACTTTTTTTTTGCTATCCTCACTTAAATGAACTATAGTGTCCTGCACCCACTAGTAAAAATAGATCAAAAATATCAAAAATGTCTGAATATTTTTTGGTTTGACTGTATATATATATATATATATATATATATTGTATGTATATGTGTGTATATATGTGCATGTGTGTGTGTATATAAATATATATAAAACTTTGAAAATGAAAACTTTGTTTCTATCTATCTATCTATCTATCTATCTATCTATCTATCTATCTATCTATCTATCTATCAAATACATTTTTCAACATTTATTTTAAATTGTCATAATATTATATATATATATATATATATATATGCAGTAATATTGTGATTATATAATGTGCATATATTGTTTATATATATATATATATATACATACATATATACTGTGTGTGTGTGTGTGTGTGTGTGTGTGTGTGTGTGTGTGTGTAAATTTGAATATACAGTAGGGTCTAATATTACATTAAACATTTAAATTTAAAGGATTTTATTACAAAAAAATTATAATTAATTTATATTATTTATATAATTAATGATGATGATGATGATAACTGAAAGACAAAACAAACATTTTCTTTAAATTCTTTAAATTCAAATATATCTATTAATAAATCCATATATATATATATATATATATATATATATAGCGGGATCCAAATTTAGTATTTTAAGGATTTTAAAATGTTTTAATAGTTTTAAAAATTAACAACAACAATAAACTGAAAGACAAAATAGAAAATTTTTCTCTAAATTTTTATATTATTTAAAAATCTGAATATATACATGTAAAAGCTAATATAATTTTAAATATGACATAACAGGGAAGGAAAGTGAAATAACATGATTGATTCAGAGGGACTGGGTGGGTGGGCAAAAGTTTGAGGGCGAGAGGTCCGTGTGGACAGAGTGAAGTGACCTCAGGTTGTCATTGTGCTATAAAGGGTCTGACTGGACATCAGGAAACCTCCATTACTGCATGTATGTGAGTGTGTGCTGTGTGTGTGTTAAAAATGGGGTCTTTGGGGACCTGATCCCAGGAGGCTGTTTTACTGCAGCCCCTGCCCTGTGCCTATGTTTACATGTTGAGAATGCCATATGCTAAATGGCTAGTATTACTGCTCAGATTTCCCTTAGCTGCTCTTCCACACTCACAGCTCAATGAGGAGTTATCAGAGAGCAGTTCCCATTTAAAGCAAAGCGATATTGAGCTGTTGGGGTTATTGATAAAGAACTTTACACCTGACAGTTCTCATGAGCATTTTTGACATTGCAAAGTCTTTTTTTCTCTCTTATTTACATACAATAGTAAAGAAAAAAGTGACCGGGAGCTACAAAAAAAGAGACAAATGAAAACTTTGTTTCTTGAACAGCAAATCAGACACTGAAGACTGGAGTAATGATGCTGAAAATTCAGCTTTACCACAAAATATAAATATACTTAAATAAAAAACAGTTAATTTTGATAGAAGACTTCTTTGAAAAACATTAAAAAATCTTAATGATTCCAAACTTTTGACCGAAAGAATCACGTGTGAGAAACACATTTTGGATTAAAACTGAGCAGTTTGTATTTTGAATCAGCAAATGTTCTAATTAGTACTGTTTATTAAATTAATTAGTGTTAATTGGTGGATTATTGCAGTAATAGTTCATATCAATACCTTAATAAATAAACTAGGAAGTAAAAAAGGTCTTCAGAGCATCTGTTTGCTGGAAAGAGCTTGTTTTTCTGGATCAATGCAGCTGCAATAGAGAATGCTTTTCATTCACAGTAGTCAAGCTAATGGTTCAGAACATCATCCAAAGGCATCCCATCAGCGCTGCACAGTCATAACACACACACACACACATGCCGGGGGAAGGAGACACAGAGGTCAATACGGCCTGTCGTGAGGAAGCTTGTGGTGTCCATTACACGCAATCTTCATTAGTAGCATGTTGAATACAAGAGCACTGAGAGTGGCCTCATATGATACAGCGTCTGCATCCAGAAAGCTGCTTTTTATGTAAAAAATACACCCCGTCATATCCTTCAAGTCCCTCGTGTGAGATAACTGGGCCTTTTCTACATCCGTGTTGGCACTTCCTGACACAAAATATCCTGTCTGGTTGATATCAGCTAGTGTTAGTGATCAATGAGGAGAAAAAAACATATTTAATCCCCTAAAACATGTGTTCTGTTCTCCATTGCTGGATGTTGTGGTTACAGGAAGGCTGCAATATTCTCTTGCTAGAGGAAAGGTGATGAGAGACATTTGGTCAGCTCAGATCAGCTTTAGAGGAAACTCTCTTGGGACAATGGATGTTTCACACAGGGAGGTCATACACGGGGAGACCATTTTGAGCCCACCCAGATTGACAGCACAGTGTGTGTGTGTGTGTGTGTGTGTGTGTCCAAACATCCCCACAAAGATAGTTAATACCAGTAATTTCTGACCTTTTTTTTTGTTTTGAAAATGTAAAAATGCAGACTAAAAAATTATTTTTCCTGATTCCTTTTTCTTCTGTCAAATCAACTTAGATAATTAATGTGGTTCAGATAACACAATATTTTGAGTTTCTGTTGATTAAACCAATCACCTTCATTGTATTAACTCAAATTTTTCATTTCAATGAACTCAAAATTTTAAGGCAACCAGGTAACTTACTTTTTTTAAGTTAAACCAACAATTCCTTTTTACAGTTAGGAGATCGAATAAACATTTTTTTACAGTATAATTATGTCTCTGGAAAATCATGGACATAAACATAAACATCATGGACATAAACAGAAAACGAACTTGTGTATGTGTGTGTCGAAGAAAATAGGGTCATTATGCTCAGATTGTGAGTCAAAAAGTTAAATAATTATACATAATTCTTAGAACCTATATAAAAAAAAAAAAAATAAAAATAAAAAAAAAACTTTAGGAAGGCCATGGCACTCTTTCAAGTTAAAAAGCCTTTATAGTAATAATTCTTAGCCTCTTTTAATTTTTTTTTTTTTTTAAATTGATATTCGTCTGTGTATTTCACCAATGAAAAATCAGCCTATCAATACCTCCTCTTCTCAGTTAGCCTAATAACTGTGCTGCTTTGATTACTTTTTCCCAGTGTGTAGTAGAAAGCATTTTTTCCTTTTGTTCTGGCAATGTTCAGCACTGGCGGTTTATTGATCAGAATAAGTCAGTTAATAAGCTTGAGACTAATTCATCACAAGGCTAGAGACTGGAACAGCAAAGCCTAGCTTAATCAACTCATCAAAGCTCTCCGCGCATGAAGACGGTAATTAAAGGCAAAGCGGAATGTATGTTAGATAGATAGTAACAGGGGTCTAGGCCCAACCAAGACTAAGATAGAGAACTTTCATTCTCTTTGCCCTGTTCAGTGTGTGTAAATCTGTTTCGGCTCGCTGAACGCTGGCCAAACAAGGTCTTTTGGATGATTATAAACTCCAAATGGATAACAGCGAAAATACCACAGTACAGCTTCATTTGCGACATAAGATTTCAATTTTGCTGCTGGAGTTTTGCTGATTCAGAGTGATGCACTCATACTACATTATTTATCTGAATATAATTATAAAATATATTCAAACACTTTGAATGAACAGTCATTTGAAAAAAAATGTTTAATTTCGGTTACACTTTATCTTAAGGTGTCCTTGTTACAGTGTAATTACACATTAATTATACATTACAGTTAACTACATGTACGTACTGTAGGATTAGGGTTTGGTTTAGGGTTATTTGTATGTAATCATGCTTAATTTATAGTTATTACTATAAGAAATACATGGACACTGTAAAATAAAGTGCACTGTAAAAAAAAAATATTTTCATGATTTGTTATCACAACATTTTTCTTTGTCAAATCAACTTCAATAATTAATGTGGTTCAGATAACATAATATTTTGAGTTTCTGTTGACTAAACCAATCACCTTCATTGTATTAACTCAAACTTTTAATTTCAATGAACTCAAGGCAACCAGGTAACTTACTTTTTTAAGTTAAACCAACAATTCTTTTTTTACAGTGTGTTAAAGGATTAGTTCAGTTTCAAATGAAAATTACCCCAAGCTTTACTCGCCCTCAAGCTATCCTAGGTGTATATGACTTTCTTCTTTCAGATGAACACAATATGAGAAATATTAATATGAATCCGAGCTTTAAAATGGCAGTTCGGGGGATCAATGAGTATGAGCTGAAGAAAGTGCTTCCATCCACATCCATCCATCATAAACGTACTCCAAACGGCTCCGGGGGGTTAATAAAGGCCTTCTGAAGCGAAGCGATGAATTTGTGTAAACAAATATCCATATTTAACAAGTTATGAAGTAAAATATCTAGCTTCCGCCAGATCGCCTTCCGTATGCGTCAGGATATTTATTAATATTTCTCCAGTTGTGTTCATCAGAAAGAAGAAAGTCATATCCACCTAGCATGGCTTGAGGGTGAGTAAATCTTGGGGTAATTTTCATTTGAAAGTGAACTAATCCTTTAAAATGAACAAACCAACCCAATCTCATGGCAATTCGTACGTATTTTACGAGGTGGCTAATTTGTACAAGTTTATACGTTTTTTCCTAAATCGTATGTATTTTACAAGTTGGCAAATTCGTATCAATTCGTACGAATGACCTAGCCCTAACCTCGCCCTTAAACCTACCCGCCACTGGGGTTTAGACAAATCGTACAAATTCATACGATTTTGTCTAAACCCCAGTGACGGGTAGGGTTAGCCACCACGTAAAATACGTACGAATTGGTCGTGAGATAGCGTTGAACAAACAATGAGCAATACATCTGTTACAGCATTTATTCATCTTTATTAATGTTAATAAAAATACAACTGTTCATTGTAGGTTCATGTTAGCTCAGGTCCATTAAATAATATTAATAGACACGACTTTTAATTTTAATAATGTATTAGTAAATATTGAAATTTATTAAGTAAAATAAATAAACGCTTTAGAAGTATTTTTCATTGTTAGTTAACGTTAACTATAATATTGTAAACTAATGTTAACAAATGGAACCTTATTGTAACAAAATAATATAATAATTGCACAGTTGTTCCTTTCACTGCTGCAGTAATTCAGTTTCAGATGTGTGGTCTCACCTCTTGTGACCCCCATGTGACTTAACAGCTTGAACAGTGAATCTGGCCGATAATCAGCGAGCTGCTTCTGACGACCAATCATCTGTCTTTCCTCAGTTAGAAGATGATGCAGTCCTGCCTAATGACAGATAGGGCCTGGGAAAATCACCAATAATTACCACCATCATCATCCGCAATATTTCACTCTTGCAGAGCAACTATTGAGAGCTGCATACACCGAGAGCGATGACCTCGTTGGACAAGAACACAAATAGTTCATAGAATCCAAGATTTACAGCGCGATGTAGAAGTAATGTTTTCCCAGTACAATAACTTCTCTCCTAACAGGCGAGCAGAAGAGAAGTGAAGACATTTAATGAGCTTTGGGTTTGGTTCAGAGCATTGTGAGATATGGTTTCATTAATGTAAGAGAAAGAAAAGGGCCATTTAGTGAGAATGTGTTAATAAACCATATAAAAGCACATGGCTGGTGGAAAAAAAGATAAGATTTTTATATTTTAATGATCATTTTATATTTTTTGTAAATATTTAAAATATAATTATACTTGCCCAGGAGTCTGAACATGCTTTTTGAATGAAGAAATCTATTGCATTAATGTTCAATAAGGAGATCAATTGCTGTTTTGCTAATATTTGACCATGAAACAGTCACTTTATGCAATTCTTTGAGGTTATGAACCTGCGCAGAGTCCATTTGCTCTCTAAAACTTTCCTTCTGTTCACTTTACCTCATTGTAATTTGTGGATTCGTCAGCCCTTGAGTCATAATTGCAGTATTTGTCTCAAATTCATGGCCTTTAACCACAATAATAAGCTCCCCAGGTGAGTCCATGTCCACCAAAAGACAGTTGAGACGTTATTAAGATGTCTTTGTCTGTTGCTTTTGAACCTTTGTGACCAGTGGGTCCATGTGAACTGTCCGTGATGGCCATCCTCTCACGCAGGTGATATACCCCAGTGACCTATTAGATGATGTACTGTCCATTGAAGTACCTGTTCACAATCCTCACCTCAATAACACCCTAATGAATGAGGCCTGATGAGTAATTGCTCCTGTTGTTGCCCTTGAAGCCTTTCTCCAGGTGTGACACAAGTAGCCAAATGAGGTTGCACATCAGGGTTAGTTAGCGCTGCTGTGAGGCTTTAGCCCTTAGTGGTGGGGAGGACTGACAGGGGACATTATCATCAGCAGTGGTCAGTAGGTGTGAAAGAGTTGACCTAAGCGCTTTAGGACAGCCCTTCCAAATATATGATCATACATGCATTTACAAAACATACACACATATTCCAGCTGTTGCAGTATGCATGCTTTCTAGCTATTTTATTTTATTATTTAAATAGATTTCTTTTATTAAATTTTAGCATCCAAATTAATGGACACAAAATGTCATGTTTTGTTTTATTTAATTTTTAAAAAATATATTTATTCTATCAGCATTTACCATTAGAATTAGGTGACTCAAACGTTGATTTTATTTTATTATTTTATTTTATGATTTCTTCAGTCAACATTTACTATCAGAATTAGATGATTGTACAGTGGTGGTCAGAATTATTGGCACCCTTGGTAAATATGATCAAAGATGACTGTGAAAATAAATCTGCATTGTTTATCCATTTGATCTTTAATTCATAAAATTAGCAAAAATCTAACCTTTCATTGAAGGAAAGAATTGAAAGTGGGGGGAAAATTACATTATGAAATAAATGTTTTTCTCCAAAACACGTTGGCCACAATTATTGGCACCCCTAGAATTTTTTATGAGTAAAATATCTCTGAAGTATATTCCCATTCATATTTACATTTTTTTTTAGCACACCAGGGTGATCATGAACATGAAATTGTCCAGCCATGACTTCCTGTTCCACAGGAGTATAAACATGAGGAAACACAAAGGCCAAATTTCCGTAATCATTTATCACAATGAGTAAAACCAAAGAAAATAGTTCTGATGTGCAGCAAAAGATTGTTGAGCTTCACAAAATAGAAAGTGGCTGTAAGAAAATAGCTAAAGCATTGAAAATCCCAATTTCCACTATCAGGGCAATAATTAAGAAGTTCCAATCAACTAAAGATGTTACAAATCTGCCTGGAACAGGACGTGTGTCTAAATCGTCCTAATGTGAAGTGAGGAGGCAAGTTTGAGTGGCCAAAGACTCTCCAAGGATCACAGCTGGAGAATTGCAGAGATTAGGGAGAGAGTCTCAGAAAGCCTAAAAAAAAATGATCAAACAGCACCTACATCCCCACAAGTTGTTTGGGAGGGTTTCAAGAAAAATCCTCTGCTCTCATCCAGAAACAATCTCCTGCATATTCAGTTGTCAGACAAGACTGGAACTTCAAAAGGGACCGGCTTATATGGTCAGATGAAACTAAAAAAAGAGCTTTTTGGCAGCAAACCCACCAGATGGGTTTGGTGCACACATGGATAAAAAGTACCCCATGCCCACGGTTAAATATACTGCTGGATCTTTAATGTTGTGGGCCTATTCTTCTGCTGGAGGTCCTGGACATCTTGTTCAGATACAAGGTATCATGGATTCTATCAAATACGAACTGATAAAAAATCAAAACCTGGACGCTTCTGCTAGAAATCCAATAATGGGCCGTGGTTTGATCTTCCATCAGGACAATGATCCAAAACAAACATCAAAACCAACACAAAAATGTGTCACTGAGCACAAAATGAAGCTTCTGCCTTGGCCATCCCAGTCCCCTGACCTGAACCCTAAAGAAAATGAGTGGAGTGAACTGAAGAGAAGCAGCACCTACATGGAGCTGGGAATCTGAAGGATCTGGAGAGATTCTGTATGGAGGAATGGTCTCTGATCTCTTGTCAGGTGTTCTCCAAACTCATCAGGCATTATAGGAGAAAACTCAGAGCTGTTATCTTGGCAAAATGAGGTTGCAAAAAGTATTAAATAAAAGGGTGCCAATAATTGTGGCCAATGTGTTTTGGAGAAAAACATTTATTTCATAATGTGATTTTCCCCCCACTTTCAATTCTTTTCCTTCAATGAAAGGTTAGATTTTTGCTAATTTTATGAATTAAAGATCAAAAGGATAAACAATGCAGATTTATTTTTACAGTCATCTTTGATCATATTTACCAAGGGTGCCAATAATTCTGACCATCACTGTATATTTAATTTATATATATATATATTAATTTCTCTTTAGAATTTTAAGGGTATTTTAAAAGACTTCAAACCTGTATTGTGCATAGAAACATCCAGGCAAATATAGTGCAATCCCTATACTCTTTTTATTTTCCTTATTAGATGCCTACACTTTTTTGACAGCTTTGTCGTACGGAGCATGTCTTAGTTTTATAGCATTGTGGCCCTGGTGATGATCTGCTATTGATTAGAATGAGGGTTAACCCTCCCACTAATCATGAGCTGACCCAGTGGATTCCAATCCCCTCTCCCCTGAGACCCACCAAGGTCCTGCAGTCCTGCCATTCTTACCAATCCACGTCATTAAGGTGTGAATCATGGATGGATCTGGGTTACTGATACATGTTCATTTCATTTACAATCAAGAGCTATGATTTTTTATTCTGTTTGACTGACTGCTTATGTTACAGTAAGTAATTTGCCATTTTACAGTATCAACATAGCCAGAAAATTATTTAAAGTGGATAGAATATCCTATTTGGTTTTTAGAACAATTGCTGAGAAATATTCATACTGAAATCTCTGAATCTGGTTGCAAACTTCTGAGCACAGTTTGTTGAGATCTCTGAGGAGACAATTGTGAGATTACAAGGGCCTTTTTCTCATTATAAAAATGAGAAACCAGAGATTTGTTATAAGGCAAGACACCACAGTTGAATAAATGTTTTTAACTAATAGATATTGAATAAGCACAGTAGGCTACATTAAGACAATCTGAAATGTTATGCTTAAATATGGAAATTAAACATTATGAAATTAAATATGCACTGATTTGCATACATTTGAACAGAAATGTGAACATTGGATAAAGCCACGTTCTACACGTTTTACAGAGGGGATTTTGGATATCTCGTTTTATCACTCAATAAAACAAAAAATACTGTCACAGCCAGAAAATAAATACATTTTCACCATGTTTTTAGTTGTTATAATCAGGTGAATGATATATGAACAAACCCCTCTGTAAAAACCTTCAGAATTTCTTTCTACTATCTGAAAGATATTGGAAGCAAAATAGCCCAAAATCTCAAAACTGACCAGTGCATGAAAAACAAAAAAAACAATGGTTTTTGCCTGTAGTGTCTTGCCTTCATTTGCTTCTCAATTAATCTCACTGATTGTTTAGGAGAAACTATTAAAATATTAATGAGATTTAAGTTACAAGTTTTCTTTGCTATACGGATATAGACTCTAACTCAATAATGTCTGATAGTTTAAGGGTGTGTTCACACTCTGGTGCGATTGCTCTGTTACTTTATTTGAATAAGTGTGAACGCTGCCATCCGAATTCTGGTGTGCACCAAACAAATGGACCAAGACCCACCTTTTCAGGGTGTCTCAGCCCGCTTCCAAATGAACTCGAGTGAAATATGAACACAACACAGACCAAAGACATCTACATGAAACAAAAACAGGATGTGATGTCACAAGATGCGACCCTAAAAAGGATAGAATGCTCAAGCATAGGCTACTTGGTTCCTCCCATTACAGTTCGGTACAGGTGTCAGAACCACCGTCCTTGCAGCAGATCTTTGTTTGTGTGCAACAGAGGAATTCCTGCCACTGTTTTGATTCCTTTACACATTTTATTAGCTCTTTGTGAGTTTTCACTTGGTAAAAGTACCATTATATGTACAATCACCGTGATTTTGCCAAGACATGTTCCTGGATCAATATATGTGACTCGTGCTGGCAAAATTTTCAAAAATGAGTTATTGTTATTTTCACATTCTCTATTAAAAAACCTTCAAAATAATGTATGATTTGTTGGAAGCCGATAAATAATGACTGAGCTACACCTGTTTGAAGTTGATAGAGTCAGCAGTCAAGTCAATTTTGAGAAAAATCGAGTTTAAGTTTTTGAAAGTTCCAAAACAAAATTATCTAGCGACCATACCTTAAAATCCCTGATAATACCACCAAATTTGGCAGAAACCAAGTCAAAACCCATATCTATAGGAATATATGTATATATTTTCAACTTTCTTTTCCATAATTTCACAATTGTTTGATTAACATTAATGAAACAGACAGCCTATATTAAGACTTACTGTACCAAACAGGTCTAATATATTGTTACAGCGATTCGGATCTGTCAGTCAGTGCGAGTAAGATTGTTTTGTTTACATCAGCATGAGTTTGAAAATCACATTTCATTGCTTCAGACTCATGCAATCAAGAATTCGCTATGAATATTCACAAAGTTGGAATGCTGCGCTTTAAAGCGATAACAAACTTGTGCGGAGGGAAGTGCCAGACGTCCAGAAGCGAGCAGAGAAAAACGGCATTTTTCATGGTCAAAGGACAGCATTGTTTTCAATGTTCAGTAAGTTCAGTTGCAAAATATACATCATAAAAGCTGTTTTTTTTTTGTATCTTTAGGTTCAATGTTAAAAAATTACGAACCAGTCAATTTATCATTTTCTTTTTTGCTCCAGACCAAAAGAACCAAGAGAACTGAACTACAAATGTGAACACCCTAAAATTCGATTTAGTGTATATATTGTCCATGTCATATTATCCAGCCCTGAGTATGCATACATGCAATTGAGAGCAGAATGGATGTTCATGCATAACCAGAGAGGCTGATCAGACTGGGACCGAGCTCAGATACACAATCAATCCATTCATAGATCTGTTAGTTTGTCTGATCACTTGATCAATATAACCTCAGGTTTATTTAGGTATGCGACTCTAGTATTAGTAATATAAACAGAGCAAAAAGAAACGCGTTGATTTGTTTTATTACGGATCAGGAACAGATGCAGGAGCAGCTAATCATCGGGCCATTGGACCGCCACAGGGAGGGAGCAGAATCCCCACATGGGCCTTTTACACAGCCAAACCCAGACATCAGATCAGATCAATAAGATCCTCAGCAGTGCTTACCATGCCTCTTCTTTCGCCCGCTCATCTCTCTCTCTCTCTCTCTCTCTCTCTCTCACACACACCTTGAGTTCATTGAATTCTTCCACTGTTTGGAAAACAGATACTACAGCGCTGTAAATATAGCCTTATACATGATGAGATATCAATAACACATTGAGTTGAGTTGTCACGCTGAAGAAATGAATGAGACCATTAGAAGCTGTTAATAGTGTGTAGGCAAGAAAAAACAAAAACTAACTGAGCTTCACACTTTGTGGTGATCTCAATGAGTTAAGCTAAATTATTCTTCTACTACATGGCAGCATCCAGATAAAATGTTCACAGTTTCGATTTAAAACACACAATATGCACACAGTATTTAAAGGAATAGTTCCCCAAAGAATAAAAAAATTCTGTCATTATTTACTCACCCTCATGTTATTCTAAACTTGTATGAGTTTCTTTCTTGGAACACAAATTAAGTATTTGAGAAATGTTGGTAACCAAACAGTTTTATTGAACATTGACTTTCATTGTATGGACTTAAAAAAAAACACACTTTCCTGAAAAATATCTTCTTTTATGCTCCACAGAAGAAAGTTAAGTCATTCAGGTTTCAGGGTGAGAAAATTATTACAGAATCTTCATTTTTAGGTGAACTATTCCTTTAAGCTCCACGACAAAGAAGTTTGAAGTGTGAAGTACACACTGTAAACCCTAATGCTCAAAATAATTAATTGGTTTGAGTAGGATAAACTTAAAGTAAACAAATTAGTTCATTCAAAAGAACTTTTATGAGTATTTAGAACGTTCTCTTTCTTTTGAGTTCACAAAACTGAAACATTTTAAGTTATCTGAATTGTTTCATTGTTTTGAGTTTTATGAACTCATTTCTTTTAATTTAGACTAACTTAAATTATCTGAAACTGGGCTGGGATTTCTATTTCCCAGCATGCTTTGCCATGACAGTTGAAACGGAAAGTATAAAAATTAAGTGTTATATAATGTTTTTTTTTTGTGCAAGATTAATGTTAAGTGTGAGATTTAGTAGTGTTTAATGTTTTGCTATGCTAATTAAGAAGAGTTTCTGTTATGTGTTTTTTTTTTTTTTTTTTTTTTTTGGGGGGGGGGGGGGGGTGACCAACTGTTCTATATTGATGTACTTGAGCAATAAATGCTAACTTGCTAATTGGTAACACAATTCTTTGATAGCATGAATTGTGTTACCAATTAGCAAGTTAGCATTTACCGAATTAGCTAGTTAAAGCTAGCCAAGTTTTCACTAAAATATTTAAGTTGAGATTACATGATAATTTTATGGTAAATATATAAATTAGCTTACTCAAATATTTCGAGTTAAGAGTTAATTAAAATGTATGAGTGCAAAATTGAAATCTGCCAGTTCTGCTTACTTAAACTTTGAATTTCTTAACTTAAAAATGCTGATGTAACTGATTACCTCAAATTTTTTAAGTTTTGCCAACTTATTCGGTTTTACAGTGCATACAGTGACAGAAATAGTTTATTTAAAAGTTTATTTAACAAACTAGTTTATTTAATGTGTTCACTTTGCCTAACTTTAAATATACATAGACAATAAATATTTAAATTATTTTTTTAAACAATTTGTTTATTTAGATATAGTACAGACTGTATAATACAACAGTCAAAATCTTTTATACACATACACTGTCAATATAGTGAAGTTTCAGCTATATTAATTATTCAAATGCAGTGTAAAGTTTAATTGTATATTAAGAAATATCATTGTTTTAACTTGATTAAATTAAGTTCAGAGTACTCATAACTATTGTTTTTTTTTTTTTTTTTACTTAATTGAATTGAGGTAATCGTGTCCTCAAATTAAATGAGTTAGCCTAACTTGTTGGGTTTTACAGTGTAGATAAAAATAATAAAAGAAAGGAAAAAGTTGCCACACACGAAGAAAAATACTTATATTATAATAATCAATTGTTATATGATGGCTTTAAATGATTCCATAATTTAGTAATAAATCTATACATTAAATAGTTTGGTAACACTTTACAATCCCATTAGTTAACTTTAGGATTAATTAACATTAACTAACATTGAGCTATACATTTGTTACAGTATTTATTAATCTTTGTTAATGTTATTTAATAAACATACAACTGTTCATTGTTAGTTCATGTTAACTCAGGTTCATTAAATAATATTAACAGGTACAACTTTTGATTTTAATAATTCGTTAAATGTTGAACTTAACATTAACTAAGATTAATAAATGCTTTAGTGTTATTTTTCATTGTTAGTTCATGTTAACTAACATAATTAACCGATGTTAGCAAATGGAAAGTGTTACAAATAATTTTAATGTGACGTTCATATAACAAAACAAAAAAATACCACTGAAAATCCACTGTAATTGTACATAAAACACCATATTCACTGAAAATTCATTAAAAAAAATTCATATAAAAGTCTTAGGTGAGGAAGACTGACCAAACATTTCTTTTGTTTTGATGGATTTGTCCAGTGAGGACACAGTTTTATTTGTTAGTCTAACTTTGGTGTGGTCCATTATTCATTTGTCAGCCAACTGTGCCTTTACATTGATCCTCATACAATCATTGACGGGGAGCTTCGAGTGCTCAATCAGGAACTGCAGCTGAATGACAGTTTAACTTCTTCACATCCATTTGTTAAGCAGCATTTCCAGCTCATAATACGTGTGCCACTCACATCATTGGCAAAGTGTGCCCTCCAACACACGAATCACAATAGCCAGCCGTCACAATAGCTGTGTTTTGCGAGCGGCACATGGCTGTGGGTTTAGAAGTGCCGTATAGAAGTCGAACCCATTGTGCTCAGGTTTTCTCTGTTTCTCCTCACACTGGCTGTCAGTTTGCTAATTGTGTCCTTTTTAGGGCTTTGTAGATCAGCACACTTCTGGACCCGAGTGTGAAAAGAAGAAGGGGTGGGGTGGGGGGTGAGAGGGACCGGGGTCGGGTAACTCTGCCCCCCTGAACGAGGGTCGGGCACGTGCGCTCCACAATGCAGCCTCCAGATTAGGGGCTGAACAAAAGCCGGGCAAACTGTAATTACACAGCAAACAGCTCTGAGGGTGAATGGGGGGACTGACACTGCTCCATTGGCAGCTGTGCTTCAAGCAGCCTCTTACAGTAAGCAGGGGAGGAGAGGAGGTGGAGTGGACACACGCCATATGCCTCCCCTTTTCCTGCACAAACACACTCAGGCACAGAAACAGTGCATGGGCTCCATAAGTCTCAGACCACTAGTGAAATGCTTTGCTTTTATCATTTAATACAAGATTTTATTAAGTGAAAAGTGGACTTTAGTATGTCTTAGTAGTTGGTTTGTCCTTCTTTTGCTTTAACAACAGTAGCTTTTGTGTTGCATGAACTTCAAAAGTTTGTGTAAAACCTGATGTTCAGGTTGTCCAGCATGATTTGATGATTTGAATTTAGCACTCTGAAATGGAAATATGATAATATTTTGTAATTATCATTTAAATCTGCCTAATTTTCAAATGGTTTTTCGTAAAGTAAACATTTCAGGAAAACGTTATGGGGGTTTCAAATCAGAATATGACTTTCTGTTATGAAACAGGGCATAGATTTCATTCATCATGTCCTCTGTAAGACATCAGGACTTACAGTATGTTTAACAGGGACTTTGGGGAGACATAACAAGTGAATAAGGAAAGAAATTATATATCAATATTCTTATGAAATATGAGATATTCTTATGAAAAGTTATTACTTCCATTATTACACTTCTTTTTTCATTGCATGTTGCCCAAGAACACATTAATATGCAAATTAGATACAGTGTATAGATGCATTGTATAGAATTTATGGCCATGTTTACACGCATGTTTACACACATATTGTATAAAGTAAAATTGTATATCAAATCATTCTGTTATATCTTTCATAACATAGTTGAGAATCATCTTTATACAAAGTTTGGTTAAAAAAATGGCCTGAAACCTAAACATTTATTGGTGAACGATAAAACAAAAACAAAAAATATTGTTTTGCCTATACATGTATTTTCATTTTTTTAATAACTGAGTCCTGCTGTCCTCTACAGAGGACATAGCATAAAATATGAATAAAATATATTTTTTTCTTTAATTTGTTTCTTAAGTTCCAAACAATGTAATGACCAAATAAATAAATTCACAAAATTACATTTCTGGTTCTCAAGAGGATAAAGAGCATATACATATACATATAATAATTGTAATATATATATATATATATATATATATATATATATATAATCCTAAATTATTAGTTTATTTACTAATTTCAGTAAAACATGTTCAGTGGTCTAATTTTTTATTATTATTATTTAAAGTCAAGTCAAGTCAAGTCACCTTTATTTATATAGCGCTTTTTACAATGTAGATTGTGTCAAAGCAGCTTTACATTGATAACTGGTACATTATTTGGCTGCACAGCAGCTCTTAAAGAATAGTGTCAATGCAGGCAGATCAAAGCACTGTTGAATATCAAATGTCAAGTCAAATGTCAAGTGTCCCCAACTAAGCAAGCCAAAGGCGACAGCGGCAAGGAACCCAAACTCCATCAGGTGACATCAGGTTTAAATGTAATTGTAATAAAATGTATCTGTCATATATATGACAAATATACTTTATTAAGAATATATATATATTATATATTCTTAATAAAGTATATATAATATATATATATAGCGATATATATATAAAAAAATCCCAGATTTTCAGTGTGGCCTTATTTCAGACTTTAGGATCCTACAGTATACCTTTAACACATAGCTAGTTTTAAAAACAAAAAGTGCAAAATGCTATAGTATAGTATAAATGCTAATATACTATAGTATACTAGTATACTATAAATGCACAATGTATAGCTACTACATTATTGCTAAATAAAGCATGAAACAGACTTTTATAAACAGGTAATCACAGCTGTTTTAACCACCTGTGCACTACAAAATTTGATATTTCCTGCTGTGAAGGAAGTTCATACAACATTAGTTGGTGTAAAGAAACAAAAATGTGATGAGTGACAGCTTTCAGTAACAGATTGTAAGCCCCAGTTTTAATAGGTGTGACTAATGATGGCCTGATATTTCCTACTCAGCACTAATTTGTGGAGGGGTCTTAAGCCAGCACTAGAATCTGCTTAAGCTGGTGAAATAAGGGATAAAGTTGCAGAGAGGTTAAAGACTAGAGATGAGGCAGCATGTTGGTTAGACTGCACTGCAGCACACTAGGGGACCTATTGAAATGCAGCGTGACTGGCTGAGGCTAATTAACAGTAGGGTCCAATTTACAGTACAGGTGGAGCTATTAGAGAGATGGAGCCTGTAAGCAGAAACACACTGGTTTTAGGGCACACAATAAGACAGTATGGGGCAAATAAAACTGTGGACACATGACGGTGTCATTTGGTAATGCGGGTCTCTCTACACGAACTGCAAACACTATAAACCAAATGAGCAGCCATTGGCTAAAGTAACAACATGAGCCAGTCAGGGAGAAAATCAGGGGTGAAAACATATATATATATATAATTATTATTATTATTATTTATTTCATTTTATAAATATAAAACAATGTTTAATAATTAGAACTGTACAATTTAACTTGGGGTTTAAGTTTAAAACTCATTGGTATTAATTGTTCATTAGGAATATCCAAACAAACACTGTTAAAATCAGCTCCATCACATGTTTAATGGATGGTTCATCTAAGCAGTCATCAGCGTTTTTGTTTGTTCATGTTAAACTTTGTGTTATTTCCTTATAGAGTGACAAGGGAAGTCCCTCATTCATTTTCATTGAGCTCAGTTTTGGGTTTGATGATTAGATCAGCCCACACCCTCTCTCACATTGTCCAAAGTTCCTCAGGAGATGGACTTAAAGCCCAACCTTCCCCACCTGATCCTGATCACCATGGCCTGAAGGCTCCATTGAAATAACTAGGCCTTTTAGACTTGCTACTTTAAGCTCCTCTGGAGCAATTATGCATTCATGTGCGCGTAATTGGCATCCACGAATATGAAATGTTTGGTGGGCCCTTAAACACTGTTAGGATCTTTGGATGTCACCCTTGTCAGACAAAGCCTGGAGGTGTTACCCCATTTCCATCTATTTAGAGTGCTGGGAAGAGGTTGAAACAGCCCTGTGTTTACAGTAAACTTTAGGGAAAAATGCTGAGTGCTACTGAACTGCTCTTCACCCACTTATTAGTATCTACCACCCCCACCCCCCCACCAGCCATCAATAGCTGGAGTCTTAATTAAACAAGCAGATGCAGGAGTGTCAATCATACGCAGAGACAAGATTGTAACAGTCTAATATACAATGTTCTGCTGGGCATTTTGTTCCCCTGACATTACTGTAAGCTCTGGAGGAGAAATCACGTGAAAGAAATGCAGACGCAAACCATCAAGGTGATCCACCACAGAATGACACTTTATTTCCATTTGTATGTATTTGCCATGTTTCTCTATAAATAATTATAATTTATTTTTAATTCTTTAAGTCTTCTCTGTTTGTTTTTGTTTGTTTGTTTATTTATGTCAAGCAAAAATTCATTATAGTCTACTTGTACAATGACAATAAAGGAACTTTTGGGTGAATATAGTTCACCCAAAAATGAAAATTCTGTCATCATTTACTCACCCTCAAGTTGTTCTAAACCTGTTTGAAGTTCTTTCTACTGCTGAAAACAAAAGAAGATATCTTGAAGAATGTTGGTAACCAAACAGTTTCTGGTCCTCACTGACTTCTATAGTACTTTTTCTATAGGCCTACTATGGAAGTCAATGGGAACCAGCAACTGTTTGGTTACCAACATTCTTCAAAATATCTTCTTTTATGTTCAACAGAAGGAAGAACTTCATGCAGGTTTAGAACAACTTGAGGGTGAGTAAATGACTCATTTTTGAGTGAACTGTTCCTTAATCCAATTTAAAGTGAAACTTAAAAAATAAAAAAATAATGTTATTTATAAAATATAATAGATAATTAATATATTAACACACATGAACATAACTGACTGAATAAATAAATATAAATAATTAATATGTAAATAATAATGCAGTCAAATCGATTGATCGCATCTAACATAAAATTTTGTAAATATATATATGTGTGTGTGTGTACATACACATTTATTATATATTTACAAACCTTTATGTTAGATGCGATTAATCATGATTAATCACATCTAACATAAAAGTTTGTAAATATATATGTACATACAATCTACAGAGCTGGGTAGATTACTTATGAATTGTAATCAGTTACTGATTACAAATTACATGACAAAATTTGTAATCAGTAATATAATCTCTTAGATTACACATTTTTGGACAAATACAAATATTGAAAAAACATGAAATTCACAGCAATATCACTGCTACATCAAATATTTCATCTATATTTCATCTGTATTATTATTATTATTATTATTATATTATTTCATATATATATTTCATAGATATTTCATCTATATTTCATATATATTTCCCCCTCACCGCCGGAAAAACTCGAAGAATCACGAACGTATATAAGCGGCAGGTTCATTATGAAAAAAATATAAACGTTAAAAAATGAAAAATTAGGAGAATCAATGAATTGTGAACAACTTACTGCTATTGTGTAAATAATATGTAATCATGTAATCCATAAAAAAGTAACTGTAGTTTGATTACGAGTATTTTAAAAAGTAGTTTACTTTAATTACAAGTACTTGATTTTTGGAATCTGATTACGTAATCCAGATTACATGTAATCCGTTACTACCCAGCTCTGCACATTTATTATATATTTACAAACCTTTATGTCATATACGATTAATCGCGATTAATCGATTCGACAGCACTATTAAATACACAAACAAAAAAAAATATATATATATGTGTTTGAAAAAAGAAAAATGAAGGAGATTTATTTATGATAAGATAGCTTGAAAAGGGTCAAAATAACAAACAAATATTAACTCTCCATTCTTTATCATTTATATGAGAAAGTGGTTAAAAAGCCAGAATAATGCATGAATTTCAGGCCTTAAATCAAAAGCCTCTTGTCGAAAAGAGAGAGCTCAATTCCCACTTCTCCGCAGGATTTTGCTTTGCCTGCGTGGTGTCTTTGTCAAAAGCAGTTGTATGTTATCTGAGTAACAGAAACAGCCCTGGTAATCCTTTATGTGGAAGGACGCATAACTGTTCGAACTCCCCTGATAGTCAGTGTGGGGGTTCGTGGCGCTCCATTGTCATTGAGCAGCAGCTCACACGGTGTTACCATTGGATTCTTTGTAATGTGGCTCGAGTTTTTTGCATGACCATGAGGCCAATCTGCTTGGATTGCTGCGCTTGGTAAGGGGCCTATAGGTTTTCAATGAGGTCTGTATTTCACTCACTTTCAACTGTTATGCTCCCTGCCTATATCTTTGTACCCAGTGTTAGTGTGCCAAGAGGAGCTGAAGGTGTGATGTTATTTTATTTAGAGTTAGACTAATTAGACCACATCTCTAAGAGTTTCATCCAGCTAATGATATTACCAGCCAAGACTAATTTAAGTGGGAGCCTTTCCATAAACGGCACTAAAGAACATCCAATCAGAGGACAGAAAGAGACTGGAAAGCCATTTACTGATGAGGAGGGTAGCAGAATGGGTGAACTTTTTTATTGCTTTTTTCCCTCTAATCCATAAGAATGGGAACAAACAGGGCAGCTGCTAATAATAATTACATTTACAGTGTTCTCACAGCAGACTTCACAAACATAGATCCTTTGTGGCCATAACGGAGAGAAAGAGAGTGTATGTTCGGGAAAGGCTTTGTCAAAAGCATGTATGATTTCCTTTAATAGTTACAGAGGCCCAGACACAGATTCATTAGTGATTCCTGTAAGGTCCATCATGTCAGGAGGGTTAACAGGAAGAGCGTCGGCCCTTAGGTACGGCAGTGGCTGCTCAAGGCCACACAGAGAGCTTTACTCACATCTGTTTCTATCTGTTCTCACTTTGCACCTCTTTCAGCATGTTTCTCATCTCATATCATTAGCAATACCTCACTGAATGTATTTGTGCTTTAATTGTAATTCTTTCAAGTACACTCACAATGTTTATCTTAGTGTCTGAAACATGCATATACAGATGATTCTTCAATTAGGAGAAATTTTCTGTCCTAAATTATTGTTTAGTTTTAAAGAATGGATTAGCCTATATTAGCTTCAAACATGTCCCTTTTATTACCTTTTCCAGATGTTTAAGTGTTATCACTCTTAAAAGAATGAATTGTAAAGAGTTGTATCAGGTGCTTCATATACGGGTGAATGACGTGACGGGTCTTTTTTTTCTCCAAAGGCCTTAATAATAAAAAAACAAAAAACAAAGATATGACATCCAAAGTATGTAAGGTTGTACAACTAGATCTCTTTTATTGAATCCAAAAGGTTTTAATTATATTTTGCTACATATAAAGGTATTTTAAAGATTTCGAAGTGTCAAAAGGTCATTCGGTTTAACCGTTCAAAGGCCAATACAGCCATTTCATTTGTGATTAAAATATCTTAAAATGTAATAAATGTATATATTTTTTATTCTGGCATGATTTTATAACATCATATATCAACATAGTGCAAAATGATATTAAAATTTTGTGTAGAAGTCGTTGCTTTGTTATGAGAAAGAATGTCCGAAAAATGAATTTCATTGATGTCATTCGGCGTAACCAATATAAAGGGACCATTTTGGATCAAGTCATGCGGTCAATATTATGTGACAGGATGTGACATCATTCAGACACCTGCAAAGGACCACATGGTCGTGAAGCAAAGTAACTAACTAACTATTTGAAAAAGTAATGTTTTCACTTGCTCCTATGCATGTCCCGAAACATCAGGTCATTCGGTACAACCACTATAAAACATGGAAAATGTTGTAATATTTTAAAAACTTGTACTAAATATAAAATGTTTGATTGTCCTTTTGCTAGCTAGATATCAGTCTGTTAGCATTGTTTGAAGATATCATCATTCGGTATAACCAAAAGTGTCATTCGGTAAAACCTTTTGTTTTGTTAAACCGAATGACTTTTTTGGTGACAAATTTTGTCCATCTTGTAAAAAATGATAAAAGCAGTGTTAATTGATTATAAAAAACACATAATCTCATTGTTAACACTTAATAAAACTTCAAAATGAATTATATCTCCATTATGTTTTTTTTTACACTTTTAAAAACCTTATTTGTCAATGACCCATATAGGAACCTTTTAGGGGTTCCCATTTATGGAATTTTAAATTTGATGAATTAAACAGCTTGTAAACATACTTTATCACTAGAAAAAAATGAAATAACCTGTTATACATGAAAGTATTAGGTTCTATATAGAACTCTGCTGAATCTTTTTTTCTAAGAGTGTAATGCATAGGCTACATGTAAATGCACATTGCACATTTGCCATAATTACTCTATTTTGGGCTTCACCTAGCTCAAATTCAATTCAAAACATCATAATTGTTTGTAAATATAGTCATCATTATATATTTGCCATTATATATTTGAAGACCAGAAATGTAATTCATTTTAAAATGCCTTCTCACTCTAAAAAAAAAAAAATTGTTCTATATAGTACTAAAAGTCGTTCTTTGGCTCGTAATCATAGGGGAACCACTTTAAGTGCTGTATAGCATATTCTTCAGTGGTTCTTCACTGGTTCTTTGGGATGACTGAGGTGCTATATAGCACCGCTACCATATACAGAACCGGTTGAGCCCCTGTATGGTTCTTCAGTGGTTCTTCAGTGGTTCTTTGGGGTGGTTAAGGTGCTATATAGCACCACTGCTGTACAAAGAACCTGTTAAGCCCCTTTAAAGGTTCTTTACAAGCCAAAGAACCACTGTTGGTGCTGTTTAGCACCATTTTTGTTGAAGAAATAAAATGCGATATGGCACCTCTTATGGGTTCTACATAGCACCATTTGACGAAAGTGCTGTAGAGCACCTTTAAAGATATGGTGCTACATAGCACAAAAAGTGGTTCCCCTATGATTACGAGCCAATAACCACTTTTAGTGCTATATGGCACTTTTTTTTTTTTTTTTTTAGAGTGGTAAGAGTAGCTTTGTATCAAAGGTATTATTTGAGAATTTAAGTTTAGAATCAATCAATTTCATTTTATCTGCATCGATTGCATTACTAGCTGCATTAGTTAGTCCAAGGCTAATATTTTTTTCTGCAAAAAGAGAAATGTCATCACCATCATGCACAATATTAACTAGCAGGGTCGGTTGCATAAACTGTTTAGTCTTAAAAGTTAGTCATCTAATTATTTTCTTCAAGTCTGGGACCAGTTGAGTAAACATAGCCATTAAGTTAAGACTGTGTCTACTTGAGTACTAATATGACCAACTAGCGATTAGTCAAGGGGCAATCAGTCTTACTTTTTTGTATCAAATTATGTTTTTATGTAGCTATACTTGACTTTACAAAGTTATGAACAGTCTAAAAGAAAAAAAAATGTGATGACTAACTTGTAAGACTAGGCTAATAGTCTAGTCTTAGCAGTTTATGCAACCAGCCCCTCGTCATAACTTTTTAAGTCAGTTACATGAAAAGGTAGATTGGTCTAATTTGAATCTGAAAACATAAGACTGATTAGCCCTAACTATTTGCTTAACTATTTGCTTAAGACATAGTTTTAACTGTGTTTACACAACTGGCCCCTGTACATCTTTATTCCAGTGTGAATTTAAGTGGTCAGAAATGCTCATAATGTAAGAACCATTCAAATACATAACGCACAGTGATTTCAGTAAATGTCTTAAGTTACTCACGTTCATCACTCAATGTGCTTCACTCTTCTCTTCACCCGCAGTGTCTTACGCCATCTTCTGATGAAATGCAAAACTGCAGAAAGTTCAGGAAAGTCGAAAATCACAAATTCTATTTTAGAATTGTGAATTAACAACAAATAGACATATGCTTTGATCCAGCCATATTTATATTTAAGGTGGCTTGGCTAGTTAATAGCTGAAAAATGCCCCAAACTTGGTGTATACGAAAATGTTTATATACAAATTTATTTAATTGTAGGCTATTCTTTTTTATTGATGTCATTTATTCATTCCTTTTATCAATTTTACCTTTTTATGAATCTGATTAAGCTTTTATTTATAAATTCTAGATCCTTTTTATGCCTTATGTTACATGATTATTCTTTTAGGTTACATGTTATTTAATTGTTTACATATATTCTACTATATGCTCTGATATGTTTCAGTATTTCTAAATGTAAGATCTTTTTGTGTCTCTTCTGTGCTGTAAGATCGAGTGGGCATACTTTCCATCAGACTTGATTACGTGATGTACCTTGGTATATGTTTCCATCTCTGCAGACAGAAGATAAAACAAGATCCACGATATTCTCTTAAAGGTCTTAAAACCACAATTGCTTAAATTATTCCGTATGCCTTATAAGGACCTGATCAGACCTGCTTTTTGTCTTGAGTGCATCATTAGATGGTTGCAAGAGAAGTACAAAGAACTTCAGTAGGTACTTTCCCTAGTCCCTTCCTGTTACAGGCACAGCATATGTAGCTTATAGTTTCATAAGACTTGGGGCTTCTTCTTCTGCTTCTGCTAATAATTTATTCTCTTCTTCCTCTCCTTTCATTCTGATATCTTAGGCTACTATCTTACTATATCTTACTTCTTCTGGGCCTTTCTCTATACTTTGATCTTCACAAACTTCATCTGTCAGATGCAATACTTTTGATATTAATGCTTAGATTTACTTTTCTGTCTTATCTTGAAACTTATTTGCTACATTTTAATAAAATTTCTTATTCCTTATTCAAATTTGATCTCTGACATAATCATTGTTTGTCTGCCTGGATCTCACTGCACAACCAACAGACCAGTCTAAAACCAGCAAGACTAGTTAACCACCTTTGGCTGGTTTAAGAATTTTAGCAGGAATGGTAAACAAAACTAGTGCGTATATTCATATGTTTAATTAGCTATATTTTGATGTATGCTATACTTACATAGGCTAGGCTACTTGATGTATTTTTGATGTAATGCTACTTTTAATGGCTGAAATAATAAGGGTCTTTTTACCTTTTTGTATGTAATATTGAGTCTATATAATAATTAAAGCACGTTGAAACACGAAATAGTCTTGACAAAGATGTTGACTATTGTCGAAAGACGATTTTTTTCTGAATTGCTTGCTTCGCGTTTTGTCCCTACGTGGTACCCGTATCAACTTGGTTAATCCAAGATGGCGACCACCACGGTTGGAAACGTGAGTTGTTCTTTAACTCAATAATTTTGTTCTTATTTGAACGTATACATAGATGTACTGTAATGGAACGGGTATATTATAGTTTTATCTTCGTTTTGCCATGAAATTGTGTGTTATTTCGCGGATAAGTGACAAGATATGGTCAAATTCACGTTGGCTAACCTGATAGCCTTTATGATCTGTATTCTCTGCCAAATAGTTAACAGATGTAGTTGTCTTTTGCAGGATATTATTGACGGTGACCTTCCCACTGCCGTGCTTCTACTCAACAGTCTCACAGAACAGGTCTGTAATGTCACAGAACCTGAATATTTTGATTTAGATGGACAGAATCACAATTAGACATAAAACAGAGATATGAGAAGAATATGGAGAAGATATAATGATGATTGACACTGATATACGGTATTTTCAGGTTGCTTCAATAACAAGTCATGTCCGGGACCTGATAAAGAAAGTCAGAGAGAAAGCTTATCAGACTTCTAAGGTAGAACTATTTTTATGGTATTAAAATACTATCTCTCTCTCTCTCTCTCTCTCTCTCTCTCTCTCACACACTCACACACACACACACACACACAAAGTTTTTGACATGTCTTTTCCTTTTCGCTCTAGGGTTTGTCTTTTCTGGACTTGAGATATCATCTGTTACTATTTTACTTGCAAGACGTCACTCATTTAATCAGTTTAAAGACAGAAGGAGAAAGTCTGAAAGACAACAGCGCCATCCACAGGCTGGTCACCATAAGGACGGTACGACACAAGAAAGTTTAGTTTTCTATTAATATTAATTCTATTAATATATTTGATCTTTGTATAGATTTTCCCTTAATCATATATAACAAATCAAAGTGATTTATTTATTATTGTCAAATCCCTCAGATGAATCAATTCATTCTCTACAACAAATTCTCAGTTTTTAGAATTCTGCCTGTTCTGGCTTCAAATCAAATACGATAATGCAATAAATTACATGTTTAATAAATAAACTAACTTTATTTTTGTCCCCTGCCTTGGTTAATTTCTGACTCTGGTACATAGTGTGAATTCACAAAGTGTATGCATCAGGTCACATCAGTAATAAATCAGTATATTGCATTATACAGTATGCAGACTACCTATAATGCTGTGCCTGTGCTAAAAGTGTATTTTTTCCTCTCTCTGTCTTCGTTGTATAGGTTTTGGAGAAGATGCGTCCCCTAGATCAAAAGCTCAAATATCAGATTGATAAATTAGTGCGGACTGCAGTGACAGGCAGCCTCTGTAAGTCTTTTGATGTTTTTGTCATTGATTGCACATATTAAGAGCTGAACCACAAGTTTACTGACTTGAATGATGGTTTTTCTTCCAGCTGAAAATGACCCTCTACACTTTCGCCCTAATCCTCAGAATATGGTCAGCAAGGTAAAGCTCTTGTCATGTCATATAATATATATTAAATAGTATGTAGTTTTAAAGGATTAGTTCACTTTCAAATTAAAATTACCCCAGGGCTTTGCTCACCCTCAAGCCATCCTAGGTGTATATGACTTTCTTCTTTCTGATGAACACAATCAGAGTTATTTTAATGAATATCCTGACGCATCCGAGCTTTATAATGGCAGTGAGCGATACCAACAAGTATGAGCTGAAGAAAGTACCTCCATCCACATCCATCCATCATAAACATACTCCACACGGCTCTGGGGGGTTAATAAAGGCCTTCTGAAGCGAAGCGATGCGTTTGTGTTAAAAAAAAAAAAAAAAAAAAAAAAAATCCATATTTAACAAGTTATGAAGTACAATATCTAGCTTCTGCCAGACCTCCTTCCGTATTCAGCTTACAAATAAAGTGTAAAACTCTCGCAGTTCAAAAAGCTTACGCTACGTCCTACACCTTCCCTATTCAACTTACGGCAAAAGGTTAACTGACGCGACGCCAGTTCCCTTTTTTTCGTAAGTTGAATACAGAAGGCGGTCTGGCGGAAGCTAGATATTTTACTTCATAACTTGTTAAAGTTATCAAACTTTTTTTTTACACAAAAACGCATCGCTTCGCTTCAGAAGGCCTTTATTAACCCCCTGGAGCAGTGTCGAGTACGTTTATTATGGATGGATGCACTTTCTTCAGCTTCATACTCGTTGGTATCGCTCACTGCCATTATAAAGCTTGGATGCGTCAGGATATTTATTAATATATCTCAGATTGTGTTCATCAGAAAGAAGAAAGTCATATACACCTAGGATGGCTTGAGAGTGAGTAAAGCTTGGGGTAATTTTCATGAAAGTGGACTAATCCTTTAATGTTATATGTACTGTATATATACACTTATTACGCAAGTGATATATCAGTAAGATTTCAGTACAATAGACGTTCAGATTTTAGTTTTTCAAAGAAAGTGTTTGTTTTATTTCTTGTATCTTTTTAGATAACTGGTATCAATCTCAGACAGGTTTAAGTAGTTTGCCAGGTCTACTTAGGTAAAATATGAAACCTACTTAAAGATGTTGTTCCACATTATTAAGCAAGTCACAGGTTTCGTGCAACATGGGGAGGAAGAAAGATCTTTCTGAAGATGAAAAGCATGAAATGGTGCAATGTTGTGCAAAAGGCATGAAAACAGCTAATATTTTGCGAAAAACTGAATAGAGATTATCGAACTGTCAAAAGATTTGTGAGCGACTCAGAGCATAGAAGAACTCAGTCAGATAAAGGCTTATTAAGGAAAGTTTCTGTCAAACAAATTAATTGTAATAAAAGGGCAGCTATATAAAAGCCAGTTAAGCAGCAAACAGATATTTGAATCTGCTGGTGTCTCTGGAGTCTCAAGAACATCTCCATGCTGGCTGACAGTGTAGCGCTTCCATGTTCTACGTCAGAACGCCGACTCATTATTGGCCGGCTACCTGAGTCAGCATCACACGCATGCGTCGGCCAATACTGAGCGGGCGTTCCGACGTAGAACACAGAAGCGCTACACTGTCAGTGCAACGTAAACAGCATGAGACTGACAGGGGAGAGACGAAATTGTTGAATAAAGTCATTATTTTTTTGTTTTTGCGCACAAAAAGTATTCTCGTCGCTTTATAACATTAAAGTTGAACCACTGTAGTCACGTTGACTGTTTTAACGATGTCTTTACTACTTTTCTGGACCTTGAATGTCGTAATTACGTTGCTTTCTATGGGGGATAAAAAAAATCTCTCGGATTTCATCAAAAATATCTTAATTTGTGTTCCGAAGATGAATGACGGTCTAACGGGACATGAGGGTGAGTACTTAATGACAGAAATTTCATTTTGGGGTGAACTAACCCTTTAATAATGTGGATCAACCTCTTTAAGTAGGTTTTCCATTTACCCAAGTAGACCTGGCAAACTATTTAACAAACCTGAGATTGATACCAGTTATCTAAACAAGATAAAAAAAAAATAAATAAAAAAGAAACACTTTCTTTGAAAAACTAAAATCTGAAAGTTTATTGTACTGAAATCCTACTGTCACTTGCATAATTTGTGTGTAAAATTTTCTATATATATATAAAGTTATATTTTATGTAGTATTTATGTATTTTTTTTAAAAATTGTATATGTACATTTAATTTTATTTAAAATTGCTGCATTTCTTCCACACAGCTCAGTGAATCTGAGAATTCAGATAATGAGGGTGAAGGAAAAACAAAAGAGCCTTCAGCCAGCCGGAGATACGTACCTCCTCGAATTGCTCCAGTGCATTATGGCAAGTCCTTTTATTTTGTAGCAGTTCATTGTATATTTATTTCACATCAGGATTTAGATGTAGAGACATAATTGCGGTTAATACTCATCTAATAGATGGGGACATGACGGAAGCAGACCGGGAAAAGGAGCGCATTGATAAACAGAAGCGAGCGGCACTCCGCAGCTCTGTGATCCAGGAGCTCCGGCAGCAATACAGCGACGCTCCGGAGGAGATCAGTGACCGCAGAGACTTCCAGACTGAACGGGAAAGCCGAGAGGAGCAGTACAGGTACATGATGTGGAGGTTTATGGAATTATGTTCTAGATAATATATGGTATTTTGAATCTAGTTTCAGGTTTTGGATTACATTAAATATGTTAGATTATTCTGTAAATTAAGCGCTTGATAATCTTTCAGATGTTTTTTCCTAATGCTTTTGGAAAATTATTTTGTAAAAGGAAAAACTATGAGGAGTCCATGATGGTCCGTCTCAGTATGACACGCGAGCAGAGGCTCAGGAAGAGAGGAATGATGGGAATGGCATCACAGCTGAGTAACATCACACGGTTCGGTGACATCACTGTTCTGACAGGGGGAGAAGCACAGGTGAGCTGGACACTGGCATCATGGGTAGAGTTTTGCATATCATTCAAAAGTTCCATTTGCCGTTATAATGAGAAAATACAGTTCCTGATGGGTATTTCTGTAACACTGAACATGTAATGCAGCATTTTTAAAAGCTTAATGTGGTAATCTATGACAGAGAGGAAATAAGTTATAACACATCTGCTCATCTAAGATCCTTCATTTTAGGAAACGATTCTGTGTATTTTCTCTTTTCATAGGATATTGATAATCCAAAGCCCAAGAAAAAGAAGATGATTAAGAAAAGTAAAAAAAAGAAAAGTAAGTATTTGTTTTGTATGTTATACAAGTGCTTTCAAAAAATGTACACTTCCAATGTTGCATATTAATACATATTTTATCTTTTCAGTTTTCAGGAAGCACAAGTAAACCTATGATGCAAAGGAGAACAAGTCTAAGATGAATTTCAACAAAATTGTTTTTTTCCAGGATTATAAATAAATCTTTGCTTAGGACAGCTTCTGTTTTCCTTCCATGAACAAAACGGTGTATTGGGTAACACTTTACAATAAGGTTCATTAGTTAACATGAACTAAGAATGAACTGCATTTCTACTGCATTTATTAATCTTTGTTAATGTTAATTTCAACATTTACTAATACATTATTAAAATCTTAACATTAGTTAATGCACTGTGAACTAACATGAACAAACAATGAACAACTGTATTTTTATTAACTAACATTAACAATGTTTAGTAAATACAGTAAATACATATTTAATTAAATATATATCAATTATTGTGCTGATTGGAAAAACATGTCCAATTAACTAACATTAACAATGTTTAGTAAATACAGTAAATACATATTTAATTAAATATATATCAATTATTGTGCTGATTGGAAAAACATGTCCAATTCTTGACAATGTTGCAGTAAATGAAGGCATGATCATGATGTAGTCAAGAGTTAAAACATTTTTCAACCCACGTAGAGTCCATTACACTAGCCATCACTTTTATCTGCTGTTTTTTTGTCCCTTCCAAATCGCAGGATTATATTAAATGTGACCAAGTCAAAATGCTGGTGCCATATAACTTTTGCTTTTTGAAAAGTCAGATGAAACATGGTGGCCTATGGCAAGGCAGAAAAGAAATATACAATTCTCTTTATATTTGAAAACTACAGTAGTCAAGTCACTTTTATTTATATAGCACTTTATACAATACAGATTGTTTCAAAGCAGCTTTACAGTGATAACAGGAAAATGGTTCAATGATGCAAACAGAGTTCAATTTGGCTGTAAAGCAGATCTAAAAGAAAACAGTGTAATTGTTCAGCTGAAGTCTGTTCAGTGTTGATTCTGTTCCATTGCAAAGATAACCAATTATTAAATTAGTTCATTTCATCTATAAAGCAGTTCTGCAGAAAACTGTGATGTCATCGTCCAGCTCAGTTCAGTTCTCATCCATGATTAGCTATACACTTGAGTTTTAATGTGTTATTGGTTATCTTGTTTTTTTAACCAGGACTTCGGTACTTCGTTTCGTTTCTGAACTCAAACATGGAATGACAAAAAAAAAAAACAACCTGGAATCAATATTGTCGGTGCAGTCAAATCAATAGCAGTGGGTCTCAATATAAGCCTAAGAGGTGTACTGTATAACTAAAACAAACAGATGTGATTTCAGGAAATGGGATAGACATAGGGTAAGATGGGGGAAGATTATTCCCTTAAAGGGATAGTTCACCACAAAATGGAGTGATTTCACTCAATTAGCCTATAGGTTTTAATGAAAAGTAAACGTGTTTGATATTATGTAGGCCTACATCTCATTCATGGAATTATTAAATAACCCCATCGATTACAGTAAGTATTAAAAAAATAACACTATTAACAACATTTCACTTGGGGCCTTCTGTGCCAAATCATCATCTAAAAACATTTTGTCCAAACATCCTTTAACAAATAGACAAAAAAACTTTGACATTCAACTTAATACAATGACATGGATCACTACTTTCCAGAGACATAAAATTAGATTAACCTCAAAAGTATTGAGATGAGATTTTGTGCAGTCTATGGTCAAAACCAAAAAAATACTACAATGACTTCAACACAAAAAAATAAGAAACTGCGTTTAACAGCCTCTTATAAAAAACAAAAAAAAACTTTTGAATAGAGTCATGACTGACAACCATATTCTGCTATGAACTTAACCTGTGTGTCTCGTGATGGTGAGGATGTTTAGAGTTGTGCAGTATGCAAAGGTCAAAGTCTTTTTGAAAAAATAAAAAAATAAACATGCATAATAGTCTGGCCTTTGCTATTGTTCAGAACATGTCCATTGTGATTTTTTTTTTGTTTTGTGTTTTGTATTAACTCGTTTATGTATGGCAGAAAACTAAAGCATGGACATTTTTTGGGTCCCCGTAACATAATTCAGGTAAAATACATTGTAAATTGAGCTGGTGTGAGAAACGGGCAAGTCCACTGCACAGACCCTATGGCAAATGTTTACATTCTGACTTGTGCAGCCTGGAATTAAACCATACCATGTTTGTTCATCTGGCCCCCAGACTGAGCCTGGTTTCTCCCAAGGTTTTTTTCTTTCTCCATTTGTGTCACCAATGGAGTTTGAGTTCTTTGCCACTGTAGCCTTTTGGCTTGCTTAGTTGGTAACACTTTACAATAAGGTTCATTAGTTAAACATTAGTTAATGTATTAACTGACATGAACCATGAGCAATACATTTGTTACTGTATTTACTAATCTTTGTTAACGTTAATGAAAATACAGTTGTTCATTGTTTGTTCATGTTAGTTCACAGTGCATTAACTAATGTTAACAAGATTTTAATAATGTATTTGTTAATGTTAATTTCAACATTTACTAAGAATAATAAATGCTGTATAAGTGCAGTTAACTAATGTTAACTAATGAACCTTATTGTAAAGTGTTACCGAAATATTATTGACTTTGAATGCACTGATACTCTTGGATGAGAACTGAACTGAGCTGGGCTGGATGACATCATTCACCATTTGTAAATTGCCCCCTGGGGACAAAAAAAAAAAAAAGTGTTTGAATTGAATTGATAGCTGCTTTATAGATGAATTTAACTCATTGCATAACTGATAAACATTAGTTATTAAACCGAATCAACACTGAATTCATTTCAACTGAATAATAACTATTTACTGTTGTCTTTTTAGAGCTGCTTTACAGCAGAATTGAATTCTGTTTGCATCACTGTAAACTGCTTTGAAACAATCTGTATTGCTATACAAATAAAGGTGACTTGACAACCAAAAGCATACAATATGGTGGGTTACTGGTCTAGCCAAACCAGTAACTCAATACAGGCTTACCACACCTTTTGACCAATAAATCCCCCTTTGTTATAGATGTTTGTGCTTACTAGATAATGATTTCTAATCATCTTACAGGTCACTCTTTGAAAGGGTGATTTTAAGCCAATATATTTTACGTAAATCTTATTTTTCCAAAAACATGTGTAGGAACCCTGTTCTATTTTAAAATTTCCAGACTCAAATTTCCAAACTTCCCTGTAGATTTATCAGACCATATTTATGGCTCATACAGCATTATATGTGGTTCATAGAGATATATATATATATAATATATATATATATATTTTTTTTTCATTGGTTTTCTCGAAGTGATAACATGCGCTTACGCAATAAGAAACCACTGTATAACCTTTGCATATTCAGCTCTGACACTGTTTGATACTGTAAATGTGGTTTGTGTTGTACAGTCACCAAAAAGCAAAGTATGGTCTGATTTAGACGATCATTTGCTCTTTTATCTGTTGCTGGTTTGAGTGGCACATGCACATTCATTTAATGAAGTTCAAAAGACACCCTCTTATGATAAAGAAAAACAGTTTTGCAAAATGAAAATGTGTGCCTCGAATTCATTAAGTTGTGTTTGACAATCACTAAATGATCACTAAACTTTTGCCATGAAATCACTATGATAAATTTATCTTTTTTCTAAGGGAAATAGTCTGGAAGCACAAAGATTTATCCATACTTTCCCAGACCTGGAAATTACTCAAATCAAATTCTATATTTTTCTAAACTGTGTAGGATCCCTGAAGGAAGAAAACTAAAATATTTCTCTGATTTGGCATGGTGATTATTGGAGCAGAAATTACACGCGCCTCGAAACTCCCACCCCCAAGAAAGGCCCAAACACTTCAAGTACTTTTTACACAATGTCTTTTATTTTTTTTCTAATTACAGACTCATGGGTTAAAAATAAAATAAAAAAGGAAAACATCTTTTCTCTTTTCGTCCATACCCACTCCCCCATTCGAAAAAGGAAAACGAACAAAAACGAGAAAACCCTCTGCACACAAATCCCCCTCCCTCCCCCCAAAATAAAAGCTCCGAAGCCCTCCTTAAATAACCGATACCTGTAGCCCACGCGTTAGTGCTCCATCGTGCCCTAACTGCACTGTGCACTGAAAAAGACAAGGCCCTAGAAGAACCCTCCCCTTCAACCTCTTCCTGGTCCTGCCTCTCTCACTCACTCGCAATTTAAGCAGCCATTGCTCTATCATGGCTCTGCCTTCACGATATATAAATTTGTGTGGTGGATGTGTGCGGTGTATGCGGTGTGTCTGTCTGTATGTGTTAACATGGGCCTGGTGCATCTCAGTATATTTATGTTGATAAAGCTCAGCGCTTGTTATTGTAATAAATGCCTCCCGCAGTGGGCCGGTGGTCGCCCTGTCCCCCTCCCCCTCCCCCCCACACAGAGAGGATTGGGTGAGTGTGCATAGCGGGAGCAGAAAGAGACAGAGACGCCGCCGAGACGGTAGGGGGCGCTGCGGCCACGGGAGGAGGGGTAGTCAGTCTCCACTGGTCCTGAAACCTGAAACGACAAGAAGTGGTCTAATATACAAAGAGAGAGCAAGGGAGAGGGGAGGGGGGGAGCACAGGAACAGAGGAAGGAGAAACTGATGGTCGGGAATGGCATATGGCAGCATGAGACAAAAAAAAAAAAAAAAAAAAAGAACTCTTAAAAACACAAAAGAAAAGATCTCAGAGCTCAGGCCATGCCATCTTACAATAGTCGTATGGTGTGGAAGATGGTTCAAGAACAGTAAAACGTAAAAAAACAACGCCGAACTCTAAACCATTGTCGGAATAACACAGGTGGAGGAGGTAATCCGAGTGAGGGATGAACAGGAAAGAAAACAGCGCTGGGGGGAAAAGGGATTCCAGAGAGCACAGACAAATAATAGAGAATATGATCTCAAATAGCACAACTTTGTGAAAACAACAACATTCTTGCTATTAAATTGTTCACATATTCACGGTACAATAATTAAAAAAAAAAAAAAAAAAAGTTAACATTTTTTTTTTTTCTGTTTGCCTTTCTTGAATGCAAACATAAGAGGGGCTGTTTGGTGAGAGAAAAATCACAGCCAGACAAAAGGACACATCTGCAGCCTGAGATTACATCATCATCTTCTCAAATTTAAACAAATGCCACCAAATCTCCCCGACGGCCATATTGTACCTTACCAGGGCGATCGCAACACCTCCTCACACCCACGCGCACACACAATCGCACACTGCGGCCAGTCAGTCTGTCTTTCCAGGAGATGCTCTTTTTTTTTCTTTTTTTTTTCTTTTTTTTTTCCTTTTTTGTCTTTTTTTTCTTCTTTTTTTCTTCCTTTATTGAGAGGGGTCTTTTTTCTTTTCTATAGGGATACGGGATGATAGTAAGGGGGATTTCATAGGGGGGTAGGGAGGTATTAGTAAGGGGAGTACCACGATGTTGTTCGCCCTCGGCCCCTGGAAAAGAGAGAGAAAAAGAGGGTGAGTTCTTTTTTGTGATTGGTTTAAGAAGACGGACACCAATTCACTTTTTTTGGGGTATGAGTGTATATCAGTAATATGCATTTTAAAGGGCCGTTTGAGGACAAGCTGAACGTTTATGCACTCACGTTACAGGTATACACATAATTCAAAATATGAAATGCAATGTATACCACTCTTCTACGGATAACAAGATTTAAATAGCGATCAATGCAACCATGTGTAAAGAATCCAGTAAATGTTGTTTACTTTAAAAAGGGAAGCTGAGGAAGATTATCCAACAGCAGAATGTGTGTGTGCGCGCGTTAGTTATATTCAAGCTTTATAAATGGTCTAGTGTCCAGTGTGGGGGGCAGTGAAAACACGCTCTCCCTCTTTCTCTCTCTCTGAACGGGGCGGCTCCTGTGGTCTCTGTAAGGGAGAGATCCTGGGGACATGAACCCTCGGACACATGCTCACACAGTTACAGTCAATGACACACAGCTTTCCACAAATGGACTGGGCCACAGAGCGCGCACACACTCACTCACACACATATATACATCAATAAATGCAGTGGCAGCCAGAGACGTTTGTCATTCACACAAAACCCCCTCCAGGAACAGCCTGCGCTCTTTGTGGCACAGAAACCTGTTATCGGTTGGATTCTAAAACAGTCAATATCAGGCTGCAGGAATGAACCCTCCATTCTGGAAGTGAACACATTGTTATTCATGCGAGGGGGTGAAAATGTACCAAAATGGGATTTTCTGAACTAAACTTGCCTGAGGTCAAACAAACACTTGCCTTTCAGTTATTCAGAGCTGAGCTTGACATCAGCTACATACTCAAACTTGTAGGATCCCATTTGCTAATTATAAAGATATAATTCACAATCATAAGAAGTGGCCTAATTCACATCAAAAATATTTGGGTTTGGGATAAAACAAATTCTTAAACTAATTTGAAAACCTCTACAGGGCACTAACACAAGCTTCACCCAAAAAAAAGAAAAAAGAAAAGGAAAAAAAAAAGTCAGTGTGACAGTGCATGTACAAGAGTTTCCCAACAAACTGATGTACAAGATTCTGATTCATAAAATGCTTTCACTCCACCAGTTCTTAAAAGACAGGAAATATTCAAATGCTTCCAAAAATCTCCAATTTAAAGTCCTTTATCACACTAGGTTATGAAAACAATTGAAGCCAACAGTACTGATAAGATATAGGCCTGGTTTCACAGACAGAGCTTAGAATAAGCCAGGAAAAAGCCTTGGGGTGCTTTCACATCCGGCTGATTCGGAGCATTTGTTTCAGAACCTGGTGCGTTTTCTCGCTTAGTTCGGTTCATTTAGGCATATATGAACACGGCAATCATGCTCTGATCCGCACCAAAACAAACGAGGTGGTCTCGGCCCGATTGCAAACAAACTCTGGAGAGGTTTGGTTGAGGACAGAAAGCAATCCGACCCAATGGACTAACGAACCAAGCAGTATCATAAATCATAACGACAAACGTATTGTATAAAAAGCAGCAGTGTCTGATTCTGTGAGTGAGCACGTTAGTTATCACTGTTGAAAAACAAAGAGCGCCTCTTCATCTTAAAATGTTGTGTAATTGCTCTTCTCTGTGCAAGAATGCAGTCCCGACGAAGCCTTGCTTCCTGCTCTAAATGCATTGTATAGGCTATATAATTACGTCGGGAATGACGGCAACATTCTTATAGTGTTTGCGTGTGTGTCGACAGTTCCAAATAAGCCACAAAAAGCTTGTGGAGTGAACTTGTCAATCATCTTGATGGATGACGCAGAGGAAACTCTGACCCATAAGAGGACAGCTGTACTCACATGTGACTTGCATAAACACATTTTGGTAGGCTTTGAAATATTGCCTTGTGAAAGCAAACCGAACCAAGAAGAAAATGCAACATTAACAAATTAAGCCTCTGTTTCAGAACAAAGCAAATCTACAGGTCTGAAAATGCCTCTAGTTAAATTAGGACATTTAAGTAGGTTTTTTTTTTTTTTTTAAACGTGCCTCAGAAAACAAAACATCACTGGTGTGCATCTTGAGGAAAAAATAAAAACAAACAACAACAATGGCACTGACATATTTTAAGATATGTCAGTGCAAGTTGCTTTCAGTTAAGACAGCTCAAACATGTATTTTAGTCTGGGACTAGGCTTAAAGGGATAGTTAACCCAAAAATGAAACTTCTGTCATCATTTACTCACCCTCAGGTTGTCCCAAACCTGTATAAACTTCTTTGTTCTGTTGAACATAAAGATATTTTGAAGAATGTAGGAAACTGAACAATTCTGGGGCACCATTGACTTCCATAGTATTTTTTTTTTCCTACTTATGGAAGTCAATGGTGCCCCAAAGCAGCCTGGTTACAAACTTTCTTCAAAATATCTTCCTTTGTGTTCAGCAGAACAAAGAAATTCATACAGGTTTGGAACAACTTGAGGGGGAGTAAATGATAGAATTTTCATTTTTGGGTGAACTATCCCTTTAAGCCTTCTCTGTGAAACCGGGCAATAGAGTGCTAAATCTGTCCAGAGGGCCTAACAGGATTTGGGTTGAGTCTTGAAACCTAGCGAGGTGCCTACAGAGACAGGACCACAGGCTTTTTTGAAGATTCACTATGTAGACATCTAACTGTTTTGAAGCACAACGCAGAAATGATCTTCACGCTGGGAGGCAGATTATTGACTTCTAAACCTCTGATGAGTGCGAAGGATCATTCAATGCTCAGAATCTTACACTGCAGGAGGAAAATGGACCGAGATGATAACAATGTGTGTTTTTAATGGTTTCTGTAATTCTTCCTCAGTTTTCCTTTTAACATGACGACACACAGGGGTTTGTACAGAGAGTGCAGACTACAAAAGAGAGTGGTGCAGTTCCTTCTCTCCTCACACCCAGAGGCATTAAACAGGAGCATGCATACATACAGGAGACAGACTGCTATACAATTACAAACTAGCACAGAAAGCTTTAAAGGTAACAAGAAAAATAAATAAATAAATAAATAAATAAAAAATGGAAAAGCAGAAGAGTTGATGGATTTTAATAAATGTAATGTTATAAAAAAAAAAAAGACAATCTTTTGATGTTTTTTTTCTTTTAATAATTGTTCCTGAAATGTTTATATTACAAGATGAGATTAAAGGGGTAGTTCAACCAAAAATGAAAATTATCCTATGATTTACTCACCCTCAAGCTACCCTAGGTGTATCTTCTTTCAGACAAACACAATTGGAGTTTTATTAGAAAAAAAAAAAAAAACAAACAAAAAAAAACATCCTTGCTCTTCCATGGTAGTGAACGGTGCTCCTGAGTCCAAAAAAGTGCATCCACCCATCATAAATATAATCCATACAACTCCAGGGGGTTAATGGAGAAGCTATCTTTTTTTTGTAAGAAAAATATCCATATTTAAAACTTTATAAACTAAAAAAAAATAGCTTCCGGAAGATGGCCTATGCAAATCGAAAAAATCGTCAAAAAAAAAAAAAAAAAAAAAAAAAAAGAGTAACCCCTGACGCGATGTATGACGTAAGATGTAGGAGTACCGTAACCTTAGACGCCTCTCGCGGTTCAAACAAATAGGGCTGTGCAACAAACACAGGAAAACATTAATGAAGTTCCAGAAGTTCCTTTTCTCTTATATTGAAATCCTCCGACATTTCTCTTTAAAAATTCTCGTTTTAGACTTCTAATTCATGACCGGTGTTTTGTTTTGCTCTATCCTCTGCGCTTCCGCGTTCATCATTACGTCATGCCTCGGGTCAGGGGTTACTCTTTTGGCATAAATCGATTTGCATAGGCCGTCTGCTGGAAGCTAGTTATTTTAGTTATAAAGATTTGAATATAGATATTTTTCTTACAAAAACCCGTCGCTTCGCTTTAGAAGGCCTTTATCAAACCCCTGGAGCCGTGTGGACATCGTTTATGATGGATAAAATCAGAAGCGCCATTCACTACCATTATAAAGCTTGGAAGAGCCAGGATATTTTATAATGTGACTCCGATTGTGTTCGTCTGAAAGAAGATAGTCATATTAACTTAGAATAGCTTGAGGGTGAGTAAATTATGGGATAATTTTCATTTTTGGGTGAATTATCCCTTTAAAAAAAATAAATAAAATAAATAATAAATATTAAGCATGAACATTTAGAAACACTTATTTTAGATCGTCCCCCACCCGATGCGCGCACACTTTCACAGCAGCACTCTCTGTCAGGATGGAGCCTGTGTGTCAGTCACTGTCAAACATGCAGGTTGGTATGGGGCTCACCTGAAGGCCCGTCCTCTGCCTCTGGGAGGTGTGTAGCCACTGTAGTAGCGCGCCCGGGACGAGAAGTTTCCTCCCCGTGAGCGGAAGCGGGCCCGAGGGAAACCGCGGTCTGTGGTGCTGATGCCAGGACGATTTGTTCTCTTGGCCCCAACCTGGAAGAACAGTTAGGAAATTTAAGTTTAAAATTTCAAGACTCCAAGAAATCCTAAAATATAATAAAATATGGTATAGGGCAGGGGTTTTCAAACCTGTCCTGGAGGACACACAGCACTGCACATTTTGTATGTCTCCCTTATCTGACATATACCCATTTCAGGTGAGCTAATGAGTTGAATCAGGTGTGTTAGATGAAGGAGATAATAAAATGTGCAGTGCTGGGGGAACGGAACACTACTGAAGTGTTTGTCAGTGCTTTATGAAGCATATCTTCTGGATTTCTAGACAAGTAACTTCTATTATCAAAACTTAACTCAGTTTAACATTGACTTTTGAACTTGTCAAGACAATTTGTTATGTTATGCCTCATCTCACCTTAATCTGCCTTCCTCTGAATAAGGACTCATCCAGTGCCATGGCTGTCCTAACAGACTCCTTGTCTGCAAACTCTATATATGCAAACCTGAAACATGATGAGAGCAAATGATCATAAGGGCAGTCAAGGTCAATTAAAAAGAGCAGCAAAGCATATACTGAAACCGCTATGAATTATTTATTGTTCTACGCAAATATATACATGGACACATGCATCAGAAACCAAGTAAGCATACTGTAAAAGATTTATTAAGATGACAGAAAACTGTTCAAAGTAGCTGTGATTAAAGCATTGCATCAAATGTTACCCCATGCAATGGGCTGGCAAATTATTAATGGGAACAGCTTGAAAATACCGTGCACCAGAATAGCACAAAGCTAGAATCTCACAACTCACAGTCTCAATTCCACATATAAATAGCATAAAATCACACCACATAAAAGGCCATACTAATTACTGCAATGTTCCTACAGGTACCTGAGCGGCCATGCACAAAAATAAACAGCGGTTTATATAAAAATACATTTTTCTCATACATACATATATATATACACACACACACACTTTAGCTTTGTATAGATAGAGCTTAACATTTATTAGACCACCTGTCATAAAGAGAAAACAAATATTTGAGGAATCTGTCAAAAACATTTTTAAAACTAAATATTTTGTCATTTATATGACAAATTTATAACAAACTGAAACAACTAGAGTCTTTACTCACACATAATAACCAAAAAAAATTATATTTTTTATTTGGCCTTTGGCCTTGATAACAGCTTGCATTTTTGCTGGCATTGTTTTTATGTACTTTCCCACAGTCTGTTGTTATTGACTCCTAAATAGTTTCTAGTTGTTCCCAAAGACTTGCTTTTGCTTAAAACTTTTGTGCAATCTATTAAATCTATTAAATTGCAACAATAATTATATTTTAGCATCAGAAACACTACTGCGACTAAAGAGCTTACACATACTGGTGTGGATTAACCATTACAGAAACATATATGATTTTGGTAATCACCAATACTGTTAGTTTAGGGCAGCTGTGGCACAAACCTTACTTTGGGTGGTGGTCTAATAAATTTGTTAAGCACTGTGTGTGTGAGATATATACATGTACAGTCAAATAAAAAAATTATTCAGACATTTTTGATATTTTACTAGTGGGTGCAGGACACTATAGTTCATTTATGTAAGTGAGGATAGCACAATAAAGTAAACTAACATATTACATCGAAAAATTCTTCATACAGTGGACCACCAGTAAAATTGATAAAAATTTGGAACCAAACATTATTCAGACACTTTGACCTGACCATGTTTTGCTTAAGTGTTATCTGACATAATTAAGATTATTTTTTTCTGACACAGTTTAACTCTGAGATCTTGTCATATTTTATTACCTTTCTTAAACTATAATGAATAAACTGCAATAATGAATGAAATGTTCAAGGTATCTGAATAAATTTTGGTTTGACTGTATTTCTAAAATCTGAAGAGAAAAATGCTTAATGCAATTAATAATTTGTGCTTAATTAAACACTTATTTTTTATTAAACAATACTTCTTTACTAGCATCACTGCCAATATGCCTCAAATTCTAGATCGGTTCATTATTTCAGTGGCTGCTGTTCAGTTTGTGGGTTAAGGTGATGCATCAATGCCTTCTCTAAACCTAAAGTGAATATCTGGAGCAGACGCTGCACAAGAGAATAAGAAAATGAGACGCCCAAGAAAAAGACAAATTCCATAGATAGAAAAGTAGAGGTTAAGATGGGGAAAAAAAAAAAAAAAAAGAAACAGACAAGAATGCATGAATTACCCTTTGGGGTGTCCTGTAAACTTATCACACAAGATGGTGACTCTGTTTACGGACCCACATCCGTGGAAGTGCGCCTCCAACTCCTCTGCCGTCGCACCATAATCCACCTGCAACAAACAAAATCTAAATCACCACCACTTCTAACATCAAGCAAACCTCAGAAAACATTCCAAAATGCAACGAATTACATGAATGCAGCTAATAACCATGTAGGTATGAGAATAATTGCCCATACATTTCCAACGTAAATAGATCTCCCATCGGCTTCCATCTTCTCTTCAATGGACATAATGACAGGGCCAGCTGCAAAGAGAAAACACTATTTCCACACAACTCCAAAACCCAGGATTTATCATAGAAACCACATTGTCTGCAAGGTTACTGCAGAGCTTCGCCTCTGAAATCTAGGTTTCGCTCTGTTTCTAGTCACATCTCTATTGACCTCCAGTGCTAGTTATTCTTCTCCTAATGCAGGCTTATTCATCAGCTCTGTCTGTTCTGCAGTGCTCCCCTTTAACTCAATCTTCCCAAGACTTGCCTGTTCTCCCTCCCTCATTCATTCAGTCTCACTTACCAGGTGGAGGACTGAGATTCATCTGTTTCTCCACCTCGTTCTGTAGCTCCTTCAGTTTCTCTGCCTCCTCCTCCATCTCTCTCACCCGGGCTTTAATTGCCTCCAGCTCCTGAGAAGGCAAATAAACATGCAAATATAGACATTACCCAAAAAACTCAGAATATTAGACATTTAACAAAATTGTTATTAAATATTTTGCATAACTAGATCCTGTTATTTAAACGAGTAAATGATTGTAGTGTGCCTGATCTATATCTGCATCAGTATCATGTGTTGCTGCTAAACCCATTTTGTCACAATCATTCATTATCCTCACCAGATATCATGGAGACAGCATGCACATGCACTTTCACACACGTGATTATGCACTGAGCGCTTTCAAACCATTTACTGTCCAGTCAGCAAGACGCCCTAAGCATGATGCCATCCGTGCATGCATTGTTGTGCGCGAGAGAACACACTTTTGGTGTGTATTCACACGCACGCACACAAGTTTCAGCAGTGCTGCATTGCAGGGCAGTGGGAGTCGCTTTGGATTGCTTCTAAAGTAACACAGCATGCATGTGATGGCCCCTTTTACGCAGTTAAAACAAGATTTTGCATGATACGATCTAACTTCAATAACCGATTAGAATACACAAACAACAGCATATTATAAAGTAACTAATGATTAAATACGACCCATAAATAGAGCATCATTGCATGATGAAATAAAGTAGACATGCATTCAGCATTCAAATGCATGACCTACTCCAGCTCCAATAACGTTAATGTGCATGGAGAGAAATGCACCAACCCAGCCCTAATGCCCCATCTCCATCACACACACAAAAACCACCAACAAATTATGCACTACATCACGAGCGGCATTTTAATCTCTAAAGTACATCGAATAAAAGGATCACGGCGATGCAGATGAGCATGACATACAGCGTTCTGCCCAACGACAACTCTGCAGTTTTCCTTAATGTTTGCAATTCGATGCAAAATCTGAAAATAAAAGTCTCTCACGCCTTTTTTAACATGTCACACACGTCGCATAAAGATTTATTCCATTGCAGAGGCCAAAAACACTCGCACGCAATTACCAACGCGACTTACTTTTTCACGCCACAAATATTACTGATCAGAAAAGAGGCGTGTTTACCGTGAGCCGTCTGCTTCTTTGCGGATGGACCCACACTGCTGCGGCTAATGGCGGCCTGTCCTACCCTCGCCCCTGTCTCTTACATCTCCCGTCGCGCATTTTTGCGATGAAGATTTTTCCCCCCGCTAGGTCTACAGATCTGGCGCAGAGGAACCCAGACCAATGTTGCGCCAACATGGCGGCCAGCAGCACGCATGTCACTCACTAATTCTACTGCACTGCGTGAGCCACAATGGCGGACAAACCGACCTGGCAAAACCGGTTTCACGTTGACGTGATTATTTGCTTTGCAATTACGATTTTTTTAAAAATGTGAGGTTAGAGAGGAAATTATGATAAAAACGTTTACAAAAAAACGAAATTAGTTGTTAAAGCTGGTATAATACGTCCTTCACTTACCGGATCTTCAATAGCGGCCTCTCCCTCGTCTAATCCAGGTTCTTCATCGCCGGCGCCTGGGTCTTCAAGTTCTGAGTGACCCGGGTCTGAGTCCAGCAGAGACTCATCTGCCAGTCCGTTACCAAACTCCGCCATCTCCTGATTCCCGGTGGTCCGACGCGCCTCGTGGCTAAACTACAGGCCGCGACTCTCGCAGGGGGGAGCAAGAGAGAGGGGCAGGGGAGGGAATAAAAAAAAAAAACGGCGGAAAACGCCGCTCACTAAAGTTAAAATGGGGAATAAAAGCCCGCCTCGCTTCTTCTGGAGCTCAAACGTGTCCTTCAACGAAAAAAAACCCCAACACTATTTATCCAAATATAAATAGGGTTCACTTAGTCAATATGTCGCACTTACTACTCTATTTACATTAGAAGACAAATTCAGAAAAGCAAATGTGTATTCTTCGCGAGGGCTCGTGTGTTCCAGAACAGAAATGGAAGCCGTGGGCGGGGATTCTGAGCACTGCAGGCGCACTATCGAGAGGTGATTGGACAATTCCGCCCTTTAGACACGCCCTCTCAACGTATCGAGAACGGGTATTGGTGTTCTCTTGGGATATTTCACTGCGCTCGCCGCTTAGACTTTACAACAGCAACTGTGATTGGATGAAAGTAGTGTCATTCACGGCTCACAGACCACCTTTAGATTGCAACGGTATTTGTATCGGATTAGAGCTACTATGCAATGTTGCCATGTCTCCACAATATAATCCACTTGGTCCTTTGACTTGTATTTTATGTAAAGTTACTCATAAATACTTTTTTTTTTTTTTTTTTTTTTTTTTTTTAATAAAACTTATTTCCAGAATATAGTCCCATATTTAGGCTTGCTACTGCTTGGCCTAAATAGCGCAATAAAGTATGACAGAATTAGATATTTTTTCAAAGCCTTCAGTTTCTCTTTTTGAAACTTTATATTTTACACATTGTAATTTTTATTTCATTTTATTTATTTCTCTATTGTTCTCTGAATGTTTGTCATGTTGTTCATAAAAAAATGAATTAAGAAAAATATGTATTAATTATGACCATTAATGGTTGTTGTCAAATATCCCCACCTACTGTCCGAGTTGTACTCTACATACTGTAAAATTTTGGCCTTTTTTCTTTTCCCATAGGTGTACACATAGAAGAGAAATGTATTCATACATTTCGATGGTCAGTAGTAGTAGATGGCTTATGTGATCTATGGTATCTATGGTACGCAATATGATATAATTTTTGTTTTGTGTAATTTTTAATTCATTTATTTTTTAAAAGGTTTGTTGCCTCGAGGCAACATTGTACCACAATGGACAAATTGAAACATTTGACATTTTCATGTAGAAAAAAAAAAAAAGAAATACATTTATTGAAAACATCAATTTCTTTAACCAGACACATGAACAAACAAGTTGTTTTTAATGTATTACAAATTTCATATTTAATAAAAAGTAACATTTTGTATCCAGCTGTTGCTCTCAGGCAACATTGTACCATCATGGAGCACAAGTATTACCACATAACCATCATATCATCATGTTATATCAAGTTATCATATCCATCTGCCATATTGTCACTATGACCTCAACTTCCTCATCACAGTATGACCCCTCATCCTCCCCCTCATCAACTGCCAGTGCTACCTGTTTTATACCTATTTGAAGTGCTATAGAAAATGTGCAGATCATAATATATGCAGATATAGTATGTGAATTACTATTCTGATAATTGCATTACAAAATCATACAAAAATGCAAATATAATTAGATAATTCTAACTCTTTTCCTTACAAACATAAACACTTTTTTTATGTCCTCTAAAACTTTTGATTATATAACTTTGATTATTTCAAAGTTCTTGAAAATACTTCTTTACTTACCAGTGAAGGTGACTCATATTTTTTGTGGGTGATTTGCTGGACACAAATAAGTGAAAAATGCACTTTTCATTGGAGAAAATATGGAGTCATGTGATGTGCACACGTGCTCAAACAGGACAAAAAAAGGACCCCCGTGAGTCATGTGGCCACTTTTTTTGCACTTTAATTGATTAGTATTTGAGTTCTTCTGCCCTGAGATGCGCTTGATCAATAAATTGGTGTCTTATTTTATTAAAAACAAACTAAAATAGACTGTTGCCTGGAGGCAACACTGTACCATAGAGGGTTAATATATATATATATATATATATATATATTTTTTTTTTTTTTTTTTTTTTTTGGACTTGCTTTTCAAGTGAGATCTGGCAACAATGCTACTACGCATACACTGGAATGCCGAGATCTTCAACTTAACTTAAACCATGGCCTCTGAAATTGTGTATGTTTTACCCATTATGAGAAATGAATATTGATAATCTCTAACGAGTAGGCTACTACTTCAGTATTTTCATTTGACTGCCACATTAAGTTGTACATCACTGAAGCTGAACACCTGACAGGATTGGTCCATAATAATTATATTAAATAGTGCTGCTAATATGCAACTTAAGTAAACATAAAATATTAATATATCTACAAATACAAATTCTAAGGGTAATTTACATAATGAAGAGAAACATCAATACATGAACTTCAGTTTATTTGTTTTCTGCATAAGAAAAAAGGAGAACCAACACAAAATGAAGGTACATTTGAGGGGAAAACAAGCTTAATCAATATTCTAATTTTTCATAAGACTGCCACCATTATCGTTCAATATTCATATCAATGACATCTCAAAGTCTGAGATGCCATTAAAACCGTTATGAATCAATAATAATCAAAAGTGATGAAAGTACTGAAAAATAGTAAGTAGTACAGTTATAACAAGTGATAATCAAGTGTCAATGAAAAAGTGAAAAGATAATATAAAAGCATTTCTCCATTTTCTACCTATATACTCTGAACAGTGCAACACCATGTGATCCCACGTCCTGTAGCACTGCACTACAACCAAGTCCATGTTCATTTCATATGAGCTACTTGATACTAATTTGAACAAAAACAACTTGTATTTGCTGGGATATACTGAAAACAAAATGTTTCAATGAACTTCAAGTGTTCCAAGTTGAGTTGTCGGAAATGCATTTAACTGTAGCTCATGCTTAAACCCTGGACTAGTTCAAAGTGTCAAGGCAGGGGAGCTCCGTTGTGGTTTGCGTTACAAACACTTCCAATCAAGATTGCTTTTTGGTTTCTTTAATGAGACAAAGCAAGAGAAAGAATAACTTTGGAATATCATTTTCTTAATATAGTTCATTAAAAAATCTTTTTTAGTTTTGCATTTTGTTAAAGTATTAATAGTATCAATAATAATATACAAAATAAACCAAAAAGGAAAATCGTCTTTAGTATTTCATGTCCTTCAAATCACACCTCCTGTTGCCCTGATGAATAGTTTCCAGGTCCACTAAAGCACCCTGTCTTCTCTCCAGGTGGGGTTTAAAGAAAAATACTTGAATCTACTCAGTATGAGCACTTGGTTTGCAAAAACACAAAATGCTTAATGAAAGATCAAGAAAAAAAGATGACAACTCTCTCCCATTATTCTAAAATGCTTTTGCTTTTACCATAAATAAATGACTTTTGTGTTTAATTCTTATTGACAAGCTGGGGTTACTCCCTAAACTCAAACCAAACAAAATGGTTTATCTGAGGGTATAAGGTACATAATTTCGATGTTCCACAAATCCATATAAAATTGTGTGAGTACAGACTTGACTTTGGCTTCGTGCACAGCGGCTAGGTCTGATCCATTTTTTTTTTTTTGTCTGTTTTAACTATGTGCAATGCAAACTCTTTAAAAATAACATTAAAAGCTGATTAATACTTCATTATAGTTTGACATACAGTAAGATTTTACCATACAACAAAACTGTTTATTTTGCGGAACACGAAAACCTAAAAAAAAAAACATGTTTGAGACTTTAAAAAGGGTCAAAGTGCTGTATAAGGACCATCTGACATCTTTAACGTTCAACGAGAGCTCTGCTGATGACTATAGGATTGTCATGATGGTTGTTCAAAAATAGCTTTCATATTGTTAACGTCCTCGTTTTAATGCGTCTGGATTCAGAACACTCTCCCAAATTCTCCTTATTCCAGACTACACATTCTCTGCTTTATTTGTCATTTCTACTATTTCATTACTATCAACTGTTAGCATAGTCTAGTCTTCTTTCAACTGAGCCAGAAGGAAAACTTCTGTTTACAGAATAAATTTCTTTGAATTAACAAGACTATCGGAGATAAATCAGCTTAGAAACGACTCTTCTATATAGGCTTTAAAACAGGCTAAAGACCACCCTGGCTCAAGCAAAAGCAGTACCACAAACATAATTGACAACCCAGAGCACTTTGGTTGAGTTTTTGGGTGCTTCATTACCATAGATTCTCCCAATCAAACAAAGTGTTATGTGTAAATGTGAGTAGAATATTACCCAACATAATAGGAGTTTGAATCGAGATGAAGTTGTGAAAAACGGACCATAATCACATAAGCATTAGCATGTCCATGATTACCATTTCAGTAGATTATTTATAGTAAAATGATGCTGTGGCAATAGGTCATTAAAAGGAGCCCTGTAAGTAAAGACTCTGTATAATAACAATGTCTTGCTGATATCCAAGGAGAGAGAGTGAAGATGGCCAGAGTCATCTGGGCCCACTCCAATTTTAGAGCCTCAAAAGAACATTAGCTTAAAAGACCAGCACCCTTTTTCTGTCTATTGAAAGCCAACAAGTCTAGTGGGTCCACAGACTACACCAGCTCCAATTCATTGTTTAGCTGGAGCTGCTAGCTGGTGATGGGGTAGAAGACTGGCTGGCAAAACCAGTAGACCCCGTACCAGATCCATTGCTGACCAACGATGCTTGCTGACCAAAGTTAGTGGTTCTCAGAGTGGCAAGATGTCGAGCAGAGAAGACATGATCACGTGCTGCAGCCCTGGATTCGAATTCAACCCCGCAGGCGTCGCACTTGCCTCTCAGAGTCTCACGGCCTGTCGTCTGGCCGATGGTGTATGTTGGAGTTGGTTCCACAACTGTCAGTTGTACAGGTTTGGGCAGGATGGGGCGGTTGGCTCGGAGAGCATTGTATTGTAGGTAGCTACCCGAGCTGACATCTACCTTCTTGGAAGGGTCAATGGGATTAGGCGACTGTGTAAAGATGTAATGACAATGTCAGTTTCATTTCATTGCAGAAAAACAAAATGTTAAGCAATATCAATAAAAACAGACAAAACTTCCTTATTGATCACAGGCTAAGGTCAGGGGTCGGCATCCTATGGCACGCAGAGGGGTAACTGCTGGCACGTGAGCAAAAGCGAGAGAGGTGTATATATTTCATTCAGATAAAGTACCTCGCACCTGCATACAGATCTACATTTTGAGATAATCATTCCTCATAGTAACACAGCTTGTTTTATTAAGGAGTTATAAATATTGTGTGAGAATTAAACTGCTCAAGTCAATGAAAGCACGCAGCTCTGACAAACCATTAGCGTGACCAGACAAGTTACTGACTGACAGCTTACAGCTTGTACATAGTTAATGCTAGAAATTTCGGCGATATTCAATCAAGTGAATAGAGTCTTATTAAGCATTCCACAGACACCAAAAGGACCGATGCATGTGGAAACTCCGTTCATGCGTACCTGGTCACTTCATGTGTTTTCTCTGATCGGATAGCTATCTAATCGTGAAAGATGGGTAAATGCCCTCAGAAAAAGACAGCATTTTTTTGCATTCCAGATGCAACTGACAAAATGCATCTGGTTGTTGAAGCACATATGTAAATTTTACTCATCCCAAAATGGTAAAAAAATAAACATGCAAAGGCATGTTATAACGGCTTCCGTTAGCCAGATATGACAGTGCTAATGCAACACGCATCACCACAGATTCGGCCCGCCGCAGAGGAGTAGCTGACTGTTGTAAATCTTCATTAAAAGTATTGACACTATGGCCCAGTTTCACAGACAGGGCTTAGACTAAGCCAGGATTAGGCCTTTGTTCAATTTAAGTAGCTTTTATAAACGTTCCCTAGAAAAAAAAACATAACTGGTGTGCATCTTGAGACAAAACAATGGCACTGACATATTTTACAAGTACAAGTTGCTTTCAGTTAAAACAGCTCAAACATGCATTTTAGTCTAGAACTAGCTTAAGCCTTGTCTGTGAAACCGGGGGTAAATTATCTCACCAGTGCAGTCTCTGATCTTGAAATTAGCTGATGATAAATAAAATGAAACTCATATCTTGCTTTCATCGACGTGAACTCCGTTGAATTTGCATGTAGTGCGGGAATTGAAGATTAGATTTATATTTGTTTTGTGGAGACACACTTATGTTGCCAAGTGTAACAAAACAGATAGCTATCTGATCAGTAAAAACGCATGAATGACCAGGTGAAAATAGACCCATTTGAAATCTGTTCTTCAAAGTCTAATTTAAACCTAAAAACAAAAAGATTGACAAATTTAAAACATTTTTAATGAAAAATTGCTTCAGAAATATTTAATGTTTCTATGTAAGCCATTATGAACATTTAAATTATTTAAATTATGTTCATGTTTTATATATATATATATATACAAATATACACACACATATATATATATACACACACACACATATATATATTCACATACATTATATATATATATATATATATATATATATATATATATTATATATATGTATGTGAATATATATGTGAATATATATGTGTGTGTGTGTATATATATATATATATATATGGGGGTTGGGGGCTGTGGCAGAGTGATTAACTCGGAAACTTAAAAATGGCACTTCGTGAAAAAAGGTTGCCGACCCCTGGTCTAAACACTCCAGTTTTGATGAAAAATAACCAGAAATGGAAGCAATTTTAGTAGTAAAATCATAGCAGCTGCCATTACTTTCCTGCGCGCCATACACTCCTGTCCAGGAGGTGGTGGAAACAATCACCTGCTTCTAGGCATTAATGTAAAGAATTCAAGGACTGCGTCCCAATTCAGAGGCTGCATCCTTTGAAGGCCGCATTCAAAAGTTGATTGCATCACAGCGACACGGCAAAGGCTGTCCCAATTCGAAGGCTTTACTTAAATGCGGCCTCGAAATGCGTCCTCAGTTTCCCAGACAACAAAGGATACAACAGATGGATCCTTCGCGGCCTAGTCTACCCCAGAATTCATTGCGCACCGGTGACGACAGGATTTCTTGAGAGAAAATGCTGGGTAACACTTTTAAATGCAAGTATTGGGTTTCAACTTACTCGAAGATCTAATGATACAAATTTAAAAATAAAAAAAAACTTTAAGGCGGTTCAAATGCTGACTTATATCTTACTTTATATAGTTTATACTCTTTATTATGAACATAAATGGACATATTTAGAAATGTGTTTTGTTTTCAGACAGTTGAATATAACTTTCAAAAAAGTCCAGTACAAACGTTACTGCCGCTCATCAACGGCAGCCGTCACAGTTGTAGGCAACAAGAGCAATCCTCCGTAGGCTAGACCGTCCCATTTAACAATGCTCGGTCTGACCTTTGCAGACTTCGAAGGATGCAGCCTCTGAATTGGGACACAGTTAAAGAAAAATAAGTAAAAAAAGTAAAAAGTGCCACCTACTGTGTGAAGCGTAGATGGCGCACAAGAGAGAAGTGGCAGCACACGTTTTAGTACTTACATTTGGGGATGAACGAAGCACTTAAATACCGAACCTGATTAAATTATCTCCTTTTGTGTAAAAGAACATAAAAGGAGATGAATGAAAATGTAATGCATACAGGTTTGGTATGACATGAGGTTGAGTAAATTTTGGATGAATTATTTCTTTAAAAGGCATCACCACTATGTCAAAGGAATTAATAAAATATGAATTAAAGATGACACTTTCACCCCCGGTTTCACAAACAGAGCTTAAGCTAATCCTAGACTAAAATGCATGTTTGAACTGTTTCAGCTGCAAGAAACCTGCTCTGAGATCTCAAAATATGTCAGTGCAATTGTTTTGTCTCAAGATGCACATCAGTAATATTTTTTTCTAAGACATGTTTATAAAAGTTACTTAAATGACCTAATTGAACTAAGGCCTAATCCTGGCTTAGACTAAGCCCTGTCTCTGAAACCAGGCCTTAGTCTACTGCACATGGCATATTTTTGTAATGTGTTGCTATGACATGAGAAAGTATCTGGACAACTCTAAGGCCAATGACATTGTAGCAAAATACTAAAATTAGAAACGACAACAGCTGCCATATTAGACAAAATGCCCTTACCATTTTCTCTTGCTGAAGCCTCCAGCGTTTCTCCTTGGCACGCGTATTTTGGAACCAGATTTGCACAACCTTCAGTGGAAGCCCAAGCTCTGTCCCCACTGCCTCACACTCCAGTGCATTAGGATGAGCACATGTCTCGTAGCATGATTGCAGGATGGACAGCTGAAGACAGTTCAGGTGAGTTCGAGGTCGTCTTGGGGTGGAGTTCTGCAGCATGTAACTTGTTTCTTTTTGGTTTTGACCAGAGGATGCTGTAACCGTCACAGGGGATGGGGTGGTGGGCGTGGTGGTAGTGGGTGTAGGTCGCTGTGAGCTCAAGCCTAACTGTTCTCTTGAGAGGGTGTTGATCTTGAATGGACCTTTCTGAGACCAATATTTGAGCCCATTGTGTTTCTGAGATGCCAAGGCAGAAGATTTGTTAATTGGCGTAGGGGACAATTTTGGCACCATGTGGCTGGTACTCCCAGACTCGACCCCTCCTCGGTAATCGTCGTCATCATCATCAGTACGGTCTGACTCGGCTTGTACCTCTTCAACCTTCCTTTTCGGAGCAGATCGAGATGTAGGAATCCCACTGACTAGCAGAGGAACTGCAACCGGAGTGGCCACTGTCTTGGGAGCTATTTTAACCATTGTAATGGGTGTTGCTTCTGTTTTGGTCTTGTGAACTAATGAAGGACTGGTGGACACAACGGTGAAAGAGCCTGTCTGATTTGGTCTACTTGGACCTTGAGTGGGAATTTTTGGGGGCTCCTTGACCTCCTTCACCTTATCCGTCTTTGGAGGAACATTTCCAGTTTGGGGTTTTGCAGAGACCCAGCCGGTGGAGGGACTTGGGTTAGGTTTAGGTGGGGTTGAGAATATGGGCTTCGAGAGTGGCCAGGTGAACTTAATGAGTGGTTTCCCAACAGCCGCCAAAGTGCCATCACTGATAAAACGGACCTCTCCCTTTCGCTCCCTAGCCCTCATATTCTGGAACCAGATCTGAACCACTTTCTTTGGAAGATTTACCCACTCAGATATTTGTTCAAATTCATGCTTTCCTGGGTTTGGATCTTTGAAATAACATCCATAGAGAATATCAAGCTGATCGGCATGGATGATGGTCCTGGACCGTCTCATGTCCCTGAACCGTCTGACTTTTGGCCTCTTTTGCTCCCGCTCTTTTTCTCGTTCCTTCTCTTTTTCCCTTTCCATGAGTGATGTGCTAACCTTTTCAGCTGCCCTCATGTACACAGTGCTAGTCTTAGCCAAATTATTGCGATTAGTTAAAGTACTGTTATTGGAAGCAATGGCAGGATCTGGCTTCACCTGAACAACGATGAGACCTCCATCTGTAGGAACCCCAACAGTTGCTGGTCTCAATCCCAGACCATCAAGCAAATGACTTTTTTGTATGGAGGACTTGTTAGCTGGGGAGACAGATGATGTTGATGATATTGTAGAGCTGTGGTTTTTCCCCATGCTTAGATCCAAAGCAGACTCGCAATCATTACCATTAGATAAGAAGGAGTGTGTAAGAGAGGTGGTTGCAGGTACTGCTCCTGGACTTCGAGTAACTGCTTGAGTGTTTGAAAAGGTCATTTTACCCCGATCTCCTTCTGAAACACCTACCCCAATAACTGATGAAGGAAGCGAGAGTACATATGGACTGTATAACTGGGTGGAAAGTGGAGCCAATGACAGGGAAAGGGGCAATGACTGCAAGATGCCAGTTGGAACACCCTGGTGATCAACTGCAACTGAAAGAGGAGTAGGAGGGTCAGCTTGCGCTTCCAACTGAAGATCAAGATCTACATCTTGCTTCTCTCGCTTGATCTCCACCTCTTCCTTGTCAATCTCACTCTTTCTTTTTTTCCTTTTCATACTCTGTTCATCATCATATTCATCCTCTGCATCCGAGAGGAAGACTGTAGTAGAACGAAGAACCTTTCCACCACCACTTGACCTTTCAGCTGTTGGCTCTACCTGTGAAGACTGTTTGATTGGGCTACCTGACTCTTCCCTCATAGAGCTGCTTTGACTTTCTTCATCAGTCACGATAACAGACGTGTAGAACTCTTCATTTTCAGAGTCGGATGTCAACAGCAATTCTCTTGGGCTGCCCTTACCAATCCTGTGTCGTTCTGCACTACTGGAAAGGTCAATGGCATGACTGCCTGTCGCTGATGGACTGTGTTCATCTTCACCCTCATCTATCATTAAATTACCTTCTTCTTCCTCCATACTTCTGTCCAATTCATCATGGAAGCTGTCTAATCTTTCCCTATCTTTGGATTGCCGGGCGTCTAAGAACCACTTGCGTACCTCTTCTCCACTTAGCCCTACCTCCCTGCCGAGGGCTTCACAGTCCTCCCGCTGAGGACTAGATGTTTCAGCATCATCTCGTGACTCTAAAAAGGCCCACAGAACCTGAGACTGGAACTCAGTGAGCACAGACCGTCCTGAAGACAAGAGTGGATGATCTTTAGCACTTCTATGGCCTGAAGCTCTTAAGGCAAAATTAGTGTTACGAAAAGTACAGTTAACAGCGCCAGAGCTGTTAACGGGATGTGTATGGCTGAGACCTTGGTTTGGATCCATAACACATGACAACGAACTATCACGCCGAAAGACTGAGGCTGCTGAGGATTCAGTTACTTTGGAGTTTGCATCATCTCCCTGACACACCTTTTCACTGGTCCTCTCAACTTCCATTTCACTTTCTTCTTGCTCTTTTTCATCACATGTTGTGCCGTCATTCACTATTTTCTCACTCTGCTCTTGTGTTTTCTCAACCTTAATACAGATCTCTTTTTTTAACCCATCAATTTTCCAGTCCTCTTCAGATTTTAGTGACATTTGCTGATTGCAAGGCTCTACTTTTATCTCATTGTGTACTCTCAAGTCTGCACCCTTGTCCGCTGTCTTGTTGGTCTCCTCTAAACTCATTTGTGTGGTGGTTGGGAGGCCAAATGCAGCCCACTGACTTTGTAAGCCACTGAGTCTTTGGGCCAAGAGAGCCTGTTGTGCAGCACTGAGACCAAGAACTGGCACTGCCTGCTGCAAAAGCTGGTTTGGAGACTCTGGATTCTGGCCCTGGATTTGGGTTTGAGTTTGGAGTCCATTCAACACCAGGGGCATGAGCATCTGAGGCTGGGGTATAAGCTGCGGGGTAGCTGCCCCTGGTGTTGCAGATGTCCCAGTCGTGAAGAGAGGAGGAAGAATGGAGTGTGGGAGAGAATTTGGGCTGGAAGTCAGGAGAGTGAGAATAGCAGACATGGCTTGTGCGGAGGCCACCGGAGAAGAAAGTAATGAGGGAGCTAGCTGAGGCTGCACCTGCTCTCCGTCTTTGGTCGTTACTGCTGATGGAGTCAGGTTTGCTTGGGTGACACAATTGCTGGTGGAGGCGTTAACTAACTGTGTGGTGCTTCCAACAGTGGTCGCAGCCAAGTTTGTAACCATGGTTCCAGTTCCTGTATTTGCAGTGGAACTAGGAGTAGCATTCCCCGCACTCCTGCTGCGACTCTGGTGCAACACAGATTTTAAATGACTTTCCAGGGTGATGGCATGATTGTAGGAGACACGACAGACGGCACACTGGTATGGTTTGTTGGAGACATAAGGTCTAGCCAGAAAAGGGGTTGAGTCACTGTCTTTCACCGTCCCGGTTCTCATCCTCTGAATATGGGTGGTTGAATTATAATGAACACTCAAAGCCGTTCTAGTGGGAAATGACTCCAAACACGCATTACACTTGAATGGACGGTTATCACCTTCAGAAGCTACACTGTTTTTACAGACGGATCTGCCATTGCTTATAGAAGCTTCTGATGTTTTTACAGTTTGCTCCACATTGTCCTGATCTGACTCCAGGCCACCCATGTCACTTTCCTCATTTCTCCCTCCCTCCAGCTCTTCATCCAGCTCTTTTTCCTGAGAAGAACCACCCTTGTCACCTGCATCTGTAGGTTCGCTCTCATTTTGGGAAGCCATTGAGGGGGACTTTGTGTTCTCTAAATGTTTCTGCTGAGAGGTCTCATCTAATGAATTGATAAAAAATAAAATTCAATGTTAGTGACCATTTAACCAAAGGTAATAATAAATGTATTAAGATGAATCGTAATGTACGTGTATGAATCCATAAATCGATGATTAGTTGAGCAATATCATAGAATAGGTAAATAAATTAAAATGAAATTATACACAATAACATAGAGCAGGCATAAACTGCAACATTCGGTTTATCCCTGGTCCATCCCTCACCTTAAAAGCTTGAAACCCCTTATGTTCAAATATAGAACAAAAATCAATTGTTTGGATTTAAAAACAACCAGTGAAATGTAAAAAATCAGCAACAATTTTGACTCTTTCTCCCAGCCATCACGTCCAGGAGTCAGCATGAAAACTGAATACTAGTGGGGGTCACACTCAGTAGGCTACAACCTACAGGTGCTTCATTGCCATGGAAACTACTGAAGCAAGGTGGTCACCAACACAGCCAATTGTGTGTCCAGTGGTGCATAACCTAAGCCTGGTATCAATAACACTGGAACCCAGGATCTCAGTGCTGGGATAGTGTTAAATCACTGTGGCACAAATGCAAACACTTAAAAATAACTTTATAGATGATCAAAACTCACCTGCATCATTTTGGGCTTTGGATTCTTCATCTTCAGCAATGGAAGAGTGCTTTGGAGCAGCCTTATGAAAAGAGGAAACCAATTATTTACTTTAAAAGCAAACAAAAACTTGTGTAAGCTTATAGTTTCACTGACAACACACAACCAATGTCATTACTTTCGTTTTAAAAAAAAAAAAAAAAAAAGTCTGTGCCATCAAAACGTATGTAATGACATTACAAAACATTACTAACATTTTTTTTTCCAAAAAGTGCAGTCCATCTTTGTAAATATACTCACAATATCCAGTAACTTATCAAGGCAAGCAGGGAGGACACTGTGTTTGTCCGTAAGGTGATGAGAGAGATTCTCACGGTCTGGTTGACTTTCTTGACATAGAGGGCATAACCACATTGACCCCCTCTCACTGGCACCTCCCAGAGTTTCTCCTGGCTCCTCCTGTAACAAAAAAGTGGTATTATTTATTATATGCAATAATATTTTATCAGACCCACGGCAAATATTTTATTGCTCGTTTATTTTCAGAATTCACAAAATAATTTTTTTAATTATATTTTATAGTATGCAATTATACATTCTATAATGTTTTCAATAACGTTTAAATCCAGAGAAATAAGCAATTTTAACCAGGACATGGACCATGTTCGTGCGTCGCCTATCAATGACATCATACCCGCGTTACCCTCGTTTTTATTTTGTAGAAACCATGAAAAAAACAAGACAGGTGATTAGACAGGTGAGCAACTGTTTGGATACATTCATAAACAGAAAACTAATCATAGCTCAACATGGTAAGTCTTATTGTTTAAATCTCGTTTTCTTGATTTACCGCGAGTACCATGTTTTACCATGCCTAATATCGATCTAGCTTACTGCAGTGCGCAACAAGAGTCTCACAGTAGCCGCCGAGCAAACACACAGGGTAGCATTATAACAACTTTCAACACACAAATGCATCTAACATGATACATTTAAGCGCTGCGTTACCCCACGTACGCATGACCGGAAGAAGCGGACATCTGCAGCATAATAAAAGCTCCATTGCTCTCAAACAGTGTGTTTGCGCTTGTCTCTCATTACCAATTGCTCCAGTGGCCTCGTTCCACTCCAACAGCTTTCAGCCACACCCTACTTCATACTACAGTAATGTTAATAAATCTTTAATACATTAGCTCATCCATGAATATGATTTCTTCCCGAGTCCCGTCGGATTCTTTTCCACCGGCTGTAGACGCGAAAACAACACCTTCCATGATTACGCGAAATCAAGGCGTCATCAAGCTACATCTTTGTTTTGAATAAGCGACCTCTAGCGGCGAAAATTCACATATTGTGTCTTTAATGCATCAGCGATCCAAAGTAATGTAAAAATTAAATACATGTGCAGCACTTCTCAAAGCTAAAGTCTTAAAGGGTTAGTTCACTCAAAACTGTAATTTCTGTCATCATTTACTCATCCACATATCATTCCTAACCTGTATGCCTGACTTTCTTATGCAGAATGCAAAAGAAAATGTTCTGAAGAACACTGGTGTGCAAACAACATTGGACCCAAATGACTTTAAAAACACAGATATTTTATCTTTATTTTCCACAGCAGAAAGTCAGTCATTCAGGTTTGGATTTTGAATGACATGAAATGAGTAAATGTTGACAATATTCATTTTTGTATGAACTAGACATTTTTTTTAATAAAAATGAAGAGATTACACTAAGAATAAGTATAGATTTATAGACTTTTTAGACACCGTCTAAAGCAATAACATTTTTTGTGACATTGCATGTATTATATCTATTGTACAGTCAGTCAGCTCTAAAATAGTTGTTCAGTTCACATAAGCTTAATCATCAAAACTAAAATATACTTTAAGAAATGCAACAACTGACTCATTAATCTGAATAATTGAGTTTGATGCACACTTTGACATTACCAAAACAAAACAATACCATGCATGATAACATTAGGACATATCACTCAACAACAACCCCTTTCATCTATCCCAGTATGTTCACAATAAGGTCTGACATTGTGACTTGTTATTTATATAGGCCATACAAATTACAATCTGTGCTATGCACTTATAACAGTACTAGTGCAAGACATCAAATCTGATTCACAAATGCAGTTATGTTCTTTCTGCTAGACACAACATAACAAATCTGGACCACCGATACCTTGTGGCCTGTTTATAAATCATGCATTTGAATGCATATTACTTTATTTAAGGCATCCTATGTTAATCAAATCTGATAAGCAGAAATCATGCATGCATTTATCAGTTCTGCAATAACTAGGCTATTTATCGTCAGAGGAGGCCTAAATGTTGACCTTGACTAGTCTTATAATATGCTGATGTGGGTGAAATTTGTCAACATGTTGCCCCTTGTGAACAAGGCGACATGGGCTGTAAATAACAGATAATGGGTGAAAATCCCATGGGATGTTAATGACAGTAATGTCTCTTTAAAACAATAACCCAAATAAATAAATAACACATACGTCGAGATCAAAGATATAAACATCTTAATTCACATCTAAACGACTTCATTTCGCGTATGCATGCAAAATCATTTAAATTACACCGTTTCTGGCTTCATTTTTACATGCCACTGTCAAGTAACGAACAGACATCAAATGCCAACAGTGCTACAATGCCACGCCAATTAGCTTCCCTGCTAGACTGAAAACATGCACTGAATCCTCAACACAAGTACTATTAACTTCTCCTAAAAGTCAAAGACAGACGAACCCACACGCCGCGGGACACTGCCGTTCGACAGCGAGCTCATATGGCCGCCATAACTCTTGATGATTTCGTTAATTAACCCACAGCCTAATTAGCAAGACCCGTGTGCTGTTGAATCAATTTGAAACGGAGAGCTTTAGCCTGCCTCGCTAACACGCACATACACACACACTCTCTCTCTCTCACTCCAGTGTAATCATGACAAATACCCCATTAAAGTGCATTGCACTGCAGTCTCCTGCCCCAATTACCCCCTTTTCCAACTTTAATCGCTACAAAGCGACTGATTTCAACGATTTCTTACTTAAAGGGTGATGTTAAAACAAAAGAAGCCGTTTTCTCATAAATATTCGTGGCACTTCACATGGCTAACGCAGCTAACAACACTCAACAAATTGGTCAACTAATTATGTATCGCGTATCAAGCCACAAATCGCCCACAAACTTCTCAAAGACACAGAATTAGTGTTGCGAGAATAAATTACACGGTAAAACATTCGCAACGGTCGAGATGCTGCAGCCCAAGTCTGCTTTATTGCGCTAATTGAATTGTGTAAATAGGCTTTCGCCTCTCAAATGTAAAACCTCGGGCTTGATTAGTTCCTCGCCCCCCTGATTGTGGCCTGTTGGTCGGGCATTGAGACATCCCCCGCCCGCCGTCCGCTGCACAGCGGAAATTGCGGCCTACATCGACTAAGCTATTTAATTAATGAATTTGGGTTGCTTCATACAGATGTTAAAAAACAAGCCGTTTGCCGTCCCCTTTCGGCATTTATCTAACCCATTACCTTGCATCTGGCGGTCTAAGTTCCTTATTCAGTATATAATGCAGATATTGAGCATCATAAGTGTGTTTTAATAATTGTAGAACGCAGTAATTAACGATGGATGAAGCGCATTGCTGCTCGAAAAGAGCGACGTGCAACACAACGAGCAGCGAAAGGGGGTGGCGGGGCCAAAATGAGAGACCGAGGCAGAAAAGTTTGGATTTTAACACTCGAAATCCAACTAAATATTCGCAGTGAAATGCCATGCATCAAATTATCTATCGTGCTCAGGACGCGATGAGATCCGCATCGCCCCCACGATCGCAACTTCTTGATCAATTCGGCGTCAACATCGTTTAATTAACACTAAAGCAATTAGCTAAGGCTTTTACCTGCATGGTTGGGACTCCAGCACACGCTTCCTCTCGCTCTTTAAAACTGAAAAGTTTTGTCTCTCTCTCCCTCCCTCACTCACTCACTCACTCCGTCCTCCCTCTCTCTCTCGTTCACTCTTGCATTGCTCTCCTCTAGTAAACACACGACAGCTCCCCCAAAAGCTGACTGCTCACTCTCTCCAAGAATGTTCCTCTTCCCACTAACGGTTCGATTCAGAACACCTAAAAGCATGTTGGAACAATGTTGTTATACTGTTATCAATTAAATTATTTGTAACTTTGTTTATAAAATCGTCTTTAACACTGTAGAGGTGAAGTATTAAAAACATACAAGGCAAATGAGAGAAGAGTTTAAATAAAGGTGTGTGTACATAAATAATTAATAAATATATAATATTATTTATTAATTTCTTATTAATTAATTAATATTTATTTTATGTAATTAGTGATATTGCGTTAATAATTATATGATATGTAATAAGCAAATAAAATATGTTTAAGCTAATAAATGTAGTGTATAAACAAAGAATATTAAGCAATTACTTAAAAGAAACACCAAAACATAAAAATATATACAGAATATTTGTAGTCATTGCTTAATATCCATATATATTACTATATTACAAGTACAATACATTACTAGGCCTATATATGAATATATATATATATATATATATACACACACACACACACACAGTATATACATATGTTTATATATATATATATATATATATATATATATATATATATATATAATGACATTTGTTTTATAAAATACAGCAAAATAAAATAGGTTCATAAATTAAAACATTTGACAAATTATACATATATGTATACGCACATTCATACATATAGTAATAGGCTATATGATGTATTATGTATGAAATATTTACATTGCAAACTAAAACGTATATGTATAATTTTTCAGTTAATAACAACAATGTTGAACATGTTATTTTATATTTTATTTTACAGTGTATTTCATACAAAACAAATTTCATGATGCACGCACGCACGCACACACAAACAAACACATAAATTGGATTAAGTAAAACAGCAATGTATGTTATCTAATATAATGTATTATATGTAATATGTAATATCTTAAAATGTAGCTCTCTAATCTTGATAGAAATACAATATTTGTCAGGAAGTAATACTTTTTTTAAAGGAAGTAATACTTATAAAAGCACTGTTGCGTATATTAGGCTGTCCGTGAATATGCCTGACCGGAAAATCTGTACAGGACCCCGATTCCACGTCTGTCCTTATTACACTGATTCATCGGTAAGTTCAGTTTACTTTGTTTGATAGCTTGTTTTCGTTATGTCGGAATGTCTGTCATAACTGGATTTTAACCACAGTAGTAATTACAGTATAATTACCACTGCCTGAGCTAACAATTTATTAACCTGTGACCAGGTTCCCGGCAATATTTGTTGTTGTACGTGTTTCATGAGCTGTCTACTTTGCCTACATCTGCCTACATCTTACAACATTATTATTTTACAGGTTACAGTTGTCCATTCATGCAGAAAGTCTTTAATATGCGAAAATTCAACTTTCTCGTTTTTATTTTTTTTTTCTCTCATAGGACAAAATGACTGTAGAGGTGGAAAGAAAATTTGTTTGTAATGCAGAAATTATGGGGAAACTACAGGATATTGGAGGTGTGTTCACATCTTCATACATACGTTTTTGTGTGTGTGTGTGTGTGTGTGTGTGTGTATATATATATATATATATATATATATATATATATATACAGGGCTGGAAATGGCTGAGATTCACTGGGGGGACTCTAGTTGGGAAGAATTTTTTTTTTTTTTTTACTTTCAATGACTTTTCAGATTTATTTAAATATAAAATATTATATAATCTATAATAACATTAAACAGGCCTATTTTATGTGTCCTCCAAACAATATTTTCTTAATTATCAAGCAGGCACATGAAAGGTCAATGAACAACATTTATGAATTGTGTGTGGCACAAACATGTTCATTCAACAGAATCTTTGCTTGGAGAAAATTAGAAAATTACCTCTTTGATTTTGGCCAAATTAAAGATACATTGTCTATGAATCTGCATATGTGGTGCATACTGAATTGAACAGGTCACAAACATTTTAAATACATTTCTCCCCAGGTTAAAGAAAACTGAATGTTTTGGATGGCTACCTCTCAGTTTATTATACTTTGAAAATCAATTATTAAACACATTTAAAGGGGAATCCAGTTTTAATGAAAAAGGAAGCTGATGTGCATTATAAAAAGCAAAATAATTTGGATAATAATGTATCTAGAAAATATAATAATATTCACTCATCCCTTTTCTTAAACAATGGTTAAAAGTGTTGAAATGTGATGCTTATCATTTTATAAAACTTTTTGTTTTGAGGATGTAACCATAGACATGGAGTTTTTTTTAAAACATTGCTACCTGAAAATGCAGTTCTATTCTAATATTCCCTGAAATAATTTCAACTGCTGAATCTATTTTATGAGTTGTTCTCCCCCTCCTTCTCACAACTCGTTTCATCACATGAGGTTATGATGCTGTTTTTACTCAATGAGCTACAAGATTCTGTAAATTGAGAATCACATTTTTTTTTAAAATAGTGTTCACAATTCTCCCATGATTCTGAATAGACAACTAAAAAAATAACATGTAATTTACTAGAGGTTCTGAGTTGCTGCAGTCTATTTACAAAAACATATTTAATTAATTTGAATGAATTATTATTTTTTAAAAATCAGTTTGAATAAATGATTCAAGGACTCAATTATAAAGATGTCACTTGTTTCATTACTGGATGAATCAAAGTTTTTGAACAAATCTTTTTAATGAATGATTCAATGACAAATACATTTTTAACGGTCACTTGTCGCCACCTACTGGTGTAACGATGTAATTGATGCAATCTTTATTTGAAGTGTCAAGTTACTTTCAAAAGGTGATTTACTCTATTTTTTTCGCTTCCGTTTGGGATGGGGGACTGGTTGTCTCCCTCGGTTGCAAGGGCGTAGCTTGGGTTTGCTCCCTCGTGAGGTTTATTTAATTGTTTGTTGCTTTATTTTTGCAAAATGGTCCACACATGCAAAGTTGGTTGATAACAGCTACTGAACATGTTAATTTCCAGTCATTTCTTGGAATACAGCCAGGTTTTTCCTAATGGGCATATGTCATATTAGCAGAACACATTTTAGACATGAGGAAAACCAAGTTCTTGATTCTAACTTGTACTTGGCCTTATGAAAAATTAGTTCTTGTAATTGTTTAACCATAGCATTTGGTAATAAGGATATAAATAATTACAGGTAGACCATTAATGGCTCCTCATTGCATGCTTAGGGCAATGTTAACTTTTTTCTTTCTTTTTAAAATCTATTCCCTTAACAGATTATACATTATAAATTCTTCAACAAGTTAGTTAAAATGTACCATAATACAACAGAACTCGCAAATCTTATCACACGGAGCGCGCTGGTGAACGCGCGCCACTCATGCTTATAAAAGCTCTGTACGCGCGATGTATAGAATTAATTAATAGCCTGATCGTATGTTTCGGTGTGGGGGTCAGAGTACCTGCAACATGTGAGAAGTGCTGGTACGCAAGAAAAAGCAAAGGTACGCTACAGATTAAAATATAGAAGTACCGGCCCACTTCGAGCACTGAGTAAGATCGCGTGGGTGTTTAAATCCAGATCGCGATATATATATATATATATATTTTAATTGAAATGATTAATCATGCAATTTTATTGCGCTATGGTTTTTGTGCTGAATTCGTATCGTTTTCGTATGTTATTGAGAGAATAAACAGAAATCCCTTAATTTCCCTAAAAAAACCGAATTTTATATATACAGGTGCTGGTCATATAATTAGAATATCATCAAAAAGTTGATTTATTTCACTAATTCCATTCAAAAAGTGAAACTTATATATTATATGAATTCATTACACACAGACTGATATATTTCAAATGTTTATTTCTTTTAATTTTGATGATTATAACTGACAACTAAGGAAAATCCCAAATTCAGTATCTCAGAAAATTAGAATATTGTGAAAAGGTTCAATATTGAAGACACCTGGTGCCACACTCTAATCAGCTAATTAACTCAAAACACCTGCAAAGGCCTTTAAATGGTCTCTCAGTCTAGTTCTGTAGGCTACACAATCATGGGGAAGACTGCTGACTTGACAGTTGTCCAAAAGACGACCATTGACACCTTGCACAAAGAAGGCAAGACACAAAAGGTCATTGCAAAAGAGGCTGGCTGTTCACAGAGCTCTGTGTCCAAGCACATTAATAGAGAGGCGAAGGGAAGGAAAAGATGTGGTAGAAAAAAGTGTACAAGCAATAGGGATAACTGCACCCTGGAGAGGATTGTGAAACAAAACCCATTCAAAAATGTGGGGGAGATTCACAAAGAGTGGACTGCAGCTGGAGTCAGTGCTTCAAGAACCACTACGCACAGACGTATGCAAGACATGGGTTTCAGCTGTCGCATTCCTTGTGTCAAGCCACTCTTGAACAACAGACAGCGTCAGAAGCGTCTCACCTGGGCTAAAGACAAAAAGGACTGGACTGCTGCTGAGTGGTCCAAAGTTATGTTCTCTGATGAAAGTAAATTTTGCATTTCCTTTGGAAATCAGGGTCCCAGAGTCTGGAGGAAGAGAGGAGAGGCACACAATCCACGTTGCTTGAGGTCGTGTAAAGTTTCCACAGTCAGTGATGGTTTGGGGTGCCATGTCATCTGCTGGTGTTGGTCCACTGTGTTTTCTGAGGTCCAAGGTCAACGCAGCCGTATACCAGGAAGTTTTAGAGCATTTCATGCTTCCTGCTGCTGACCAAAATTTATGGAGATGCAGATATTATTTTCCAACAGGACTTGGCACCTGCACACAGTGCCAAAGCTACCAGTACCTGGTTTAAGGACCATGGTATCCCTGTTCTTAATTGGCCAGCAAACTCGCCTGACCTTAACCCCATAGAAAATCTATGGGGTATTGTGAAGAGGAAGATGCGATATGCCAGACCCAACAATGCAGAAGAGCTGAAGGCCACTATCAGAGCAACCTGGTTCTTATAACACCTGAGCAGTGCCACAGACTGATCGACTCCATGCCACGCCGCATTGCTGCAGTAATTCAGGCAAAAGGGGCCCCAACTAAGTATTGAGTGCTGTACATGCTCATACTTTTAATGTTCATACTTTTCAGTTGGCCAAGATTTCTAAAAATCCTTTCTTTGTATTGGTCTTAAGTAATATTCTAATTTTCTGAGATACTGAATTTGGGATTTTCCTTAGTTGTCAGTTATAATCATCAAAATTAAAAGAAATAAACATTTGAAATATATCAGTCTGTGTGTAATGAATGAATATAATATACAAGTTTCACTTTTTGAATGGAATTAGTAAAATAAATCAACTTTTTGATGATATTCTAATTATATGACCAGCACCTGTATGTATATATGTGTGTGTATATATATAATATATGTGTGTGTGTGTGTATATATATATATATATATATATATATAAAAATCAATGCCATTACATGGCAAAAAGTTTTAGATTTACGTGCTGTCAAATGATTAATCGTGATTAATCGCATCCAAAATAAAAGTTATATGTGTGAATAATATATGTGTGTACTGTGTATATTTATTATGTATATATAAATACACACATACATGTATACATTTAACAAAAATATATTATATTTATATATAAAATATTTATATTGTGTGTGTGTGTGTGTGTGTGTGTATATATATATATATAATGTAAATATTTCTGAAATATATAGATGTATATGTGTGTATTACACTGTAAAAACAATAAGTAAAATTTACTTAATTTTTCTTTCGCAAGTTTTTGCACGCATATTTTTTAAGTAAATTTCAAATATGGAATTAAGTAACTCTACTTAACTAAGATAAGTAAAATTAACAAAGAAAATAAGTAATTTTAACTTGGCCAGTAAAAGGTTGAGTAATTTCTACTTTGTTGAAGTTTCTTTTGCAATACATTTTACTCAAACAATATAACACTGAATTAAACCATGCTTTTAAAGTGTATGCTTTACTTAGAAACATCTAAGTAAATAATACAATAGATATTGTGTAGATACCATATCTTCATATTAGAAATAAGGCGGCACCTGATCACAAAGACCTCAGTACTTGGTACACAATATACAACGACGGTAACATTCGATGGATCGTTTTGAGTGTGAATGTGGCATTTTGAGTAGAAAATGAACTCCAAATATCACAAAATGGCAAGTTACTTAACATTACCACAAAAGCAATGATAAAACAGTGTAAAAACAGCTGGAAAACAGCAAAAAAATCGAACTCATTAATTATTCAAGGCCCAGTGCATGATGGGAACACCAGTATCAGAAAAGTTGAGTAGCTTTACTTAATTTTATAATGTTGATATTTACGCTTTAATTTCTACAAGCTTAAATTGAGTACTAATATAGAATTTACTTAGTTTTTTTTAATTCTTGTCTGAACTAACTTTTTCATGTAAAAATTACATGTTTTTTCTGTAATATTTACTTCACCATAAAATCATTTTTTTACAGTGTACATAATAAATATACACAGTACACACATATTATGTAAACACAAACTTTTATTTTGGATGCGATTAATCACGATTAAGCGTTTGACAGCACTAATGTATATACAAACACATACATGCATACATACATAAATCAGGGTGATTGGGACACTTTTTACCATTGAGATGACTTCACCCTGTATATATATTCATATCTCCACACAGCTGAATGCATCGGTCAGCAGCAGTTTCAAGACCAGTACTTTGACTCTCCAGATTTCATCCTAACACTAAAAGATTTCTGGCTGAGATGCCGAGAGGGATTGTGGGAATTGAAATGCCCTGCAGTTTCAGGAACTACAACCAACAATGAAACCCTTTGCACACGATACAGAGAGATAACCAATTTCTCTCTGATTCAATCAGAAGTCAGAAGGATTATCAGTGAACACACTGCTGAAGGGAGTGAATCAAATTCCTCACAAAGGGAACAAATTGACAAAGTGGCAGAAAACGAGGACACGGAGATCTGTTCAGCAGATGACACAAAGTGGCTGACTGACCTCAATCTCATCTGTTTTGCTGAGTTCAAGACCAAGCGCTGCTCATACATGCTAGAGAGAGAAGGTGCAGTGCGGGTGGATCTGGACCAGGCTGATTTCGGATATTGTGTGGGAGAGATTGAGGTTCTGGTGCCTGAAGGAGGTGACATGAATGCAGCTCTGCAGAGGATTATAAACACTGCTGCAGAACTGGGTGAGCTGATGTTTTGTGTGTGGACACCTTATATATACAGAATGAATTTGCTAAGGCCGGTGTTATTTTAGTATTAGTAAGATACTAGTTTTTAATAATAGTTCAAATTATTTATAATTTTCATATTTTCCATTTTCATTTTTGTTAAAGTCACCATGAAATCAAAACTGACAATTCTTGTTTTTTATGGAATATTGCAGTATTTATTATTATAAATGATTTATCTATGCACAAAATTTAAAAAAAAAAAAAATCATATTCCCTCATAATCTTTATTCAAAATAACTTCCCTCCCTCTTGTAGTGACATCTCTTCTCTGATGACATGTTTACTGGCTTTTTCTTATTTGAGAAGCCTTTTTACTCGGATATATGTCAAAATACGGAAGATAAGACTATCGCAACTTCCGTTTCATGCCAACTATAAAATTTCAGTAATTTTATAATTTTCATTTTTGTCATTTTTTTATTAGGTTTTTTAATATGTCTGTAGTTTTTATTAATTTTTATTTCAGTTTTAGTTATAGGCTACATCAAGTTAAACTAAATGAATTTTTTTTTTTTTTTTCTTGGAAACTAGCTGAAAATTTTTTTTTTTTTTTTTTTTTATAAATATTTGCTTTCAGTTAATGTTTATTTCAAGTAACAAAAGTGTTTTTATGGTTTCACTTTACACAATTTTGATTGTTTCAAAGCAGCTTTACTATAATAAACCAGAAAATAACTTCACAATGATGCAAACATCAAATATGAGACAAATTTAAATTCTGCTGTAAAGTAGTGTCATTCTGCTCAAGTCAGTTCAGTGTTGATTAAGTTCAATAACTGTAATAGTTTTATATAGTTTAGTTTTAGTTATAGTTTAGTTTCAAGTCAGCTTGAAACATAGGAAGTTAGTCTTTTCTTCTGTATTGTGATGTATATCCCAGTGAAATGACTTCTCGAACAAGAATAAATGTAAGGCGGGACGTGATTTTGTCTATCAGGAATTGATTGGATGGTTGTATAAAGATGTGCACAGATAAATCATTTATAATACTGCAGTATTCCATTAAAAAAAAAAAAAAACAATAATAAAAAAACAAACAAAAAAAACAAGAATGGTTTGATTTAATGGTGACTTTAACTATAATAACCCTGGATAAGACATCCAAAGTTGCATATCTGCTGCCTTATAGACTATAAACAAATGGCTAAACACTTTTATGGCATCTGTTATTTATCAATAACCCATTAGAATTAAAAGATAAATAATGCTACCTGAACCTCTTTTCACATCACTTTATAATATATAATGTAATTTTGTTGTCTGTTTTCACAGGTTTAAGCTGTGAGAAGAGAGTAGAGGGGAAAATGCATGTTTACCTTAAAACATATCGACCAGACCACTATGCAAAACTTCTTAATGGTTATATTTTATGAGGAATCACTAGTGTAACATATAATTTGTAGTTTTTTTTAATTGTGATTAATTTATGAAAACATACACTACACATCCTTAATGCTCATATTTTAATGAGAAAATCACTGTTTTGTGTTTAGGTGAAACAGATAGATACAGAGAAAGCAAATATTAAAAAGTATAGTATGTAGCATTGCACTGTGACATTGTAACATAGCAGTTTGTGTCAGTCAAATAAAGCCGATATCTGATTTAAAAAATATCAGTACCTTAAAACCGTGTCTATGATTTGTTTTTGGCACTATATATATACAAATAACAACAACAACTGTTGATTTTTTTTTTTTTTTTCTCTTATATTCTCATATATTTTGAGTTATTCTTGTTCACACTCTTAGAACAAAAGGTTCAGTTTCTATATAGAACCTTAAGGTTTTTGACTCAATTTAAAATAATCCTTTTTTTGCCAAAAAGGTTCTATATAAGGAGAAATGTTTTATATTATTGCATAATACTTTCATGTTTAACATGTTATTTCAGTTTTTTCTAGTGTTAAAGTATGTTTACAAGCTGTTTAATTCATGAAATTAAATCAAAATGAATTAAAACTAAATCCATAAAATGAAGCCATAATGGGAACCTCTAAAAGCCTCTATATATGAAGTGCCTGACAGAACACTTTAAAGTTCTATATAGAACCTTTTCTTGAACAAGAGGTTCCATGTATCACGGACAATAAGTAATATATCTTTACAAAAGTTTCTTTTAGTTTTTTTTTTTTTTAAATATTATATTGTCTTACAGTAAAGCATGTGTTAGATTGTTTGATCCAAAAAATCATGCCCTTTACAAAAATATTATATGTTGCAGGTACTTTTATTTTGATAGTAACTTAGCAATTTTCTGCTTTGACCTAAATAGATTTGTGTATGATTGTAAAGTGCAACGTTCGCTCAGCAGAGAGCGCTGTTATCTTTGTTATGAGCTGTTCACTCAGCATAGAGATAGAGCGCATTTAGGCCACGCCCTCACCGGGGGGGAAGGGAGGGACAATCCAACCATCTCCATTCACTTTGCATAGCGTGATGCTGCCTCCTTGTCATTTTTGACTTATAACAAAAAAACAGAACAATGTCTAAAAGCTGCTATGTGACATGGTGTACAGCAAACAAGCTAAAAAACCCAGAACAAAGTTTTTATAAGCTGTCGACTCCAAAAAACGAATGTTTAAGGACACAAAAGTGGATACAGGCAGTGAGACAGAGCGCAACGGGTCATATTACTATAAGAACTGGAGGGGAACATATTCGGCGACAGGTGAAATAATTCTTTGACATGGTTAAAAATAATGAATGGTTTGTTTTTGTTTGTTTGTTTAGCATATGTTGTCGCCGATTACGTTCCCCTCCAGTGTATTTCTTATAGTAATATGACCCGTTGCGATCTGTCTCACTGCCTGTATCCACTTTTGTGTCCTTAAACATTAGTTTTTTGGGGTCGACAGCTTATAAAAACTTAGTTCTGGGTTTTTTAGCTTGTTTGCTGTACACCATGTCACATAGCAGCTTTTAGACATTGTTCTGTTTTTTGTTATAAGGCATAAATGACAGAGGCAGCCTCACGCTATATAAAGTCAATGGGGGCTGCTGGATTGCCCCCCCCCCCCCACCGGTGGGCGTGGTTTTCAGATTATGACGCGTGTCGCTCTGTCTCTATGCCAGCAGTTGGCGCAATGTTTCTGGAAAACCATTGACAAGTTCATTAAAATCTGTTTTAACACCAGGTGGTTTGGTAATCTATACGGAACAGAATTAGAAATTATTAAAATGATCCTTACTCATTACTAATGATTTATGACCCGACAGTTAGATCAATGATCTATATATATTACACTGATTCATTGTTGACACTCCACAGTAATGTCCAATGCTCACAAGAACTCAACTACTTTAAGTGTGTTCAGTGCTATTCTCATATTGACATCATGCCACAATGAAATATTTATGATTCACAAATATTATTTTTAATTCTGTCTACTGTAGCCTAGTACATTTGCCATCAAACTGACAGCATAGTTTGAGTGTGTAACAACCTAGGCTACACTATTTGCAAAATACATATTTCAGAACAAAAAGTGAATGGATTTTAGTGTATAGGCCTATCAAGGATTAAGTGTTAGAACATATCTTGATTTTAAAAACTTAATTTGATGTTTTAAAATGAATTTATTTAAAAAAATTAAAAGCAGTAGCTTCATGAGGTGCATGAACATATTATTTGAAATTTTAAAGTCGGCATTCAATGGAAGTTGCAATAGTCTTTTCTTCCCAATTGTGACTAATGCTGCCTTCACGTTAGGGCCGGCCCAAGCTTTTATGGGGCCCTAAGCAGAATTTATTTGGGGGCCCCTCAGTTAAAATAACTTAAGATAAACAGTATCTTCTTATATATAAAAAAAAAATAAATGTAAATGTACAAAATGGACAAAATAAATTAAATACTTAAATAATGACATACAATTAACAGTTCAGATGGACCTGTAGGAAGATAACAATAATAAATGTATTAACATTAAAGGAATAGTTCACCCAAAAATGAAAATTCTCTCATCATTTACTCGCTCTCAAGTTGTTTTAAACCTGAATGAATTTCTTTCTTCTGCAGAACACAAAATAAGATATTTTGAAGAATGTGGGTTGCTGGTCACCAACTCTTTGGTTACCCACATTCTTCAAAATATCTCATTTTGTGTTCAGCAGAAGAAAGAAATTAATACATGTTTGGAGCAATATGACAGTGAGTAAATAATGACAGAATTTTCATTTTTGGGTGAACTATCCCTTTAAGGACAAGGGCAGCATGTTTACTATTAGGCGGCTGTTACTTTAAGACCTGCACACATCTAAAATACAGAAACGCATCCGATTTTCTCTCAACTGATTACTTTCACTTTAGACATAACCAACTGTGTTTATGTAAAACTTGTGTGTATGTGACAGTATTAGTGCAGTCAGACGAGAAAGATAAAGTCCACTATTCGGGCGCTGTTTGACAGGCTTTTAGTGTGTGCGCGCGCGCTTCGGGTGTACGCGCTCAGAAAAAGCGCATGTCAGAATGAAATTAATGAAATGTTTAACCGACAAGGCTTTGAAGCACATGCAAATAATGAACTTTTATGATAGCGAATAAGTGCAGAGTCCCGTGAGTAACTCTACCGCTGCGTTAATGTGATGCAAATGTACGTCGAGTTGTACAGTATTGGGACGGAGGCACAGAACCGCAACTGATAGAATAAGCGCTGTAAAAATCAAGCTGTCATTTTATTTGCTCTTGGGGGCCCCCTGCTGGCAGCGGGGCCCTAAGCAGCTGCTTAGTTCGCTTATAGGGAGGGCCGGCTTCACGTGCTATCGGAAATATGATAATTCCCACTTCTCGTGATTACAGCTCGAAATGGGAGGGCGTTCATGTGCAATTTTTACCTAAGAAACTCGTATTTACGATAATTCCGAGAGCACGTGTAGGCTGAAACGGCTTGTTGGGCGGGACTTGATTTTGTCCATTGAGAATTGATTGGATGGTTGTGGTTTGCTATTGCTGTGATGTCATGTGAGTGACAGGTTGTCCCGCCCTCACGCCAGTAAACACGTCATCAGGGAAGAGAAGAGATGACGCTACAAGAGGGAGGGAAATAATTTTGATTAAACATGAAAAATATAATAAAATAATGATGCGTACAGAAAATAAATAAATAAATAAATACTCCAATATCCCATAAAAAGAAGATTTGTCTATTTCTATTTCATAGTGACAAACTAAATGTTTAAAAATGAATTGATGCATGCAATTGTTTTTAACATAATTTGTTTGATTTTAATAAGCACTGAAAATATACTAGACCTATAAATGATTTTATTATACTAAATATTTTACAATAAAAATATCAAAAGGGCACCCAGTCAAGATATAAAAAGAAAAAAAAGGTCATGACAGTGACAAGCTCACGTGCAAGGCTGAAATAAAAGAGAGCTGGTATGGAGGGATGCAAGGGGTATGTATTTCAGCTCGAGACTTCAGCTTGAGTGTGGAGAGAAGGCTTTTATGAGGAAATATTAGGAGAGGTGAAATATGACGCTGTGTACTCGCTTTAAAGTGCAAGTATCTCTGGCTTTCTTCTCCCCAACATAAAGCCTTTGCCTTAAGACTTCTATTATTTTATGCTGATATCCCTGAGAAAATGACTCTAGATATTTGCTCAGACCAGCTCTGTTCATTGTTTTTTTTTTTTTTTTTTATAGTAATGAAGGGAAACCATTGTGCAAGGTTTGACAGGATACAATTAAAGTGCCATTATTTCAGAGGAACCTTCAGATGGGAACCGGATGACAGAGGTGTATTTTTCGTATCAAAACCATTGGATGCCTTGTAATTTTTGCTAATAAAAGCTTTAGTTTTGCTGCTAACAATCCCACTTGCATCTATTCACATTCAAGTTCTCACAGTCTCACAAAAGGCTTCTCTCTCTCTCTTTCCAAACAATCAGTGACCTTCCTGTCATCTATAACACTTACACAGGTGATCAAATGAAGCCACATGGCGCTGTTGCTTTGAAAGTTCTCACATTTGACTCCTCTCACAGCAGCTGCTTTACACTATTTTAGTTTGGCTTTGGCAGAGACTGTGACTATACAGTCCCTTTATATACACACAGATCTGGTTTAAATCATCTCCAATTACTAATAAATCCAGCTAAAACACATCTGCACACTGTATATTTGGAATAAAGTACAATATATAAAAGAATAATTCCAGCTAACAGGAAACAGTCTCAGAACTTTAGCTAATTCTGGCAAGGTTCTCTTAAAGTTATGAGCAAACATTCTTCCAGTAACGTTAGTGAATATTTGTTCAAATTTATCTGGTCTTTAATAATGTCCTCCAAATGTTAGCACTTAAAACATTGTTTATACAATGTTCATGGAATGTTTAAAAAAAAAAAAAAAGTTTTAGTTGCACATTCGTCTGTTTTTTAAATATTGTTTCAGAAATGTTCCAATAATTTTTGCAAAATGACATTCTGTTAATGTTCACATCACACACACACACACACACACACACACACACACACACACACTTGTATATGTGGTTTACGGGGACTCTCCATAGACGTAAGGGTTTTTATACTGTACAAACTGTATATTCTATCCCCCTACACTACCCCTACCCCTAAACCTACCCACCACAGGAAACTGTCTGCATTTTTTGAATTTCAAAAAAACACAGTTTAGTATGTTTTTTAAGCCATTTGGTTTACGAGGACACAGGAAGTGTCCTCATAAACCATGTTTACGTTGTAATACCCATGTCATTATACACATTTGTGTCCTCATAAACCATGTATACAAACACACACACACACACACACACAATAAGGTTTTGAAAAAAAATGTTTAAAAAATTGGACTTTTGCATGTTTACTGAAATAACGTTTTCACAACTTAATGGGAATGCTAGCAAAATGTTCTCAGAACATGTTTTTGTTAGCTGGGATGAAGCCCTCTGAATTAATGGTATTATGAAGTCAGAATCAGATATACAGTGGCAAGAAAAAGTATGTGAACCACTTGCAGAATCTGTGAAAATGTGCAAAATTTTAACAAAATAAGAGAGATCATACAAAATGCATGTTATTTTTTATTTAGTACTGTCCTGAGTAAGATATTTTACATAAAAGATGTTTACATATAATCCATAAGACAAAAAAAATAGCTGAATTTATTAAAATGACCCAGTTCAAAAGTTTGTGAACCATTGATTCTTAATACTGTGTGTGATTACCTGGACGATCTACAACTGTTTTTTTGTTGTGTGATGGTTGTTCATGAGTCCCTTGTTTGTCCTGAGCAGTTAAACTGAGCTCTGCTCTTCAGAAAAAATCTCCAGGTCCCAAAAATTCTTCAGTTTTCCACCATCTTTTGCATATTTGAACCCTTTACAACAGTGACTGAATGATTTTGAGATCCATCTTTTCACACTGAGGACAACTGAGGGACTCAAACACAACTATTAAAAAAGGTTCAAACATTCACTGATGCTTCAGAAGAAAACATGATGCATTAAGAACCAGGGGGTGAAAACTTTTGAACAGGATGAAGAGGTCCAAATTTTTCTTATTTCACTTGAATATCATTTTTTTTTTCATTTAGTACTGTCCTTCAGAAGCAACAGAAAATACTTGCATGTTTCCCGGAAGACAAATTAAATACAATTTACCTTGATCTTCAAATTCCAAATGTTTTCACCCCCCATCTATTAATGCATCATGTTTTTTTCTGGAGCATCAGTGAATGTTTGAACCTTTTTTTAAAAGTTGTGTTTGAGTCCCTCAGTTGTCCTCAGTGTGAAAAGACAGATCTCAAAATCATTCAGTCACTGCTGTAAAGGGTTCAAATATGCAAAAGATGCTGGAAAACTGAAGAATCTGCAGGACCTGGAGATTTTTTTCTGAAGAACAGAGCTCAGTTTAACTGCTCAGAACAAACAAGGGACTCGTGAACAACCATCACAAAACAAAAAAACAGTCGTAGATCATCCAGGTAACCACACACAGAATTAAGAATCAATGGTTCACATACTGGGGTTATTTTAATAAATTCAGCTATTTTTTTGTCTTGTGGATTATATGTAAACATCTTTTATGTAAAATATCTTACTCAGGACAGTACTAAATAAAAAATAACATGCATTTTGTATTATCTCCCTTATTTTGTTAAAATTAACATTTTCACAGATTCTGCAAGTGGTTCACATACTTTTTCTTGCCACTGTACACAATGAAATGCTTTTTTTGTTCTGGATAAAGATTTAACATTCTTTGTTCTGTTGAGATTGTGTTTATGATTTAGATTTGTCTTTTAAAAATGTGTAAAAGATAATAATAAATTCAAAATTAACCTGCTCTGGGCTACTCAAAAGGCAAGTATTTTTATTTCCTCTCTATCAAAACAATTTCATGTTTTTGAAAATTAAAACTTAATCGCATTTATTCAAGGTTTTATATCTGGAATCTTTCAGACCCCAAACAGAAACAATGTAACATACTTCATTGATGACTTATGAGGCATGTTATCAAGTTCTCATGTGACATCAGAAACCATATACTCCAATGTTAAGCATGTTTTTGAGCTATTAAAGTCACCATGAAATCAAATTTTTTTTTAAGGAATATTGCAGTTAATAAATAATTTATCCATGCACATCATTTTTTTTTTTTTTTTTTTTTTTTTTTTTTTTTAAATACATGTGCCCTCATAATGTTTCATCAAACAAAATATCTTCCCCATCTTCTCTGATGACGTTTACTGGCGTGAGGGCGGGACAACCTGTCACTCACATGACATCACAGCAATAGCAAACCACAACCAATGATCCAATCAGTTCCTGATGGACAAAATCAAGTCCTCCCCTACATTTTTACTTGTTTGAGAAGCCGTTTCACTCGGATATATGTCACAGTAGGGAAGAAAAGACGATCACAACTTCAGTTTCATGCCAACTTTAAGGGCCCAAACAAAATATGAGGGTTAGAAGTGTTTTTGACATTATGAGTTGACTTGTGCAATAGTTTTATTAGAGTAAATTAGTGTGACAGAAATAGTTCTTGCATTTGATAATATGATATTAAAGGTCAATAAATCATCTGAGGAAATGTTTGCATGCAGCTGTTGTGGCTCACACAAGAAAATAAATAAATTAATCAAAGTGTCAACAGAAGCAGTCGAAAATTTTGATGCATTACAGTTGTTGATGATATATATATCAGACAGATCAGACATAACATTATGACCACTGACAGGTGAAGTGAATAACACTGATTATCTCTTCATCACGGCACCTGTTAGTGGGTGGAATATTTTAGGCAGCAAGTGATTTTGTCTTCAAAGTTGATGCGTTAGAAGCAGGAAAAATGGGCAAGAGTAAGGATTTGAGCAAACTTGACAAAGGGCCAAATTGTGATGGCTAGACGACTGGTCAGAGCATCTCCAAAACTGCAGCTCTTGTGGGGTGTTCCCGGTCTGCAGTGGTCAGTATCTATCAAAAGTGGTCCAAGGAAGGAACAGTGGTGAACCGGTGACAGGGTCATGGGCGGCCAAGGCTCATTGATGCACGTGGGGAGCGAAGGCTGGCCTGTGTGGTCCGATCCAACAGACGAGCTACTGTAGCTCAAATTGCTCAAGAAGTTAATGCTGGTTCTGATAGAAAGGTGTCAGAATACACAGTGCATCGCAGTTTGTTGCGTATGGGGCTGCATAGCTGCAGACCAGTCAGGGTGCCCATGCGGACCCCTGTCCACCACAGAAAGCACCAACAGTGGGCATGTGAGCATCAGAACTGGACCACGGAGCAATGGAAGAAGGTGGCCTGATCTGATGAATCATGTTTTCTTTTACATCACATGGATGGCCGGGTACATGTGCGTCACTTACCTGGGGAACACATGGCACCAGGATGCACTATGGGAAGAAGGCAAGCCGGTGGAGGCAGTGTGATGCTTTGGGCAATGTTCTGCTGGGAAACCTCGGATCCTGCCATCCATGTAGATGTTACTTTGACACGTACCACCTATCTAAGCATTGTTGCAGACCTTGTACACCCTTTCATAGAAACGGTATTCCCTGGTGGCTGTGGCCTCTTTCAGCAGGATAATGCGTCTGGAATGGTTTGAGGAGCACAACAACGAGTTTGAGGTGTTGACTTGTCCTCCAACTTCCCCAGATCTCAATCCAATCGAGCATCTGTGGGATGTTCTGAACAAACAAGTCCGATCCATGGAGGCTCCACCTTGCAACTTAAAGGACTTAAAGGATCTGCTGCTAACGTCTTGGTGCCAGATACCACAGCACACCTTCAGGGGTCTAGTGGAGTCCATGTCTCGATGGGTTAAGGCTGTTTTGGCAGCAAAAGGGGGACCAACACAATATTAGGAAGGTTGTCATAATGTTATGCCTGATTTGTGTATATTTATATTCATTTATTTGTTTGCTTGTTTATAATAATTTTCGGGACATCTGGAACTTTAATAATTTAGGGTCAGTAGGTTTTTAGATACAGTACAGAAGAGAATTGTGGGCATTCATTGTGGGTTTTCTCTCTAAAAGAAGAGCAACATGTCATATTTGATTTGTCATCACACTCCCCTGAGCCTAAAGCCAGATCTGAGCTCCTGTAACAGTTCTGTCACTTCTCATTTCACATGTGTGCATATCTACAGGAACCAGTGACCCAGGATCTTGAGCTCAAGTCTTTTATTCTAATGTATCAACAGCAAACCAAAGGTTAAGCCATAATTTATTTGTCATAAACTAGTGATTCATCCATGTAATAATCTCATATGTTTAACCATTCTATCAATCATTAATAATATTTTTTGGTCCCACTTTATATTAGGTGGCCTTAACTACTACTTACATCAAAAAATAAGTACAATGTACTTATCGTGTTTATATTGTATTGCAAAACAGTTTTGCTTCTATTGAGGTGGGATATATATAAGGTTAGGGACAGGTTTGGTGGTATGGTTATCAATGTTTATAGGTAGCACATTAATATATAATGTAAATATAATGTAATGTGATCAGTACCTGGATAGGAGACCTCCTGGAAAAAACTAGTGAGGCTGTCTTAGTGAGGACAGCAGGGGGACACTATACTGGGGGGAAAAAAAGCACCGTCCTTCGGATGAGACATTAAACTGAGGTCCTGACTCTCTGTGGTCATTAAAAATCCCAGGATGTCTTTCGAAAAGAGTAGAGGTGTAATTCCGGCATCCTGGCCAAATTTGCCTAATCATCCCCAAATATATACTGATTGGCTTCATCACTCCATCTCCTCTCCACCAATAAGCTGCTGTGTAGTGGGCGTTCTGGCACAATATGGCTGAAAAAAGCTCTATATACAACCCGAATTCTGGAAATGTTGGGATGTTTTTTAAATTTGAATAAAATAAAAGTTGGGACGGGGGCATGTTTACCATGGTGTAGCATCTCCTCTTCTTTTCAAAACAGTTTGAAGACATCTAGGCATCGAGGTTATGAGTTTCTGGAGTTTTGGTGTTGGAATTTGGTCCCATTCTTGCCTGATATAGGTTTCCAGCTGCTGAAGAGTTTGTGGTCGTCTTTGATGTATTTTTCGTTTAATGATGTGCCAAATGTTCTCTATAGGTGAAAGATCTGGACTGCAGGCAGGCTAATTCAGCACCCGAACTCTTCTACGACGAAACCATGCTGTTGTAATAGCTGCAGTATGTGGTTTTGCTGCTGAAATACACAAGGCCTTCCCTGAAATAGACGTCGTCTGGAGGGGAGCATAATGTTGCTTTAAAACCTTTATATACCTTTCAGCATTCATAGTGCCTTCCAAAACATGCAAGCTGCCGTATGCACTTATGCACCCCCATACCATCAGAGATGATGGCTTTTGAACTGAACGCTGATAACACGCTGGAAGGTCTCCCTCCTCTTTAGCCCGGAGAACACGGCGTCCGTGATTTCCAACAAGAATGTCAAATTTGGACTCGTCTGACCATAGAACACTTTTCCACTTTGAAACGGTCCATTTTAAATGAGCCTTGGCCCACACATATGGCTTCCTTTTTGCATGATAGAGCTTTAGTTGGCATCTGCAGATGGCACGGCGGATTGTGTTTACCGACAGTGGTTTCTGGAAGTATTCCAGGGCCCATTTAGTAATGTCATTGACACAATCATGCCGATGAGTGATGCAGTGACGTCTGAGGGCCCGAAGACCACAGGCATCCAATAAAGGTCTTCGGCCTTGTCCCTTACGCACACTTTTTACGCACAGGCCTTGTCCCTTTACGCACAGACTTCTCCAGTTTCTCTGAATCTTTTCATTTGCAAAGCCTTTGCAATTTGACGTTGAGGAACATTGTTTTTAAAGTATTCCACAATCTTTTTATGCACTCTTTCACAGATTGGAGAGCCTCTGCCCATCTTTACTTCTGAGAGACTCTGCCTCTCTAATACATCCCTTTTTATAGCTAATCATGTTACAGACCTGATATCAATTAACTTAATTAGTTGCTAAATGTTCTCCCAGCTGAATCTTTTCAAAATTTCTTGCTTTTTCAGCCATTTGTTGCCCCCTTGCCAACTTTTTTGAGACCTGTAGCAGGCATCAAATTTGAAATGAGCTCATTTAGTGGATAAAAGTGTAAAATTTCTCTGTTTAAACATTTGTTATGTTATCTATGTTCTATTGTGAATAAAATATTGGCTCATGTGATTTGAAAGTCTTTTAGTTTTCATTTTATTCAAATTTAAAAAACGTCCCAACATTTACAGAATTCGGGTTGTAAGATATATCGAGAAAAGCGCTACATAAATGTAACTAATTATAATGGCAGAGGACTTTAGTCCCATTGTACCCAAAATACAGGCAATACAATATAAAAACACTCATTTGTTCTGTCAGCAATTCCCAGTTTAAATAACAGTGGCTTATAACAAATTCCCTCAATTAATTAGAGCAAATCACATCCAATGGTCATTACAAAATAAACAGAAATACTATTGTCTCTATACATCCAAATTTCCTTGGTCTGAATGTGGAATGTTGTGTATTGTACGAAACAATCTAGATATACACTTTACTTTCTATCAGGAAAACAGAGCCCAGGTTTGTTTAGACTACCAGTATGTGAGTCATTTGCCAAGTACTCTATACTCAGACTTTGGTTTTCTTAGTCATAGTGCTTACAATTAAGGGTGATTCACTATATAATTCATTATATTGTCTACTAAGTGGAAACCAGTCATTCCAAGTGATGTGATGGTGCTAAGCTAAACACGGAAAGGTAATTTTGCCCTTGCTAACGTCTTAGCAACTCTGTTTTAAGAAAACACATAACCAGCAATATCCCTTCCCTGCTTACTAGTCTTAATCCAATTTCAGCAACACATTACATTTACTTTTTAGAAGCTGGTAGAGCTTTGGCCTCTGAAGACGTTTAAGATTACACATGTGAAACTGATTCTTTAGTGTGGTGCACAGTGCTCACGCTATGTCTACATTTAGTCATGCAAAAGTGAAACGCTTGAAAGTATTTTAAATGGTCAGAGGGTTCAGAGCAACATGCACTGTATTATAACTATACTGTACAGATTAACCCAACAAAAGTCAATAAATGTATGGTGAAACAGGGTGCTATTCGGTACCATATCGTTGTTGGTTGATTTTAGTTTTTTTGGTGACACTTTACAATAAGGTCTCATTTATTAATATTAGTTAATGAATTTACTAACATAAACTAAAAATGAACAATATATTCTTGCAGCATTGACTAACTTGTTAATGTTAGTTAATAAAATGTTCATGTTAGTTCACAGTGAATTAACTAATGTTAACATATACAAAAAATTCTTAAAAATGTATTAGTAAATGTTAAGATTAACATTAATAAATGCTTTAGAAGTATTGTTCATTGTTAGTTCATGTTAACTAATGTAGTTAACTAAAGTTATCAAGTGAAACCCTACTGTAAAGTGTTACCGATATTTTTATTTTTTTTTTTTTTGCCTATACTGTATGCACTCATGCACACCCATACCATCAGAGATGCTGGCTTTTGAACTGAACTCTGATAACACGCTGGAAGGTCTCCCTCCTCTCACGGCGTCCGTGATTTCCAACAAGAATGTCAAATTTGGACTCGTCTGATAGAACACTTTTCCACTTTGAAACAGTCCATTTTAAATGAGCCTTGGCTCACAGGTCACGACGGTGCTTCTGGACCATGTTCACATATGGCTTCCTTTTTGCATGATAGAGCTTTAGTTGGCATTTGCAGATGGCACGGCGGATTGTGTTTACCGACAGTGGTTTCTGGAAGTATTCCAGGGCCCATTTAGTAATGTAATTGGTACAATCATGCTGATGAGTGATGCAGTGATGTCTGAGGGCCCGAAGACCACAGGCATCCAATAAAGGTCTTCGGCCTTGTCCCTTACGCACACTTTTTACGCACAGGCCTTGTCCCTTTATGCACAGATTTCATTAAGATTAACATTAATAAACGCTGTAGAAGTATTGTTCATTGTTAGTTCATATTAACTAATGTAGTTAACTAATGTTATCAAGTGAAACCCTACTGTAAAGTGTTACCGATATATATATATATTTTTAAATTTAACTGATTTTGGTTGATAGTGGATATTTAATTGTCCATGCTAATTAAGGGCCAAGCACTGAAGGTGTGTAGGCACCTATTGTAATCATTGGCGTTCTTATTATTCTTCTGTTTACGCTCTGGAAGTCTATGGCAGGCCATAGAACTGCTTGCGGGAAAGTTGTGAAATTTGGCACACAGATAGAGAACAGTGTGAACTGTCAGCAGAGCAAATTTGGAGTCTCTAACTCAATCCCTGTAATGATTCTATTGCACCCTATGACGTTATTTTGCGTCATGAAAATTTTTCCGCCATTTTGAATTTTCCGGAAAACCTACTTTTTCGAACTCCTCCTAGTCCGTTGCTCTGATTTTCACGAAAATTTAACCAGATCATCTTCAGACCATGCCGACAAAAAGTTATGGAATTCCAGTCGATTTCTCAAACTGTTTTTGAAAAGCGCACGAACAAATTTTACGTAGTGCTTGCGAAAATAGACATAAGGCTGTATCTCCGCAAAGCTAACTTTACATATTTACTATTAATAGTAAATTAATAAATTAATAATTAATAAAGGTAATCATCATGTTTGTAGCGTGATCCAGGGGATTAAAAACGTACAATATATATTTCAGACCTAGTGGAGTAATAATAGTAAATTACTCCACTAGGTCTGAAATATATACATTTTAATCCCCTGGAATAAAACGTATATATTTCAACCCAAAATGGCGGAAGCGTAGGGCTGCTGCTGGGCGCTGGTGTTGCAATGGAACATTCTATTGAGTTTCACTTCTTGTCAGTATAAGTTCTTTGGACGAAACCAGCGTAGGAAACACGGAACCATAGTTGGTTAACAAAATGCTAATGCCCAAATGTCAAAATTACCCATAGGTCATTTTTTATGATCTCATACATATAAATGTCTATAACTCCAAAACGAAATGAGATATTTTCACCAAATTTGACACACACATGTGTGGGCTCACTCTGAGGACACATAAAAAAAGTGGTGTCATTGTGCCTCTTGGTGGCGCTATAATTGAACAAAATATGAAATTGCCATTAACTACAATACATTATTATGATATAAAATGCTATATTTTATGAATGCATTGATGTACCATTAGGAAACTCAGTATGTGCCATCGGCACCATGCTCTGAAGGTACTCAAAAGGTTTTGAGACAGCGCCTCCTTGTGGTCAAATGTTATAATGATATTTTAAAAAATGCTAATAGCTTTATATAAATTTGGCCTATTGTAATGAGACTGACCTTAATAGATTCCGTGGGTCATGCTGAGAACATTGATGCCAATTTTGCCATAGTCAGTCAAACTTCCTGTCCGCCAATTTCTTTAAAATCATACTTTTTCGAACTCCTTCTAGACCGTTGGTCCAATTTTCACCAAAATTGAATCGTATCATCTTCAGACCATGCCGGTAAAAAGTTATGGATTTCGTGTTGATAGACAAAACCGTTTTCGTATACCACAGCAATGAATTAGAGGCTTCATGCCAAAATGATTCTTGAGACTATCTTTGCAATGCTTTGACATATTGACACCAAACTTTGCGAGTGTCGTCACCTCACTCTGACCATACCGCATTAATTTGGTCACAGTGCCACCTATTGGTCGAAAGTGATAAACCAGTAAATCTTTATTATTGACTGTATTTATGATTTTTCAGCTATTTTTTGATCTAAATGATCTTAATAGGTCTTTACTTGCTCACTGTTGCAGTTGGTCTGATGCTCCCAGCCATGTTGGCATAACTTGCTTGGCCCCGTAATTGCTGCTTGCAGCTATATTTACTTCTATTTTTACATTTAATGTTAATATTTAAAAAAAAAACATTAATAATTTCAGCACCGTTACATGTAATCTTTAGGATATCTCAAAATGAATATTCATTTTATAACATTATTCACTTTTAGCAAACAATTGATTGTAGTTTTGAGTGATTTTTGACACAATTGCATAGAATATTAATATTATAATTTTGGTAACATTTTACAAAAAAAGTCTCATTTGTTTACATTAGTTAATGCATGAACTAACAATGAGCAATATACTGTATTCTTACAGCATTTATTAAACTTTTTTAATGTTAATAAAAAAGGTTCATGCTCATGTTAGCTCACAACTTTTGATCTTAAAAATGCATTAGTAAATGTTAACCATTAACTAAGATTAATAAATGCTGTAGTTATCTAATGTTAACAAATGAAACCTTATTGTAAAGTGTTACAAAAATTTTAATATTGCGTATAATTTTATTAATATGCTAATATTTAAGATTCATTTATTGGTTATCGGCCATAGCATGAAAATGATTATTAGTATCAGCCAGAATTTAAATATCAGCGCATCCCTACAATATAAAGCAAAAACAGAGTGGACTCAATTTGATTCACTGATTCAGATTCACTGAATCAGTAACCAGTGCTTTTCCATTGTACTAGAATCAGTATATAGATGTGTTGTTTATTATATCACAATAGTTAAAAGAAGAAAAAAAATCATGGAGAAAGCAGACTTACAAGGCATAACATTTTATTATACAGATAAATACCATAACTTTTCAAATTACAGAAATACGTGGGGCTCTATGGGCTCGAAATGTAACAGAGATGAGGTTTTTTTTTTTGTTTTTTTGCATTGAAGGGTTCAAAAGAGGATTCCTGCATCCTCAGCATTTCAAATCACATTGAATCATAAATAGGTTTAGAGTCTTAATTCTGATGATGTGTGAGATACAATGCTTGATATAAAGTAGCTATACTGCTTTTGACAAAATACAGTTGTGCATTTCTATAGAAAAATATCTTAGAATTCATATCGTAATGGCTGTGCTCTGTAAAAATTCTTATAAATAGAATAAACCTTATATAGTATATAAATGTTTTCTGTTTGTGCAACATTTGTTTTTAGAAAAATAATTCCTTGTCCTGTCCTGTTATAAGAGCTCAAATCTCTCCTTCAGAAAACATATAAAAAGAGCCCGTACACATTGCACTGCATTGTTGCACAGAATTGAAATACAACCAAATAAAACACGTCCTTCAAGAGTTAATTTGAATGCCTTAAACATTTACCTCAGAATAGTTGTTTTGAATCAGATATACAGGCGTTAGTGCATTTAAAGACTCCATGCAAACGAAAACTAAAAGCAAATGAGGGTTTGAAGAAGAGAAAGCCCTTGTACACTCACCAAACACTAGAAACGATATCTAGAATTCTATATATAATAAATAAATCTTTAATAAACCTTCCAAAGAGGAAAAATGCACAGAAATATGATTAGAAGAATAACAAAGAAAAGTTTCTGGATGTACCAAAAGAAAATCATTTTACAATATAGTGGCACATTTAAAATCAATTCCCAATGACTGCGTCAGTCAAAATTTGCATACTACAGATTTAAGACAAAGACTTCATCTCGTACGAGGCTTTTTCCTTTATTTCGTTTGAGGTAAACTGAAGTACTGTTAAAGACTCTTAAAGGCAATGTCCTACTTCCATACCTGACTTTTGATATCCAAAACATCCACGGTCACAAGCATGCAAGCAAGCCCTCAATGTCATTTATTTTCCCTCCAAAACATCTCACCTGCTGTCACATGTCATACCTGACATCTGAAGCACGCCAACTCTTCCACAACGTCGCATGCACAACGGCATAGGCTTAATTTACATAACATGACAAACAGTCAATTCCCAGAATTCAATAAATAACACACTTTATAAGACTTTTTGATTGGTTTTGCCATGATCAGAATGGGCGTGATCAAAAAAGAGCGGGAAATCCCATATCTCGCATCGTACATGTAACTATAAACTTTTCAAATCTGTTCATGTTTTCGTTCTCTTAAATACCAGAATAAATAGGACAGAACTAGTGTCCCTCATTGGTGAAAGATTAAACTCTGTAAGTGTAAAAATAAATCATATTGCACATTTTTAAATAATAAATAATATAATATTTTCCCATTTTTTCAAATAGTACCAATACTCTCACACAAAAAAAATTGGTAGTTATTTTTTTTTTGCTTCATATAATTCAAACACGATTTTGAATGAGGTTAACAAACATAAAGGAAAGAAAGAACGGTACATGAAAACAAAAACTGAAACGTGATGAGTACAGTAGGGAGCATCGACTTAAGAGCTTCCGAGAAGAACGCAGGAGATGCTAGAAGAAACTGCAGTGGGTCAGTAAGGGGTGTAAGACGGACAAGTGACGCTGGTGTGCGCGTTCGGTTTCCTCTCACTGGAACGGACGCCCGCTGCAGCAAAGTCCCCTGAACGCATTCCTCTGGCACTGCGAGCACATCTCCCAGTTACACGTCAGATGGTAAATGAGTAAGGCAGCTGCTCTTGCCCATCATGTAAAAGTGCATCATCAAACATTTCCAGTTAAGTCTCTGCCAGAAGCCAGAGACCTATGGAGTGGCTGATATTAAGGCTTTCCATCAGCAGATATGAGTCACGTTACACTGCATTCTCTTCTTTGCTTTCCATTTTAACGGTAATTTTTCCCCCCAAAATATTTTCATCTCGTTTACCAGAGCCGCGTGACATTAGACCACATCATTCTCAAGGATGATGCTCTGGCTTTCAAACTCGCATATGTCGATTCTTCAGCTCCCTCTGCCCTCTGGAGACTGCCTGGTGCCGTTTGGATTTCAGAAAGGTCATTGACACAACTGTGTGGGTTGCCATCCAACACTAAAGGAATAAATGGAATACAGGGTTAAAAGTTACAGTACATCCATTAAAATGCCAATGGGGGGCTAGTTGTCACAGGGTAGGGTGACCGTTTTTTCCTGGGAAAATTTTAGTGTTCCGACTTGTTATAAAAAAATCATGTTTTGTCCCGTATTTCTTCTTTCCTAAATTGTCTTTGGTGGGTGATCATAAAAGCGAGTAGTAGTCTTCTGTCACGCAAGACTAAAGGTAGCCAATCTCGTCATAGTATATTGTGGAGAACAAAATTACCATCCAATCACAATTTGCTATCGATTAACTTGCAGTTAGTGAAAGCGGGATATTAGAGAGCGTGGAGGAGATCAAGTCAGACATGAAGATGTCAAAGAAGTGTGTGTACATTTAAAGGATTAGTTCACTTTCATATAAAATTTTCCTGATAATTTACTCACCCCCATGTCATCCAAGATGTTCATGTCTTTCTTTCTTCAGTCGAAAAGAAATTAAGGTTTTTGATGAAAACATTCCAGGATTATTCTCCTTATAATGGACTTCAATGGCCTCCAAACGGTTGAAGGTCAAAATTATAGTTTCAGTGCAGCTTCAAAGGGCTTTAAACGATACCAGACGAGGAATAAGGGTCTTATCTAGCGAAACGATCGGTCATTTTCGAAAAAAATGTAAATGTATATGCTTTATATAAACAAATGATCGCCTTCCAAGTGCTTCCACCAAAACCGTACTTTTGTATTCTTCGAAAAGCTTACGCTGTATGTCCTACGCCTTCCCTATTCTACTTACGGAAAAAATGTAACTGGCGCTGGGATCGTTCCGTAAGTTGAATAGGGAAGGCGTAGGACATACAGCGTAAGCTTTTTGAAGAATACGAAAGTACGGTTTTGGCGGAAGCACTTGGAAGGCGATCATTTGTTTATATAAAGCATATACATTTACATAATTTACAAATTACATTTGGCAATATGACCAAAAACTTATTTCATGATATAGGATTTTTTTTTTTTCATGATAACGATATATAGTTATTTTATTTTGTTATTGGCCTATAAAAAAGAACAAAAAAGTAATTTACAAACAATAGGACAAATATGATAGAGATTCAAATTAAATAAACTACATTTTTCAGGTACAGTAGGTTTATTTAACATGTACAATATCTCACAAAAGTGAGTACACCCCTCACATTTCAGCAACCATTTTATTATATGTTCTCAAGGGACAATACTATAGAAATGAAAATTGGATATACTTTAGAGTAGTCAATGTGCAGCTTGTATAGCAGTACAGATTTACTGTCCCCTCAAAATAACTCAACAGACAGTCATTATTGTCTAAATAACTGGCAACAAAAGTGAGTACACCCCTAAGTGAACATGTCAAAACTGTGTCCAAAGTGTCAATATTTTGTGTGAGCACCACTGTTATCTAGCACTGCCTTAATCCTCCTGGGCATGGAATTCACCAGAGCTGCAGAGGTTGTTGCTGGGATCCTCTTCTACTTCTTCATAATGACATCACGGAGCTGCTGGATGTTAGACACATGGCGCTTGAGGATGTTAGAGACCTTCCGCTTGAGGATGCCCCACAGGTGCTCAATAGGGTTCAGGTCTGGAGACATACTTGGCCACTCCATCACCTTCAGCTTCCTCAGCAAGGCAGTTGTCATCTTGGCAGTGTGTTTGGGGTCATTATCATGCCGTTCAGCCCAGTTTCTGAAGGGAGGGCATCATGTTCTGCTTCAGAATGTCACAGTACATGTTGGAATCCATGTTTCTCTAAATGAAGCAGAGCTCCTCAGTACCAGCAGCAATCATGCAGCCCCAGACCATGATGCTACCACCACCATGCTTGACTGTAGGGCGTCGCCACACATGCTGGACACCATCTGAGCCAAACAAGTTTATCTCATCAGACCACAGGACATGGTTCCAGTAATTCATGCTCTTGGACAGGCTGTCTTCAGCAAACTGTTTGCGGGCTTTCTTGTGAGCCAGCTTCAGAAGAGGCTTCCTTCTGGGACGACGGCCATGCAAACCGACTTGTTGCGACGCCACACACTGCAACAAGTCGGTTTGCATGGCCGTCGTCCCAGAAGGACCATGTCCTGTGGTCTGATGAGATAAACTTGTTTGGCTCAGATGGTGTCCAGCATGTGTGGCGACGCCCTGGTGAGGAGTACCAAGAAAATTGTGTCTTGCCTATAGTCAAGCATGGTGGTGGTAGCATCATGGTCTAGGGCTGCATGAGTGCTGCTGGGACTGGGGAGCTCTGCTTAATTGAGGGAAACATGGTTTCTAACATGTACTGTGACATTCTGAAGCAGAACATGATGCCCTCCCTTCAGAAACTGGGCCGAACGGCATGATAATGACCCCAAACACACCGCCAAGATGACAACTGCCTTGCTGAGGAAGCTGAAGGTGATGGAGTGGCCAAGCATGTCTCCAGACCTGAACCCTATTGAGCACCTGTGGGGCATCCTCAAGCGGAAGGTGGAGAAGCGCCATGTGTCTAACATCCAGCAGCTCCGCGATGTCATTATGAAGAAGTGGAAGAGGATCCCAGCAACAACCTGTGCAGCTCTGGTGAATTCCATGTCCAGGAGGATTAAGGCAGTGCTAGATAACAGTGGTGCTCACACAAAATATTGACACTTTGGACACAGTTTTGACATGTTCACTTAGGGTGTACTCACTTTTGTTGCCAGTTATTTAGACAATAATGGCTGTCTGTTGAGTTATTTTTAGAGGACATTAAATCTATACTGCTATACAAGCTGCACATTGACTACTCTAAAGTATATCCAATTTTCATTTCTATAGTATTGTCCCTTGAGAACATATAATAAAATGGTTGCTGAAATGTGAGGGGTGTACTCACTTTTGTGAGATATTGTACATGTTAAATAAACCTACTGTACCTGAAAAATGTAGTTTATTTAATTTGTATCTCTATCATATTTGTCCTATTGTTTGTAAATTACTTTTTTGTTCTTTTTTATAGGCCAATAACAAAATAAAATAACTATAAAAAAAATCCTATATCATGAAATAAGTTTTTGGTCATATTGCCCACCCCTAGTGGATGCTGGTTAAGTGTGCTACAAAAAACTTTCAGTAATTTTTTTCTAAAGAGAAGTTGTGATAGTTACTTTTAAATGGGGGTGGGGGGACCTGTCCATCCCGTCCTGTATTCCATCATGAGAAATCTGGTCACCCTATCACAGGGACTGTTTCTAGCAGTTATTTTGTATGTTGGCTTTATTCACATTATTCAAAACTGTCTTTCTGTAAATTAGGTAAATTATCAGTATGAACATAATGAACTACATAATGAAGGTAGATTTGAGCTCAAACATTGAAGTGTGTAACAAGAGTATTTTTGGTAAGAGTATGGCTACGTTCACACAGCAGCAGAATACGGTTGTATTTGAGTCCTTAATACAGTTACGTTCACAAACAGTACGGTTATTTACAGGTGTGACAACCGCATTCTATAACCAAACTCACACCTGTACATTTTCAGGACTCACAACCGGAAATCACACGCTGTGTAAACGGAACCGGACTGAACAACTAGCTGTCTGTCAATTCATACAGTGTGAGAGAGCCGCTCTGCGCTGCACAAATGCGTGTCTACCATGTGTTATAGGTTTTCGTGTGTGGTTTCGCATTTGGTAACTTACAGAGATGGTGATATGAGCTGTGTTTCATCTGAAGGATTTAGATCTAGTCACTGTTCTCCACCAAAGCTGTTCCCGTCAGTTTTGTGTTCTATGCGCTACTCAAATTCTCCGTTCTCCACCCAGATATAAAAGCTGTTGTCGGTTAATGAAGATTTGACGGATAAACTCGCAGCTCGATTGGACTCTTTTCGTAACAAAAGCGATAAGACATTTCAGTTTTATGGACGTCTCCATCTTTGATATTACTTTGGTCATTTTCGCTATGGTTACTGGTTAGAGAATACGGGATTGACTTCCGTTGCATGTTCATACAGACAGTAATCGAGATGCTTATGTTAGTTGATGTGTGAACGGGACATTTCGAGACTCACACTTATAAGTAAATGCGGTTGTCAATCCCAGTAACTGACAGTGTGAACGTAGCCTTTGTCAGGCAAGTTGTCAGATTTTGATTTTATTTTTATATATACATTTAAAGGGTTTGTTCACCCAAAAATGAAAATTATCCCATGATTTACTCACCCTCAAACCATCCTAGGTGTATATGACTATCTTCTTTCAGATGAACACAATCAGAGATATATTTAAAAATATTCTTACTCCTCAAAGCTTTATAATGGTTGTGAATGGGGGGCCACATTTTGAAGCCAAAAAAAAAAAAAAAAAAAAATCCATAATAAAAATAATCCATATGGTTCCAGGGGGGTTAATAAAGGCCTTCTGAAGTGAAACGATGCGTTTTTGTAAGAAAAGTATCCATATTTAAAACTTTATTAACTATAATATCTGGCTTCCGACAGACGACCGTACGCATCGATTTGCGGCGGAAGAGCAACCTCGGACCTGACGCATGACGAACGCGAAAACGCAAAGGAAAGAGCAAATCAAAACACCAGTCACGAATTAGAAGTCTAAAATCAGAAATTTTAAAGAGAAATGTCAGAGGATTTTGATATAAGAGAAGAGGAGCTTAAATTTGTTGCACAGCCCAATTTGTTTGTACTGCGAGAGGCGTCTAAGCTTAGGCTACTCCTACATCCTGCGTCATACATTGTGTCACGGGTTACTCTTGTGGAGCAAGTCGACTTGCGCAGTATGCGTACGGTCGTCCGCCGGAAGCTAGTTATTTGAATTTATAAAGTTTTAAATATGGATATTTGTCTTACAAAAACGCATTGCTTCGCTTCAAAAGGCCTTTATTAACCCCCTGGAGCCGTATGGATTACTTTTATGATGGATGGATGGATGTATTTTTTTTTTTGGCTTCAAAATGTGGCCCCCCATTCACAACCATTATAAAACGTTGAGGAGCAAGGATATTTTTAAATATATCTCTGATTGTGTTCATCTGAAAGAAGATAGTCATATACACCTAGGATGGCACCTAGGACACCATTTTTTGGGTGAACTATCCCTTTAACTTCTGTAGGCAAAATCAACGCTCTTTTGCTGATTTGTGAATTCTTTTGTGCTTCATAATTATTTTTACTGTTACAATTTTGCTAAAAAGTCTATAATAGACTGTTTGACAACAGGTTCCCATTATGACAACTTAGCCCACACACTGTGACAGTGACAACATTTATGTGGAATACAAAAATCAATGTGTTAAAATTATGTGGCAAATTATGCTTTCTTAAAATCTAAGACAACATTTCATGTACACTGCAAAGATAAACCACTGGCAGAATGCATTGCAATGAGCTTAGTAAAAAAATATCAATAACACTTTATTTTGATGGTCCCTTTTGAACATTCTGTTGACTATAAGTAACTGCACCTACATGTCTACTAACTGTCATTAGAGTATTAATAGACTGTCTGCTTAATATCTGCTAACTCTTTATTTTGATGCTTCCCCAACAGACATTCTACTGACTATAAGTAACTTTGCAAGTACATGTCAATTTATTGTAACCTTAACCCTACCAGTCTACTAATACTCTACTAACACTCTAATGACAGTTAGTAGACATGTAGGTGCAACGTTACTTATAGTCAACAGAATGTGTTAAAGAGACCATCAAAATAAAGTGAAACCAAAATATTATCCAAAATCCTTTGTTGATTAAGGGAGTGGTTGACTATATTTATATCAATACTCAAATAATTCCAGCTAAAAACAGTCCCGCCCTCAATTTTTCTTTGTGAGTGAGTATCATGTTTCACTCAGAAATAGCTCAAATTATGCAGGTGAAATATGTTGCCAGTGACAATTCATGTTGGCTTTAACATTTTAACTATACTACTGTTCAAAAGTTTGTGGATTTTTTAATGTTTTTGAAATTAGTGCTCATCACGGCTGAATTTATTTGATCCAAAATACAGTAAAATCATTAATATTGTGAAATATTATTACAATTTAAAATAATTTAGTATTTTAATATATTTTGAAATGTAATTTATTCCTGCGATGGCAAAGCTGAATTTTCAGCATCATTACTCCAGTCTTCAGTGTCACATGATCCTTCAGAAATCATTCTAATATGCTGATTTGGTGGTCAGGAAACAGTTTTGCTGCTTAATATTTTTATGGAAACTGTGATACATTTTTTTTTTAGGATTCTTTGTTGAACAGAAAGTTCAAAAGAACAGCGTTTAGTTGAAATAAAAATCTTACTGACCCCAAACTTTTGAACTGCAGTGTATAAATAAATAAAAAAAAGCTTACCTGAAATGGGAGTGTTTCATGTCAGGAAATGGACAAAAATGATTGCCAATCCAATGTTCAAAAGCATTACCATGGCAACCAAAACAGAGTTAGGACCCTGTGTAAAAAGACACATGATGTAACAATTACAGCACAATCCATAAAAGACATCTGCAAGTATAAACGAGACACTTAAAGTAGCCAAACACTTACAGATTCTTCCGCTACTGTTTCATCGGCCATATCTATGCTGGCTTTCTTGGTTTCAGCTAAGCTCTTTGGTTTAATGGAATCTTGTTTCCTGATCTTGGGCTCTGGTTTGGGAGTGGGCATCCTGGCCAGTTTGGGTGGCGGAGGCATCCTGGCCAGGCTAGACTGTGTCATCTCAGGCTCTTCATCTTCTGGTTCCTCTGGTGGAGGCAACTGCTTCATTGGCTTCACATAGTAACTGTGATAAGCAGCATGTAGTTGCCCATTACCTGTGCTCGCAGGTTTGGGCAGGGGCTCAGGGGCCTTGGGGGGCTTTGGTGGGGGCACTTCCTGTAACTTGATGGCGGGTACAGGAGGAGGGGCGGATACTTTGGTGATCTCTGCCACAATTGAGGCTCTCTCTTCTTTGCTTATCTTGCGAGCTACACTACTACTGTCCTTGCTTATCTTTCGGGCTACGCTGCTGTTGTCTTTGCTTATCTTGCGGCTGGCACTGGGGTTGGGTGCTTGGCTCTTCTGAGGAGAGTGAGGAGGTGATGGGGTTGGGCTCTGGGCGGGAGTGTGGCTTGGAGTCGTGCCGCGCCGATAGAAAGGGCTGCCAGAAGACTTCTCCTTCTCCTCCTCCTTCTTAGGTGCTTCCTCCTTAATCTCCTCCACCGGCTCACTGAACTTTTGTTTGATGTAGTCAAGTCCTGTAAGGAAGAGATCAAATGTTGGAGAAAGTTAGGGAAATTACAAACCAGAAAAGGCAGCCAACACAGGTCAGCAAAACTCAAGAACAACCCAAAAGAGATTCAAGGATTCAATACAAGTTAATCCAGTATTTTGACAGCAAACTTCATTTCATTTTAAGCCAAATTCTAGAACAGGGATAGGCTATGTTGGTCATGGAGTGCCACTGTCCTGCAGAGTTTGCTCCAACCCTGAAAAAAAAAAACAACTCACCTGCCTGTAGCCTTAGTGATCCTGAAGACATTGATTAGCTTGTTCAGGTGTGTTTGCTTAGGGTTGGAGCTAAACTCTGCAGGACAGCAGCACTCCAGGACCGACGTTGCCTATCACTGTTCTAGGTCAACAGGGCGACACTTTTTCTCACATTGCACATGACCTCTTTTCTTAAAGAGTCTGAAAATGGTTAATCCAAAGATTCTGTCTCTCTAAACCCCTCCTTTACGCAAGCTTGCTCTGCTCTGATTGGTCAGATGGCCCAGTCTGTTGTGATTGGGCGGGTCAAAGTAGATGTTGTTCGTGGGCAGCCAGTGATATCCAAATCCAAATTAGTGCTGTCAAATTGATTAATCACGATTAATCGCATCCAACATAAAAGTTTGTGTTTACAAAATATATGTGTGTGTGTGTGTGTATGTGTATATATACACCGATCAGGCATAACATAATGACCACTGACAGGTGAGGTGAATAACACTGATTATCTCTTCACCACGGCACCTGTTAGTGGGTGGAATATTTTAGGCAGCAAGTGATTTTGTCCTCAAAGTTGATGCGTTAGAAGCAGGAAAAATGGGCAAGCGTAAGGATTTGAGTGAGTTTGACAAGGGCCAAATTGTGATGGCAAGACGACTGGGTCAGAGCATCTCCAAAACTGCAGCTCTTGTGGGGTGTTCCCGGTCTGTATCTATCAAAAGTGCTCCAAGGAAGGAACAGTGGTGAACCGGCGACAGGGTCATGGGGGGCCAAGGCTCATTGATGCACGTGGGGACCAGACCAGTCAGGGTGCTCATGCTGACCCCTGTCCACTGCTGAAAGCGGCAACAGTGGGCACGTGAGCATCAGAACTGGGCCACGGAGCAATGGAAGAAGGTGGCCTGGTCTGATGAACCACGTTTTCTTTTACATCATGTGGATGGCCGGATGCGTTTGCGTCGCTTACCTGGGGAACACATGGCACCAGGATGCACTATGAGAAGAAGGCAAGCCGGCAGAGGCATTGTGATGCTTTGGGCAATGTTCTGCTGGGAAACCTTGGGTCCTGCTATCCATGTGGATGTTACTTTGACATGTATCACTTTACCTAAGCATTGTTGCAGACCATGTACACCTTTCATGGAAATGGTATTCCCTGGTGGCTGTGGCCTCTTTCAGCAGGATAATGCGCCCTGCCACAAAGCAAAAATGGTTCAGGAATGGTTTGAGGAGCACAACAACGAGTTTGAGGTGCTGACCTGGCCTCCAAATTCCCCAGATCTCAATCCAATCGAGCATCTGTGGGATGTGCTGAACAAACAAGTCCGATCCATGGAGGCCCCACCTCGCAACCTACAGGACTTAAAGGATCTGCTGCTAACATCTTGGTGCCAGATACCACAGCACACCTTCAGGGGTCTAGTGGAGTCCATGCCTCGATGGGTCAGGGCTGTTTTGGCAGCAAAAGGGGGAATAACACAATATTAGGAAGGTGGTCATAATGTTATGCCTGATCAGTGTATATATATATATATATATATATATATATATATATATATAATATATATATAAATATAATAATATAATAATATATATATATATATATATATATATATACACACATATATTATGTAAACACAAACTTTTATGTTAGATGCGATTAATCGCGATTAATCGATTTGACAGCACTAATCCAAATCTTAGGTCATCAGGGGGCCATACATTTAAATTGATATATATGTCATCTCCCATTCACCACTATAGAAGTTTACCCAACTAAGCTGACTTCCGCTTCTGAGAACCCTGTAAAAATGTGAAAGGGTCCACTGGAACCTTCTCAAGTCTATTCTGTAAAATAAAAGCCACTCTTTGTAATGTGTGCAAATAGTTCTGATTCCCAACAAAACCCTCGGTTCACTCTGCCACCCTGTCAAGTCTCTTAGTCCCTCTAAATTAACTTGCAAGCATGTGCACTGAAAGCATAATTCACTGTCAAACACACAAGCCTGTTCTTCTGTCATTTACAGAAGACACTGATCTTCTGATCAATTAATTTGTTAAATTGCTTAGAAAATAACAAGCAAAACTATGAATGACGCAATGCTGAGTTTGCATAATAGAGCTTTCCGGGAAAATCATATGGCTCCAACTAGCTTAAGCCCAAACAATTTAACTGCAGTTTAATTCACTTGACATCTCTGGCATCCATGATGTCCAACTTCAAAGAGTGAGAGGGCATTCTTAATGTTTAAAGGGCTTAAAGTATTTTCTGAACATAATTTCTCACAATAACTTGATAAGAGCTCATGATTTGGAGGGTCCATTCTGTTTCTTTCTGTCTGAACAGAACTTCTGTCGCAAGTTCCTGGCATTGTCTGTGTTATTTACTGGACTACAGGGACCATGGTAGTGCACTGCAAGCATAATTCACTGCCAAACACACAAGCCTGTTCTTATCTATCTACTCATATGACCAGCTATTAACTAGCTGAAGTAGAAAGTAGAATAAGTAGAAGTTAATTGTTCTTAAAATGGTTAAAAGATAACACATAGTAATGAAAGAAGATATTTATCTATCAACATTAAGATTTTGATCATATGATGTCTCATGTTACAAGCCTTTGTGTAGAGTGTTATTCTCTAACCAACGCCAAGAACTGTTAATCTTGTAGTTGCGGAGCAACTTAAAAATAAAGTCCACATAATGCTCTAAGATTGCTTTGATCTCTCTTTAATCCTCAAGTAAGATTCTGAAAGTGGAAGACCGCTACCCTGGGATGGCACCATACAGTAAAATACTGTATTTTATATAAACAAAACAATAAATATAATGCACTTGAGCAATTTTAATAAAAATCATCTTAATAATATACCACCATGCATCACTATAAAATTAACAAACATCGGAACAAGCCCATAGAACAATGAAGACTGAAAAACGCACAATATGGCATTATGGGATATATGAGAGGTAAATATCAGATATAAAATAAATACAAAATATTAATTTGTTATTATGAAACAACAAATTTTTCTAAGGCACTAATGTGGTTAAGCATAAAAGACATTTAATAAATTGGGCTAAACCATTAAAACATTAAAACGTTTATTAGAGTTTATTAGAAATATTTATTAAGAAAAAATATATTAAAAATTAATATTATAGGTCTTTAACGCTTAACCACATGAGTGCCTTGGAAAACGTTGTTGTTTCCTCTAATAACAAATTAATATTTTGTATTTATTTTATACAAGTAAATATTTTAGTTACAAAATATTATGCATAAGTGTAGGGTACTGTAATTTGTGTGCATGAGGAATATAAGTTGACTGTGCATTTTTATAATGAGTTTTATTTACACCAGTGATCATGCTAAATCAAATGCAGTGTGAAGTGAGTTAAAATCAGTGTTTTTTTTAGTATCACTGAGATACTTGCAACGTTTATGTGTGTAGATAATCCAGCAGAGAGAGAGAGAGAGAAAACAAACGATTAAGTGCTTTTTAATAGGGGTGGGAATCTTTTGGAATCTCACGATTTGATCACATATCGATTCTTGGGGTCACGATTCGATTCAAAATCTGTCGGCGGAAGATAGAATGGCAATTCATATGTGAATCGATTTTCCCCCCCACCCCTACTTTTTAATAAACAGCAACCATATTACACTACACATGAAAACAACGTTAACGCAAAACAAAGCACTGAGGAGAACTAAGGGCTTAAATACATCAGGAGGCTAATCAACAGAACTATAGACAGGTGAGTATAATCAGAAACCATGGAAACAAGCAAGGATCGGGAACACATGCTGCATTCACGCCATGTAGTAACTGCCGTAGATAAAGCTCAGCATGCTTTCAAATCACTCTCGTGGTACTTTGATGTCATACACCGATCGGTCTGCACAGCGCCGCTTTAAGTCGAACACATCTTAAATCTGCAGTGGTCAGGTGGTACAGCAGCCAAGTCGTAACTCTCAGAAAATTACGAGTTTACACGTTGTAATTACAAGTTCTACAAGCACATGAAGCTTTTTACAGTTCAGAATCATTACGGTAATTACGAAATGGCATGAATGCAGCTACAGGCAAACAGGAACAGAACAGAACCAAAACACAATGAAACTAAGGCCCTGTTTACACTATTGCGTTTTCGTTTTAAAACGCATAACTTTTGCTACGGTTACGCCTGTTGTTTACACTACTCCGGCGTTTTCGACTTTCGACGCTGCAGAGCCCGTTTTAGTTTGAAAACACAGGAGTTGCGTTTCAGTGTAAATGGACCAAAACGAAGACTTTTAAAAATGATGGCGTGGCTGCCCACGTCCGCTCTGCGTATCCTTGACGACCGTGTAAACAATAACATGGAGACTGAACTGCAATCTTTGCTGGCTTTGTTGTCATTTTTAGCAGCCATTGTGCTGTTAAACTCTCCATTTTTTTAATACTGCAGCTGCCTACATGTGCAAGAGGCAACTGTTTACACTTGTACGGGCATGATCGGTCATGTGACATGCGTTTTCGGTTGTGTAGTGTAGATGGAGATCATTTCTGAAACGTCGTTTTAAAACGAAAATGCACTAGTGTAAACGGGGCCTAAACATATCTGTGACAAACTCTGTGATAACAAAGAGTTTTTATTAATATTTTTAATCCATTTTCATTTCTTGTTTTTTCATTTTAATTTTCGTTTTTAATAGTTTTTATTACAATCTATTTTAGTTTTAGTTACTTCAGTACTTCAGGTTAAACTAAATAAAATAAGAAAAATGTTGCCTTGACAACTAGCTGAAATAAAATACGTTTAAAATATTTATATTTTATTTTAATTTCAAGTGATGGAAATGTTTTTTATGGTTTTAGTTTTAGTTAACTATAATAACCCTGTTTAAAATACACAACTTTCTTGTTTCATTTTGGGGTACTTGAGTGTTACTGATAGGGCTATAGAGGTATGTACGCAAGACAAAAAAAGTTGGGAAACACTGCAGTACGCAAAACTGTGTTACTTGAAGCATAATCAGAATGCATAAACCAAATCACTACAAATGCATTACAAGCATGTAGGGCTGAAAAATGAAAGGCAATATAAAAGCAATCCCATAGGTTTATAAGAATATTATGTTTTTTGTGTGTTGTCCACAGATGACGGCTATAACGGATAATCCTGGCCATATTCCAGCACCATTAGACAGGCCTATGGGGAAGCACAGCCCGTTTAAATCCTCTGGATCATTGCATCCTCGCCAACCTTAAATTAGACCGAGTGTCAATAACGAGAGGTATTCATTTGATAGATGACGGGATGGAAAGGCCTCATCTTCTGAGGTTGTGCCGGAGTTACGCAATCACATCCGCTGCCTTTGTGGATTAGATTATGACACCTGTGCGGTGAAGTTATGCAAAAAATATCAGTATTTTTGTCTTGTTTCCCCCCAAAAAATATCTAAACACCCAAGATACAATGATTTTTAAGTAAATTCCTAAATTTTTAAGCACAATTGTGTACCATAATAAGACATTGTTTCAGATATTATATCTTGAATTAATCTTAAAACAAGCAAAAAATTAAAACAAAAATTATTTGGCCATAAGGTAAGAAATATAAACTTAATTTAAGATATATACTCTAAATACAAGACTTAATATTTCAAGTAAATTTAACTTGTTTTAAGGATGCTTAAACAAGTCAAAAATACTGCTTAAGAAATTATTTTTTATAACACAAAAAAACAATAATTTATAAAACAGCTAATAATAATAATAATAAAACAGCTACTTAATAATTAAATAAAAATAATACTGGAAACTACCTTAAAAGAAGGTCTACAACAACACGATGAGACATCGAGATGTATAATGAGAACTGTCAAGTTGCCATGTGAAATTCAACTCCAAAAATAAGTGGTGGCAATAGAACCTCTCGGCTCAAAATCAGCATACGGCATTTGACAAAGATCCAAAGGCCTCTCTTATGACATGAGAAGGATTATGAAATCTTTTCACCCACAGTTAAGAGACACAACTCAATTACCCAATACTCAATTAAAGTGGTACTATTGTTTCAACCTGCGATATATCAAATTCAGAGACGCTACAATGCAGCACAAACAAGCCTAGACATGCAATCAACCTTAAAGTTTTGTTTATTATCTATATTGTCAAGAATATTAATAGGCTTTCTAACCCAATAAAAGGAGCTATCTCTCTTGATGGGCCATGTGATACAGGGCCCAGAGGCTTTTGAATTTATTAAGCACTTCATAAATTCATGCCAGCGGAGTCTCGTGTGTATTTAAGAATCATGCCATAATGTATTTCATAATGCCAGACATCTGATGGAATAGTACTGACTGATTTATAGTCGATCTATGTATATTTATCTTTTTCCTGTAGCGACCTTCTCCCAACACTAAATCATCTATTATTTTCTTAATAGATGTTCCTTGTCTTCTTATAGAAAAATAAATTTTGATGTATTTGCGGTAGAAATTTACAAAATATCTTCATGGAACATGATCTTTACTTAATATTCTAATGATTTTTGGCATAAAAGAAAAATCAATAATTTTGACCCATACAATGTATTGTTGGCTATTGCTACAAATATACCTGTGCGACTTAAGACTGGTTTTGTGGTCCAGGGTCACATATACATTATTTATTTATAATAATATATGTCACAATCTGAGCCATCAAGGTTGTACTAAAACGCCATAAATAAAGAGAGCAAAAGATTTGGGGGTCATGAGGTCAGGGAACCAGCTGGCCACTGTGCACCTTGCATTGATGAGATGGGCAATGATTGAGTGATTTAAAGAGAGGTGGGAAGAGGAGGTGCAGTCAGAGTTCAAACGTCTGACTGAAGGAATGGACAGCTGCAGTTAGAACCCTGCTTGCTGTCCTGCCATTCCAACTATCCCTCCGTTAGCTCCCCGTAAAGGACACACTCGCTCCAAATATAGCACAATTAACGTCACTCTATAAACCTCATCGGGTAGACCATTTCAAATGGGGCCTAAAGACAACCATGGCGACAGTGCAGCGTTTTTTCCTGATGTGTTACAAAGGCATACTTAACCTCTGCACTAATCTGCCATAAGCCAGAAATGTCAATTACGACTGCTAGTGCTTACTCTTCTGAGCGTGATGTTTGAGAGCTAGTGGGAGAACAAGGCACCGCTGGGGATCAGGCGGATCAGGCCAGATCATATCAGAAAGCCACTTTGTTTTCATACGACACTTCAAATTGAAGTAGGTTTGTTTCTGCTATGAAAACATCATATTATAAAACAAAATAGCTCATATTATAAAAACAAATATGAGCTGCAGTTGAAACCACTGTTAAACAGTCCATATATACACTCAGACACACAACTATACATTATTTTATATGATTGTGCAAAGTTGCTGCATTACTTGGCAATGTTTTTAAAAGTCTCTTCTGCTCACCAAACTACATTTATTTTATCAAAAACACAGTAAAAACAGTAGTATTGTGAAGTATTATTAAAAGAACCATTTTCTATTTTAATAAATATTTAAAATGTAATTTATTCCAGTGATGCAAAGCTGAATTTTCAGCATCATTAGGGGCTGTTCACATCATTAGGGGCGTCTTTTGCGCGCGCAAGTTAGTTATTTCAAATGTGTCGCGGTGAGATGAAAACATCTCAACTTTTCAGAATGCCGCAAGCGCACCGCAGGTCATGTGACAAGAACCAACCAATCAGCTTTGGCCTTTCCGTAACAACATCGAAAGCTTAGCCGAGCAGCTGATCATAGCTGTACAGGACGGGTTTTTATTTCTCATCTCCATAAATATATCTAGTAGTAAACCTAATGCAAGGGCTAGAAATCAATTAATCCTTTGCTGATACTTCCTCGTCATCATGGAGAGCGCAGTTCATGGTTGCATAGACACGACAGACACCACGGGAGTGCTTGCGGAAAGGAGGAGAAAACGGCACGGCCGCGCTTTCCGCATGTTTTTAGATGCGATATGTGAACGGTCCCTTACTCCAGTCTTCAGTGTCACATGACCCTTTAGAAATTCTAATATGATGATTTTGTGTTTTGAATGATGTCTTAGTCCCTTTACAGTTTTGAATGATGTCTTAGTCTTATCTGTATGGCCATAAATAAAGGAGTATTTTAAATTGTTTCCGCTGTTATAATGAGGCAGCTAGGCAGAAAAAGACAGTGCAAAAACTAATCTCTGCACAAGTTTTACATTTTCAATACATTTTGCTTTTTATCAGCCCTACAAAAATATAACCTATGCAAGAGTGCAATCTGTTTATTGCTTAGTGCTTAATACACTAAAGAAGGCTGTACTGTACCAACTACCTCAGGGGGATAGTTGGTACAGTACAGCCCTCCCGGAGGTCTGTGCACACCACTGCTTCACACCCCTATTATCTAGCACATTTGAAGACAATAACTGTTTGATGTTACACTGAAAGTGTTGTTTAAGTGTTGGTTTAAGTAGATTTGGTGCATATTTACTTGGAAAGAAGATGAATGATATGGGGGAAATAAATGTTTGTGAAGCCTAAGCATCGCGAATGAACAAACAGAACCAGGAAACGCCCAGGAATTTCTAATTAACATAGAAACATATGGGCAGCATACTGCATACGAGTTCTGTAAAAGAAACCACACCTACATAAACACACAGAGCTACTAACACAGAGTGCTACCACTTGCACTCATGAAATGTGAATGTCTGGTTAGTTTTAGCATGCGGGGTATGCACTGAAAACGTATCATATTAAATAAACACATGATGGTTCTGACCTCAAGTGTGTTAGTCATTAAATCTAGTGGCACTTATTATAGGCTCATTAACAAATTATATCCTCCCTTGGATTAATCTGAACTATTGGAAGCGCTACTATCAAAATAAACCCGTCTGTTTGAATGAATCTAGTTTGATACATCATGTCTACAGTGATCTGAATTCTATTTATCAACAAAAATGTATATGTATTATTATTTTCTGATTTAAATATATTACATAAACTACCATTCAAAAGTTTGGGGTCAATAGGGTTTGGGGTCTGCAAGGATGCATTAAATTAATCAAAAGTGACCATAAAACATTTATAATGTCACAAAAGATTTCTATTTCAAATAAAGGCTGTTATTTTGAAAAAAAAAAAAATGTATCACTATTAAGTTGTTTTCAAAATTGATAATAATAAGAAATGTTTCTTGAGCACCAAATCAGCACATTAGAATGATTTCTGAAGGATCATGTGACACTGAAAACTGGAGTAATGATGCTGAAAATTCAGCTTTGCATCACAGGAATAAATTACATTTTAAAATAGAAAACAGTTGTTTTAAATTGTAATAATATTTCACAATATTACTGTTTTTCCTGTATTATTTTTCTCAAATAAAAACAACCTCGGTGAGCATAAGAGACTTGTGCACAGAAAGAGTGTACTTCAATTTCAATAGAAACAATCTAACATTACAAATTCTTACAAAACCAGTTTTACTTAATCTCTGAACAAGCCGGAATCAGCTAGTGTTTCTAACAGTCTGGCATTAGATTTCACAAATAATGGATTTTGTGGTTTGATGACAAAAAGGGGGTAAATAAGGTCACTCAGAGAGTAAAAATAACTGGTAGAACAAAAAGTAAGCTCTGAGCAGATCTGAGCAACCCCCGAAACAGCTGAGTTTAATTAAGATATTATCTCCCTAACGGCGATCGCAAAGATTTCCCAGGTACCTGTAAGACATGACTCATTTGCACAGCCACATCCTGTCCAACATGAGCGTCTCCTCTTGAAGGTGATTTCCAGTTATAGATCTGCAGAAGGCTATGTACCAGCCCCCCTTGTGAGTTTGACCTTTCTCCCTTGACCTCCCTGTGCTTTATGTGTTTGGGTGGGGTTTGCTTCTGAAAACTGAGAAGTGTTTCTGGGACCTTTTCCATGGGAGGTAAGCGGCACAATTGAGCTGTAATTTGACATGCCCACTTCTTATCTGAATCCGCTTACTGATAGCAATGTGCCGTACGCACGACACACTCAACAAGCCTTACATTCCTCATCCAGAGAACATTCTCGGTTTGATATGGATGACATTCTTTGGCTGCTGTCTGAAATATTTCCAAAGGGAACTAGAACAATCACTGAGGAACAGTCAGCTAATATTAGTGCTCTGTAATGCTGAGTAATAAACTTTATTTGTTTTTATTAGGATTGCCAATGTAGGAGGCTCACTGTGCACAATTAATGATGTTGTGGAATATTCTTATCAAGAAATCTCTCGAAGAAGTTCCAGATGCCAAAAGATTAGACTTTATTGAACAAAACAACAAAGCCGAGATGCCAGCTGATCATCTGACTATCCCATTACAAATTCTCATTCTTATACCATTTCTGTTATCAACTATTAGTGTGTTTTTGGGTTCTTTCCCAGGGGTTAACCCATCCCATTTGTTTGCCACAATTAATTATCAGTCCTTCAGACTTCTTTTTAATGGTGGGATACAGCCAACTAGTCTATTTTTAAAAAAGAACATTTAATCCCATTTATCAAGAACGTGTACATTACATGTAAACAGCTTGATTAATGAGTGTACCATTCAGTGATTGATGGATATTTTCTCCACTGTATACCATTCTGTGTACCATTGCTGAGATGAGACAAGACATACAGTATAGAATAGATTAAATTAATTAAATAGATTAAATTAATATCCTTTTGGAAATGGTCATGTCACAGCCTTGAGTACATTAACACATGACTGCCAATATTTACATATTAATGCCCTGATAAATGTCAATCATAACAGAGATCAGAAATCCTAAAGGTACAGTAGCAAAACAGCCTGATAAGCTCTCAGGTTCAGAGAGAGCCTGGAAAAATATTTCATTTCACTGTCAAAAACCTGGCTGATCAACTTGATTAGCCAGGAAAAAACATTCATGTCTTTGTACTCTTTTGCTTCTATCCTCAACAGAGCTCAACTGAGCTAGTTTTATGTGGAGAGAAAGTATCTATTACAAGGTTTTAAGTACAGGTGTGTGGTAATCTGGTGACTTTCATCATAGGTATTTAATTTTTTTTAGGGTGTGTGTGGGAAAGTAAAAAGTTTCTTCTGTATAACTGTACCTGGTTGATGGAAGTTTGGAGATAATTCATAAGCCACAGCTCTGGCTAAGTCGGATTCCTGACATGCTGCAAGTGCGGCCTGGTCTGCTGCTTCACTCTTAGTCCTTGCGTGGGCCGTCCTGCACACACATGGCAGAGAAAGTGAGAAAAAAAAATGAATGGCATACATCATTAAAATAAATTACTCCCATTCTACACAGACTTCATTGGCTACCCGTGCGTTTTCGTGTTCAATACAAAATACTCCTTCAAAGCACTTCATGGTCTTGCCCCCCAGTATATTTCTGATCTCATTCATACCTACTCTCCTGTTCGCACATTAAGATCTTCTGATACTGGTCTGTTGTTGATTCCACGGCATAAGTTAGCATCGTTTGGTGGTCGGGCATTTTGCATCTCTGCCCCCACACTCTGGAACTCCATTCCCAAACACATTCGTGATCTCTCATCATTACATGATTTCAAAACCCACCTTAAAACATATCTTTTTGTTTCGTGTTTCTCTGACTCTCTTCTCTGACTGTATGATCTGATTCATGTTATGTATTTCCGTATTGTTTTTCTGTCTGCTGTCATATTTGTGTTGCAATATTGTAAAGCGACCTTGAGTTTGCAGAAAGGCGCTATATAAAATGAACTTATTATTAAGTTCACACGTAACATTACGCGTGAACGCATTCTATTAACTTGAAAGTGCACAAATACTTAATTTTTCACAAACATATTTATTGTCTTTTTGATTGTTTTGCTGTAAAAAGTGTGCTTGTGCTATGTATATTTGAAATCCAGAAATATGCATTAACATATATTTAATATATTGAACACATACAGTACGTACTGTTTAAAGGGCACCTATTATGCCCCTTTTTACAAGATGTAAAATAAGTCTCTGATGTCCCTAGAGTGTGTATGTGAAGTTTTAGCTCAAAATACCCCACAGATTATTTTTTTATAGCATGTTAAAATTGCCACTTTTGGGGGGTGAGCAAAAACACGCAGTTTTTGTGTGTGTCCCTTTAAATGCAAATGAGCTACTGCTCCCGGCCCCCTTTCAAGAAGAGGGCGGGGCTTCAAGAGCTCATGCAACAAACAAACAGGACAATCTCACACACTGAAACTGTCAGTAGTGCTGTTCACTGTTCAGTCTTATAATTTCGAACCGGAGTCAGACAATGATGCCTACAGGGCCAGAGAATAAATGCTGCATGGAGATAGAACAGATAAAGTTTAGTTTAAGTAAGGTTATAACTTATGTTGTCATCTTGCTTTCATCCACTATTAGTACAAGCCTGTTGTTGCAGACCCCATCCGAATGATGGCCAAAACTTTACTGATGAGTTTTATGAAGTTTAATGTACATCACACAAAAGATGAAGCGCCCAGAAAATCACCGTAAGAGCTGAATAAAACACAGTACAAGTGCGCAAAAGTCTTATCCATAAACTCTCTCTTTCTTGCATTAACATACACAGCAATCAAATTAAAAAAACACACTTGTTACAACTAACAGTAAACAAATATATACAAACCTTATGCCTTTTCGGGGGATGCTTAATAAACTGGTAAACTTTTTATTCATAAAACAACTCCGATGAACTGTAATAAAGTGCGTGCTCTCCCTTTCATTACTGCCATGACCAGTATCGCTCCGGAGATTATAAGCTGGATCACGAACAGTTTGTACTGATTCATCCTTGAGTAACAACTTTTTAGCAAAACACGTTTTGTATTGTCCCTTTGTATTGACCCTCGTTCACAAAGCAGTCTGGTGTAAAATGATTTGCGCAGACATTAACAAATTTAGGTATATGGGGGCACATTCCCTTCAAAAAATAAATTGAATCCACTGCGTCTTCAGCGGCTCTGATGTCGGGAGTACATGAAGACTGTTTTGTTCACTCTTACATCCAACAACAAAACATCTCAATCACTTACGAGACATTCTTGTTACTACAGCTGCTCCCGCCTGGAGAAAATGGCGCAGAATGTACAACTCGCTCAGGGCGGGGTTTATGTCAACAGTAGTGGGTGGGGCTTGTGCAAAATGACGTCAATTTGCCCAGAATCTGCGAACAGCTTGTTCTGAAACACTGCTTATGATTTATGGGGATTAAAAAAAGAGGAGAGGTTGGATTTTTATCATTATAGGGTGGTTGTGTACACACACTGCTGACACACATTTACATGTATGTTTAAACACCATGTAAAAGTGAATTTTCCATAATAGGTGCCCTTTAAAGTGTATGTGAGTGAGCATTTCTTTGAATGCTTGTGCTTGGGTTGTTGAAACATGGATGCATTATCTTTTGTACTGATGTGGCCTGCCTTTAGCTGTGTATAGTGAGGGAGGGAGGCAGAGGGAAGCTGTGTGTATGTGCACATGTGTGCACACATGTATCTGTGTGTATGGAGGGGTGGAGGATTCCTCTGCCTAAATAGTACTATGGGGTGTGCTGACCCCCCTGTTTTTGTCAAATCCAAATCCTGCTTTTACAAATGGATGGGGACAAAGCATTTAATCTGGTCAGAGGGCACAGACCACAGGAACACATCCCTTTTACTCAGCAGACATAAGTGATGGGTAGAACACTAAGACCTGTATTCCAATAAATACATAAACAAACAATTTTACTAAATAAAATAAAATATATATATATATATACACACACACACACACACACACACACAAACACACACACATACAATGAGCCAATAATATTTTAGTATATAAATACATTTTAATATATACTTTATATATTTTTATATATATATATATATATATTTTTTTTTTTTTTTTTTTTTTTTTTTTGATTTTTATTTGATGTTTATTGCACAGCATGTGACATTGTTGAGATGTGAACTAATGAAACGCGTAAGATTACAAGGGTCTTTTTCTCAAGAGAAAAAGCAAAGTTCTCCATATGTGTCAAGAAGAAATAATAATGAACACAGGAAATGATCATGAAGTAAACTAGCACATAAAAAGTAAACATCACACACACACAAAAAGAGATCATGATAGGCTTGGCCTCCAGACGGCTTTAATGAAGCATGCATCATGCTGAAACACAAGCTTAGTTATCAAGAGGTGACCTGCTTCTCAAATCCCTTCAAAACCCCCAACGTGCTGCAACACACACTGTTTTCATCTTCTCACAGAACAGCCAGATTGAGTCTGTACAGCGTATGCATTAGGCATCAGGGATTTTACCCCGTCGGTTCAGAGCTATTACTATAACTATTATGCAACCCAGCATCAAAAGCACAAAATAAACTCTCTAAAATGCAGGGGATTAGTCCAACTTGATGCTTCAGTGAGAACTACCTCCAAATATGAATCAAGATGCGCCAGCAGAATAGGATGTCTGAAATAAATCGTTAAGTGTTTTGCACGGAAACTAAAGCTTTTAGTTCCCTATATATTATCAATCAGTTTGTTCCTGTGACCATGATGGATTGAGATGTTTACGGCTTCGTTAAACCCTTCTTAGACAAAGTGGAGGTCTGTTTTAATCATTAACCATATTTCAAATGCAAGAGGCCAGATGCTTTGGGATAGTCTGGCCGCCAGTGCAAAAATAGCTTATCATTGGGGGACAAAGAGGTGCTTTTTGCCCAGCTTCAGATTCTGACACATATCGACCTCTATTTCCGATCGTCACATAATAAAGATCATTGTAGAGTCCTCATGTAGACAGTGTGAAGCATGCAAAGCAAGTGATAAAGTGTGAGGGAGTTCTAGACGCATCTATTTGGGGTATAAGAAAGACTGTGGGGTCATGGAGGCCACACTGACAGAATGTATAACCTCATGGCATTCAATAAGGCTCAATAAGCAAATCCATAACGCATTATTATAATAAATACACTATGCAAACTGTGTCAAATCTGTTTTAAAATTCTTCACAGTAAAACCTCAATGATGTATACTTGTATCATATATGAGATACTGTATACACTACTGTTCAAAAGTTTGAGGTCAGTAAGATTTATTTTTTGAAAGAAATTAATACTTTTATTCACATGATGCATTAAACTAATCAAAAGTCAAGTGACAGTAGACATTTGTAATGTTACAAGAGTTTACTATTTCAAATAAATGCTGTTCTTATGAATTTTCTATTCAAAGAATCTTAAAAAATGTATTTCTGTTTCCACAAATATATTGAGCAGCACAACTGTTTAAAATATTGATAATAATAAGAAATGTTTCTTGAGCAAATCAGCATATTAGAATGATTTCTGAAGGATCATGTGACACTGAAGACTGGAGACTGAAGACTGAAAATTAATTTTTGCATCACAGGAATAAATAGCATTTTAAAATGTATTAAAATAGAAAAGGGTTATTTTAAATTGTAATAATATTTCACATTATTACTGCTTTTATGATATTTTTGATCATAAATGCAGCCTCGGTGAGCAGAAGAGACATTAAAAACAGGGTTCAGTGGAGTCCAAAAGTCTGACACCACTATTTCATATTTATTAAAGAATTTAATATTTCCCCCCCATCAACATTAATTGAAAAATGTATATGAATTTAAGAATATTTTGGTATTTGGTATACATTTAAGAACATACATATACATATTATTAATGTTTTCATTTTATTAAAATTCTTTGAATTATTATTTTTATATTATTATATATATTAAATATTGTTTAAATTACTATTTATATTATTTGCAGGTTTAATTACACTCTAAAAAATCCGAAGAAAAAAAAAAAAAAAATAGGGCACAATGTACTGTATTCATTTAACTGTATTAATTTTTCCATATTTATTTTTTACAGTTGTTTTACCAGTATTTAGAATTTTGCACTTCACTGAGTTGTGTTTTAGGGTCAACGGAAATGTCCGTAAAATTACTGGATAATGTCCAGATAATGAGCTGCCAGTACTTTTTCCGTTATTTTACAGATTTATTCTTTACAGTGTAGATTTTCATTCCCGATTTTCACTGTGGTCTCAGAGACTCGACTGTACATATACAACAGCATGCAAAGAATTATAGAATGAGACACTAACAATTAAAAATCCCTCTCCGTTTCATATACTCCCTCTATTCAAAACGCATCAGTTTCTGTGTGTACCTACTTCAAGACCTCTGGGTATTTAAAACCTCGGTATGCATCTCTGCACCCCTCTAATTTTAATGGTGCACTTGAATTTCACCCCCTCTCTGTGACCTCCTTTCAGGCCAGAGCCGGGACAAATGAGCGTCTATGTGCCTGCGGGATTGGCTGGTCCTCCCTCAGGCCACTGGCCCACATTGAGATGAGCTAACATGGCTGATCTGAAACCAGTTTTGCTAGTTTTCATACAAGGCTTAAGATAAGGATTCTGGTACCACAGGCTGCATCCTGATCACAGCAAAAGGTTCATTTCCACCCGGAGCTATTTGCGGAATCTCTGCTACATTTGCTGACATGGTTTTGCTATGAGCCGGTGCTGGCAATTGGTACAGTATGTGCCCACCTCTCTCTCTCAGTGACCTTCTCCCTCCCACATTTCCTCAGTTATACAGAAGATATTTGCATTTTATTCAACAAGCCAAAATCTACCCCTAAGATGTTTATGTGGTACACAGACATAAATCAAACTCTGATGAATCATAACAAAAACCTGAGTATTATGTATTTGAATAACTAATAAAGAGGGAGGTTTTGGTTATATCACTTTGAATAACAAATCCCTTAAGGCTATGAAAAAGGCTGATGAAGCACTGGATAAACAGTAAAGGGATAGTTCACATAAACAGAAAAATAAATGAATTATTTGGTAACACTTTACAATAAGGTTCATTAGTTAACATTAACTACATTAGTTAACATGAACTAATAATGAACTGCACTTATACAGCATGTATTAATCTTTGTTAATGTAAATTTCAACATTTACTAATACATTATTAAAATCTTGTAAACATTAGTTAATGCACTGTGAACTAACATCAACAAACAATGAACAACTGTATTTTCACTAACTAACGTTAATGAAGATTAGTAAATACAGTAACAAATGTATTGCTCATGGTTAGTTCATGTTAGTTAATATATTAACTAATGTTTAACTAATGAACCTTATTGTAAAGTGTTACCAATTATTTATTCACCATCATGTTGTTCCAAACCTGTATGACTTTCTTTCCATGAAACTATGAAACACAAAATCTTTTCATACAGGTCTTTCCCATACAGTTCATTGACCACATCTGATAATCGCCCCAAAAAGACGCATAAAAGTAGCATAAATACATGTTTAAATGTATGTGGTCAATACGTTTTTTTAAAGACATTATTAAAAATACAATGAAAGGCAGCAAGGGCACTTTAAATTGATCAAAACTGACATTAAATATACTTATAATGTTACAAAAGATTTCTCTTTCAAATAAATCCAGTTTTGAACTTTCTATTCATCAAAGAATCCTGAAAGAACTATGTTTTCCACAAAAATATTAAGCAGCACAACTGTTTTAAACATTGATAATAATGATGAATATTTCTTGAGCAAATCAGCATATAAGAATGATTTCTGAAGCATTATGTGACACTAATGACTGGAGTAATAATGACTAATAACTGACCCCAAGCTTTTGAACAGTAGTGTATCCATATAATTTTTTGCATGATAATAGTATGCAAAATCTTCTCAAGTCAAATGACAGCTTTGTGTGATGACACATATAGTTCTTATTCATTGAGAACCACTGTGACCAAATTATTAAGTCATCAAGTTTAACATGAATCAGGTTAACATATTAGACTGTTTTTTTTATGAATTGGACTGATCCAATTCTTGAGTTCAACTCACTGATTCTATGATTCAGTTAACAGCTCATATAGGGGTGTAACGGTACATGTATTCGTACCGAACCGTTTCGGTACAGGGCTTTTGGTACGGTGCACGTGTGTACCCGAATGCATTACATTGCAACATTAAGGTCGACTGTTTGGGAACACTTCACTTTCCCGGTGAATTACGACAACGGACAAAGACAGGTGGACAAGACGAAAGCAGTACACGATGAATACAGCGTTGTAGCCTAACCACCATTAACCACCAATAGTCGCAATAAGCTCTGCTTTTTGTTACTTTCGATAAGAAACAAAGTGTCATCCAAATTCTGTCCACGAAATCACGAAATTCAAACAGAAAATGCCGTTTTGACGCGCTTTGATGAGGCGTGACAGATCACTGTACAGGTGCCTCAGTTCAACTGGCAGCGCGGAGCGCGAGTGAACGTGATCATCTCTTCCTCTTAAATACTAGTTACAGAATAAACATGAATGAACATCTGAAGGTATGTTGAAAGACACAGTACAACTTACTGAAACGGTCATATCTCGTGTAATCGCTAAATCAGCGTTTCAACGGCGGAAAGACATCACAATAAAACAGCTAGCAATGTGTCATGTAGTTCAGAAAAGCCATTCAGTGTCTACAGCTTGTTAGTTCACCAGAGAAATTAACTCTTTCGCTTAATATATGCACTATATTAGCCTATATATTCATTATATTTTACTTAATTTGTTAGTGATGTCTTGATTATTTAATGTGTGTTTAAATAAATCTGTCGTGAAAATGACAGCCACTGTGTATTAATGATTATATTTCAACAACGAATTGGAGTAAAACATAATTTTATAATTAGATTTAGAAGTTAATGCAAAAACTGCCTTATGTGCAACATGTTTGCATACAATTTGTTATTTGAGTGTTGATTATTATATCTAAAATAAATAGCGACTGAATTTAGGCTAATAGTTTGGGCTCTGTTGTTAACCTTTAATATTATAGTGGCATAATGTTCAAGTAAGGGCTTCCTACATAGTTTATAGCATCAGCAAAGATAATTTTTTTTATCCTTAAGAAACTTTAAATATATTAAATTAAATTATAACTAAAAGACAAAAAATACAATTTGTTCAGTAAACCACTGTTTAATAAAAAAAGAAGCAATTTTATGTTTAGTTTTCTCCCCACCTGCTATACCGAACCCATACCGAACCGTGGCTTCACAACCGAGGTACGTACCAAACCATGAGTTTTGTGTACCATTACACCCCAACTAAATTTGATTCAGTTCTTCACAAAAAGTTGTGATATAGAGCAATTTATGTTGTTTTTTGGTGTTTATCGCCATTTTTTAAACCTGACACGAAGCTTTTCCATGTCAAGGAAAATAAATAAGTGCAGATTCTTCAAAAAGATTTTTTTTTTTTTTTTAATGGAAAACAAAAAACTAAGTGTGAGTAAATGATGAGAGAAAATGATTTTGAAATTATATTACAATACAGGTAGTATAAAAGTGCATTAAGCACATAGACTGAGTGGAATACCCTTCAAATAATCAGGTTGAAATGTAGTGTTTAGCATGCTTAAAATTGTATACAATTAGCACAATGCTTTAACATACATGCAGCGTCTGATGCCGGACTCCCAGCAGGTGGGAATGTGGAATTACGCTGACATAATTAATGGCTTGCTAAAATAAACAACAAAACATAATCATTTATCCAAGCTGTGTTGATTTGCAAATGAGTTGAGGAACAAAATGGTACGCGGAACAACCTACATAAACACTGATGACAAGAATACAGTCAGCCATTGTAAACATGAAGATGTTAATGCTATGGCATTCTGTCAGGCTTATATATTCAATTTGGAAAAGATCTACAGCAGCACAAAAACAGATCCTGATATTTATCTAGTATGAAGTGAGAGAAGACTTTCAGAATGAGATAAAAGCACTGGCATTGAGTTATACAAAAAAAGAGGCTATAATAATTTATGATGGTACTGGTAGACATTCTTGGTGTAGGATACTTTGGTGGGCAAAAATAAGGCACAACAGTGTGATCTCGTCCAAAAGAATTGCATATTCCACCTCAGCCAACTTGTCACTCAAATTTCACTACCGGGCGGAATAAATTAGCACATTTCAGAATTTCCAACACGGCTGAAATTAGAAATGAAACCAGGTTTTCTGTTGCAGGCAAGTTCATACTCAGGTTAGTGAGCTGTTCAGCACGTACATATCCCATAAAGTCTAAAGAGGCAACATCTATTCAGCATCCATTAAGCATAGACAGATGCTTGGCAGGGAAAATAGCCAAAATCAGCTTTGATTAAATAGAAAATACCCAGTGCACGGGCATTTCTGTCTGGATTAGCTCTTTAATCTGTTTTTGACATACTTTGAGTGGCAGTCATTGACGATTTGAAGTATTCCATATATCACCTGCTCACAATAACCCTGGACACTTGTGCTTGTGAGTTTCAGTGTGACATCAAATCCAAAAAAGCCACATGAGATAAATACTAATGAGATTTTACTCATAGCAAACTTCAGCTGATTTTCTGCATGTTCTATTAACATCAGAAAGTGGAAGTAGCCTATGTTTTTTTATTATTCTCAAAAGTTTTTAGTGACATCTGTGGATTCTTTAGAATATACTGCCTTGAAAAAATATTTCATCCATCCATCCATCCATCCATCCATCCATCCATCCATCGAAACCGCTTTATCCTTATTAGGGTCACGAGGTGCTGGAGCCTAACCCAGCGTCTTGGGCCACAGGCAGGTAAACACCCTGAAAGGATGCCCAGTCCATTGCAGGGCTCAACAAATATTGAATATTGAACAAATATTCAAATGCCAAAATTAAATAAACTGCATTGCAGATCTCAGATCAGAGTGAAAAGTATTACTTTTATGCCTCATAGGCTGCTGTCCTGAGTTGACCCGAGGCATTTACACGCAAAATACACCCACTAAAGTGATCATTATTTGATCTCCTGCTTAAAAAGCCTATGAAATCGCTTGATAAGTTAATAGTCTTTAGTTTCGACACATCTATAATGCATGGGCTATGTTTGGAATGGCATACTAATCTTAATATGTCTGAAAATAATCATCATCATAATAATAATAATATTTTTTACTTATAAAGCACCTTTTCCAAGCTCAAGGTCGCTGAAGGTCTTTAGCATATGTATACTTTGCACAGAATGCAAATTTCCTGTAAGGACAGAATAACCCAAATGACCTACTACTAAACAAATGAACAGAGCTGAGTGAGTGGAATACTGTATTCCAAGCGCTTGACTTGACTTTCCATTTCCATGTGATGAACCGGAAGTAATGACAGCCACAACATTAATATCTTTCTTTCATCTTGACTGATTATTTGGTTGGACTACCAGATGATAAGAAAAAAATGAATAAAATTGCAAAATAACTTGCTGAGTTAAGCATGACACCAATGCAGCTGTTTGAAAAGTCTGTTGTGATTACTGGCCAAAAATCGAATACTCTCTGAGAAGGTAATTTTTTTAATAAGTCTTTTGTGATCATTAAAATGTACTTTCTATATAGTAAAAATGCAATCCAGTTGTAGTACATTAGTCATGTTGTCATTGTTATGTGACCTACATTGTCAGTTGAGTCACTTCACTGCCATTCACAAATCCCTTCCCATGGCCTCAAGGGTGATGGTGCAGGGATAGCGTATTTTTGTAGGCCAAAACCTAGAAACATTTCAGGTTCCATCATCCTCAAGGCAGTTGTTTTTTTGAATGGGTTTTTGGTTAAATGGATGAAATAAGGTCTATGGTCTACACAAGCTCAAGATTTCCTGTTTCACGTTTTATTCTGCAACCTAAAATACCTCAGTAAAACCCCACTCATGATTCTTTTAAAGCTTTTATTTGTCTTGAAAAAGGCAGTTGCAAACATGTTGCTAAGTGGAACAACAGTGGGGACATTAAACATCATCACACCAAACAAACAGGTAAACTCATCTACTCACTAGTCCACTTTTACAGCCTCAGTGTGTTTATAACCATGCTCTTGTATATTACTCTAACTCAAACTTTCAGGTAAAATGTTTTTTAAATAAAGACTGAAAGAGTTGTCAGAAGCTTAGTGATGGTGACACTGAAGTCATGCGACTGTAGCTGACTAAGCGAGCTATTTGAGTGACGTAAACACAAATTAATACTAAAATTAAAAGAAATATCTGATCATCCTCCATAACGCGGTCACTAATTACATCTCATATCGTCAGTAAACTCTTGCGTTACCAAGCCCCACAGTGAAAAATGAAACCATATCCGTACTGGCTGGGCCGGATCGGCACTAGATTGACCTCAAAGCTAACAGATATTAAAGGATTAGTTCACTTTAAAATGAGAATTACCCCATGATTTACTCACCCTCGAGCCATCCTAGGTGTATATACTTCTTTCGGAGTTATATTAATAAACACCCTGACACTATCAAGCTTTATAATGGCAGTGAGCGGGGGTCATGAGTTTGACGCTCAAATAAGTGCATCCATCCGTCTTAAACATACTCCACACAGCTCCAGGGGGTTAATAAAAGCCTTCTGAAGTGAAGCGATGCATTTTGTGTAAGAAAAACATCCATATTTAACACGTTTTAAAGTAAAATAACTAGCTTCCGGCCAAACGGATTCTACTTGCGCCTAAAGCGTAACTTACGCGACGCCATGACTTATTACGCTACACCATGACATTCGACGTCCTACGTTATACGATGCAAGTAGAATCCGTATGGCCGGAAGATAGTTATTTTACTTTATAACGTGTTAAATATGGATATTTTTCTTCACGTGACTCAGATCTGTTTTTCTCATGACAGTGTGAACGACACAAACCACATGGAATCAGATCATTTCGATTCCGATTTGTGCCACTTCCATAAATGGTACTAAATCCGATACAGGTCAGATGTTTTGCAATGCGACTGCAGTCTGTCTGAACAGTCATATCAGAATTCATGCTTTTACGTCCCTCTAGAGCAACATTCATCACAATCCTGCACTCATGGGAGTCACTTCAAAGATTTTACATAGCCAAAGTTATCAAGACAGTTGCGAAAGGTAGTCAGTGGAAGTACAGTGATGTATCAGAACTCATAAGTATTACAGTGACCGAGCAAAACTCGTATCATAAATGTTTAAAACAGTGGTCTCAAACTCAATTCCCGGAGGGCCACAGCTCTGCACAGTTTAGCTCCAACTCACACCTGCTTGGAAGTTTCTAGTAATCCTGAAGACCTTGATTAACTGGATCAGGTGTGTTTGATTAGGGTTGGAGCAAATCTGTGCAGAGCTGTGGCCCTCCAGGAATTGAGTTTGAGACCACTGGTTTAAAAACTATGCTCTTTTTTCGCATCCTCATGTTTGTTTGTTTTTATTTAAATATTGCCTGCGCATAGATTCACTGGTTTCCGCGACAGATCACACTATAAATAAATGCGTAATCACTTACTTTAATGTCCTCCGTTTTTACTTTCGTATAACAGCGTGCTGCGTGACGTCTTTTTATCAAGGCCGTAACCATGTCTTGAACACTGGGGGGACCATGAATTTTTTTCACCAAAAAAAAAAAAAAATCATGGTCCCCCATTGTTCGTTTATTTATAGTGTGATCTGCAAATAGTATTTAAAAAAAAAAAAAAATATATATATATATATATATATTCACTCTTATTTGTATGTCTAATATGTCAAAAACGCAAAACGTTTCTTGTCTCGTCACATTAATCATACCATATTAATCAAATAATAGCATGTTTTCAATTCAAAAAGGTGAAATTTCATTAAAATGTTGAATAGTTTGCATCACTGGATATTACTGTCAGTCGCTCAATATTTCAATCATAAAACAGTCGTCAAATATTAAATATTTAGCTACTTACTCGCCATTTTTTACTGCTAAAATGAAAGCGTTGCTTTGAAATTCGCACTCGTCTTCAGTGAACAGTAAGCCCCGCCTTCTTTGAGTTGATTGGCCAGCTCACTCATTCTGACAGTGATGAGCGCTGTTAGACCGCTGAGGCAGACCAGCCTAAAAATGTAACTTTTAAAACTTTTTTTTGTCATCCTAACAACAAACAGAGTGGTGCATAATGGAGTACATCAGAGCAGCATCAATAATATCAAATATTGGGGGGGAAATTTGACCATTTCTAATAATTGGGGGGAACTTGTCCCCCCTTAATGTCTATGGTGTTTACGGCCCTGCTTTTTATCGTTTTGTGCATGTGGGGCAGTTCAGGACCATGATCTGTTTGCACTGGAATCTGATATTGGCCACATTTAAAACAACAATGTGAACAGCTATACAAAAAAAATGGATCTGAGCAACCAATCGCAATTGAGCATTAAGGCTCGCAGTGTGAACGTAGCCTAAAAGCCAAAAATCATTTTGATCAAGTCATCAAGTCATTTTGATTTGATGCCATGGCACCTTTAAGCTTCAGAATGTATCAATTATCAAAAATTACAATGTCCACCTGTTCATTTTGATGTTCATCGATTAGCGAACCTTATTTATATCTGCCATTTTATAACAAAAGCTTGCAACATTTGCATCAATTCAGTGAGATCTGCAATCTGTTTTTATCTTGTGATCAGCACACAGTGAGCACACAGTGGTCACATTGCCATCACTTTCTAGTTTTCGCTCTTTATCAAATTAATTAAATAAATAAATAAACAAACAGGAAGTAGGAGCGAACCATCTGCCTCCCTCACAGTAACACTTCTACTGCAGAAAAACCAGTGCATGGCTGACAGGATGACTGGATGCAATCGCCATGGCAACGCTACAGCACTCTGGCAGGTGCTTCTACACATCATCTGGCCCTGTGTTAACAAATAGCAAGAGCTTTACAAACCAAGCGGAATAAAGACTTTAGGGCTATAGCACGTATACAGGATCACATATACTCACTTAACACTCTTGCGCACACACAAACACACATCTACCAGCAGGGTGGGATATCGTGTATTCAAGCGAAAGCTTTGTGAGCTTAAACACACACTCACGTACGTTGTTGAGAAACTTGATGTCTCTTATACAGTGTTCACAGCACCCTGTTAGAGGAAAGGTCACATCGCCTGGCAACAGAATGCATCGAGCTCCAGCTGCAATTTTAATTAGGGCAAAACAGTTTCCTGCCCTGTGTTTCTCGCCTTCCATTCACAGGCGTGCGGTCAATACAAGCAGGTGAAGTGAACACATCTTCCACCTCACTGCTTTGATTCACATGCAAACAAATCCATACGGCATTAGCGAACAACTCCAGCACACATCTTTCATTACAATCTACAGGTGAAAGGGGAAGGGGACAGTTTACTTCTTAATACTATTAGTATTAAAGGGATAGTTCACCCAAAAATGAAAATTATCTCATAATTTACTCACCCTCAAGCCATCCAAGGTGTATATGACTTTCTAGTTTCAGCCAAACACAAACAAAGTTATATTAAAAAATATTCTGGCTCTTCCAAGCTTTATAATGGGCGTGAATAGTAACAGAGATTTTGAAGCCCAAAAAAGCGCATCCATCCATTATAAAAGTAATCCATATGGCTCCAGGGGGTTAATAAAGGGCTTCTGAAGTAAAGTGATGCATTTTTGTAAGAAAATGTATAACTTTATAAACTTCCGTATGCAAGTCGAGTTCCGGCGGAAGAGTGAACTTTGACCTGATGCATGACGTATTGATGAACGCGGAAGCGCAGAGGATAGAACAAAACAAAACACCGGTCACGAATTTGAAGTCTAAAACGAGAATTTTTAAAGAGAAATGTCGGAGGAGCTTGAGTTTGTTGCGCAGCCCTATTTGTTTGAACCGCGATAGGCGTCTACTCACACCTAAGCTTATGCTACTCCTATATTCAGCGTCATATGCTAGAACTCGATTTTCTCATGAACGCACGGACGGACGTTAGGAAGCTGGTGATTATAGTCTATAAAGTTAGAATTATGGATATTTTTCTTACAAAAACGCATCGCTTCGCTTCAGAAGGCCTTTATTAACCCCCTGGATTACTTTTATGATTAATGGATGCGCTTTTTTGGGCTTCAAAATCTAGGTAAATATCCACTCCCATTATAAAGCTTAGAAGAGCCAGAATATTTTTTAATATAACTCCGATTGTGTTTGGCTGAAAGAAGAAAGTCATATACACCTAGGATGGCTTGAGGGTGAGTAAATTATGGGATAATTTTACATTTTTTTAAAGAAATGAATACTGTTATTCAGAAAGGATGCATTAAACTGATTATAAGTGACAGAAAATAAATGTATAAGTCTTACAAAAGAATTTTTTTTATTTTTCCGTTCATCAACAAATCCTGAGAAAAAAAAATGTATCATGGTTTCCATAAAAATATTAAACAGCACAACTGTTTTCAACATTGATAATAATAAGAAATGTTTCTTGCGCATCAGATCAGCATATTAGAATGATTTCTGAAGGATCATGTGACACAGAAGACTGGATGATGCTGAATATTCAGCTTCTGAATATTTTTGATCAAATAAATGCAGCCTATGTGCTTTATAACATCATATCAGTTCAGAATAAATATTTTTTTTAAATGTTATTACCCCCTTCGACATTTAGTATGTATGGTGTTTAAGGTATTTTAAAAACATTTTTCGCAGTGGCACTGTGCTGATTATTATATTCATATTGGGTCATATAAAGTTCAATAAGCTCTATGATAAGCACATAGGATTTAAAATCTTCTGAATGATCTAATGAGCTTAGAATAAGGTGGTGGCATTGAACAAAGGCAGGGGATATAGCACTGGACGTGAAGACAAATACAGTGGGATTAATAAACAGGCAGAGATTTTGAAGGCTCACGGATACTAACAAAAACAAAAATCTTTGACATGGGGGTGGCCTGGTGCGGATCAGGGCAGTTTTATGTGCTAATTCCATGCCGTTCCTAATATTTACTGTACACAGAGATCTTTCTGTTATTAATACCATGTGATGCTCCAAAAGGGAGGGTGAGGGTGAAGAGGCCGCATAATAAAGCTGGCAGATGTTTTGTCAGACAGCAATACACTAATCTTGGCGTTAAACACGATTGCTAATATCAAATCACTACAGCTGTGGATTATTAGATATTAACATAAATTATGCAAGTGTTTCAATAATCACATTTCGCTTCCATTTTACTGACATTCTACTTATCCAGCAATGGACTTGCCACTGTACAAACTAATTACGGCAGCATTCTGAGTGAAACTGAGATGTGATTGAGTATGCGTTCCATTTTCACCACAGCTTTAATTTATGTGTCCTCATTCCAGAATGCATTCATTAAAAATACGATTGCTGTGTCTATCAGTCTTTTTATGTGTTGCTCATATTAAGCTCTAATAAGGGGAGTTCGGCATCAGCACGTTTAATTTTAGTGGTTGCGCTGTGCTGGAGGGTACGGTGGCTCTCACGTGGGCCTGCGTTGAGCTGGATGTGGACAGGCTCCTCACTCATAACCTGTCAACATGAAGTAATCCCTCACTGCAGTTCTGCCACAGCAGTAAACAGATCACAGGGATTGGGCGAATCAGGTAACGGACAGCTTCTTCAACCAATCAGAGTCTGTTCTTTCCTGTAAGTGGATGTTTTCACATGCTGTAAAACACAGTGTGCTTTTTAAAGTTGGGCCTGTGCCTTCTCTGAAAGCACACCCTAAAATTAATCGTCTAATTATATATTATATTCAACTGTTGGAACATTGGCTCATGCAATATTATTTATTAATATTTATTTATTTATAATACACATTTAGATTATTTTTATGTTAAATACATTACCGTTCAAAAGTTTGGGGTCAGTAACTGTTTTCAACATTGATAATAATATGTTTCTTGAGCACCAAATCAGCATATTAGAATGATTTCTGAAGGTTCATGTGACACTGAAGACTGGAGTAATGATGCTGAATTACAAATTACATTTTAAAATGTATTCAAACAGAAAACAGGTATTTATCATTGTAATAATCTATCACAATAGTACTGTTTTACTGCATTTTTGTAAATGAGGTCAAGTAAATGCAGCTTTCTATTTCTTATTTGACTGGAATAACCTACATCCAGCATTTTATGTCATAATTATTGTTATTCTTTGCTATTTCCTTTCCTAACTAACTGGCTCATAGTGTGTGTGTCAGCGTGTTTATATCTGTTCTTGCATGCGAGTAAGGGACAAATGCAGATGAAGTCATTGTTGCAATTGACGATAAGCATTTGTGAACTCTATTGGCACGTAGGGCAGATGACAGCCAGGCAGTGATGGGCTACTGTATCAACTGTTACTGGCTTATGTATTTCTGTCCAGAGCTGATAAGTTGACTCCATCCTTGCCTTATTTAGTCAGCCAGAGTTCTGTGCTGCTGACACACCAGAGAGCATGAGAGAGAGAGAGAGAGAGAGAGAGAGAGAGAGAGAGAGAGAGAGAGCACAGGGCTGTAGGTTGACTGAACAATTAAATGCTCCTATACTCCCTCCTTTTTATGGTGAATGACTAATATCAACTGGAGCTGAGTGTGAAGAGGGTGAGAAAAGGTGGGAGGAAAAATGGAAGGGCTCTTTTACCTCTCTCATTCTCTTATTCATAATCACTAGCATAACCAGGGGTAAGGCAGTCATTATAAATGGGGGGAGGTGGGGTTTGCACATATCCATACCACATTTAGAAGTTTCTGTCAATTTATATGTTCATGTTCAACTTATTGAGAGTTAATAGATATCCATGCCTTAATGTGACCCCCACAGGTTTCAAGTCGTTCCTAGGGTCATATTTCATCTGAAAAACCTAAAGAAAAAATAAGAAATTAGGAAACTAAACTTATTTTTGCACCTTTAAGATTTATTTATTTTTTTTAATTTACTTTATTTTCATGAATTTCAACCCTAATTCTCATAATTATAAAGTGATAAAAGACATTATTTAAATTTAATAAATATGTATTTATTAGGGGTGTAACAATACTGTATATCATGTCACAATATATCGCAATACAAAAATGCAACAATATGTATCGTGGATACTAAGTGACAATAACTATTGTGTATAGTTCACCCAAAATGAAAATTACTGTGTGAGAAAAACTCAAATTTACAGAGTTTTAGTGTCAGTACTACATTAAACTACTATATAATTTTGAATATAATGTATAATAATGCAATGGGGGAATATTTGTGGGTCCTGATAATGCCAAATGTCTTATGTTACCAGTAAAAAGTGGCCTACATTATTTTAAATATATCTCAATGACAGAGTGCAAGCATACTCATCTAAAGTAATTCTGTATTGTCAGCTTCAGAATCATGATTATTCTTATTTTGGTGTTACCATTGAACTGTGCATTGGGTTACGAGCACCAAGTCCAAGCCTATTCATTTCCACCCCCAATGTAATACCAAATTTAGCATTTTAATCAACAGTACATTTTTTGTTAACCTTTTACCATATGTCTTGGTGTATCGCAATAATATCGTATCGTGTGTTCAGTATCATGATATGTATCAAAATCATGACATGAGGGTATCATTACACCCCTAGTATTTATTATTGATTATGGTTGCATGTTCTGTACCGCCTTTAAATTATGAATTAAAAAACCTCAAATAAAAACAATTTATTACAGTAATAAAAAATAATATAATAAAAATCACAACTGAGAATAATGTGAATTATTTAAAAAAAAAAATCAAATGTAAAATTGCAGAGGAATTGCTCAATTGTCATTGACCCATTTATGTTCCCAAAAATAGGCTTTATTTTCTTCACGTGTATGTAAATGTAACTTTTTTTTTTTTTTTCTCGATTTCTTTCGATTCTATGGTGAAATGTGACCTGGGCATGGCATTACAATCATTCAAATTTGTCTCTGATTATTATTAATCAGAGTATCAGTGGATTTTTTTTTTCTTCTTTTTTTTTTTTTTTTTTTGAAGCTCTTGATGTGTCACTTTTTTAAGGAGTGATAATAAGGAAATCCTATTCATTTGTCCATTAATAAGAGATTGATTAAACCTAATTGTAGGTCCAAACAAAGTTAAAGCTAACCCTGCCAAAGTGTACAACCAACCAAATCGTCAACAATTTCCCTGACTAACACGGTGTCTTATCCTAAAGTGAACCTGTAATGTTCGGTAGTTGCCCTGACACTGAATCTATCACGTTTCCTTTCACAGTGAGGCCAAGTACGCAAGTTAACCTTTCACACTAACTCCTAAAACAGCAGATTCTGTTGACCACAGCAAAAGCCCTGCCCCTGAAGGAACGGGGGGGGGGGGGATTATATTTACGACCCTTTGAAGAGAATACACTCTAGGGTGGAGTGAAGATATGGAACAGTATTACTGTATCAATCTTTAAAGCATTACTAGCCAGCCAAGATCGTAACCCCTAGCCTGCAAGTAAACTCTAGCTCAGCTGTAACTGAATGCAAGTAATGCATAGTAAAATGGCTTTACTTTAATTTCATAGCACTGATACTGACCCAGGAGCGTAAGCCCTGTAACCCTGACCCACTGCTCGCTGAGGGAGAGGTAACCACAGAACACAGGCCACTCATGAGAGGGACAAATGCCAGATACTACTCCGCTAATGGTGCCCAGTATGTGCTATGTGGCTTATTCCATGTTAAAATAAACACAGAATCTGTAAATAGCCTGAAAGTGGCACTCAAACCAACTGTTAACCTGTCTGACCTCTTTGGACACTGGCAGCACAAGTGCTGCCTATATTCTGCGTCATGTTATTTATTTATTGATCGGCTGATCACTAACATGAGGTCAGAACGTCAGAGTCATGAGGCAGCCGGAGCACATACATGAGGCAGACGTGCTCATATACACATACCAACAATCATTTACTAATATCGGTGGTCTTAACCCATAAAAAAAGATTTGGGCTGAAAAGTGCACTTTTATTCGTTACGCCTATGTTAGTGGGTAGGGGTTAAAGGGATAGTTCACCCAAAAATTAAAATTATCCCATGATTTACTCACCCTCAAGCCATCCTAGGTGTATATGACTTTCTTCTTTCAGACGAACACAATCGGAGATATATTTAAAAATATCCTTAGCCCTCCAAGGTTTATAATGGTTGTGAATGGGGGCGCCGTGTTTTGAAGTCAAAAATAATGCATCCATCCATAAAAATCCATATGACTTCAGTGGGTTAATAAAGGCCTTCTGAAGCAAAGCGATGCGTTTTTGTAAGAAAAATATTCATATTTAAAACTTTTTATAAAACGGTTAGTTCCTGTCCTTGATTCTGATTGGTCAATAGCTGTGATTTATTTATGATAAAACACAGCTATGACCGCTTCACCCAACGGTTCTGTGTATCACTACACAACACCCTTAGCAACCACTCTTAGCAACGTAAACTGTGTTCTCAATTGATATTGTTCATTGAAGCTTACTGTATTATGTAGAAGAGTATTGTGAGAAAGAGATCGATTGAGCGAGTTTATTACCTGCATTCAGATTTAGCATTTTCCTTCAGGTCAGTCCTATGTTCATAATTAAAAATCTGTTTAAATGCCCAATGTATTATCTTGTCCTTTTAACAGTTAAGGGGTTTTCCCGTGACTGACAGCGCTAGTCAAAGCATTTCTTAGTTGCGTCTTGTTCCATGTTCAAAACAATTCAGTCTTTTCAATGTAAAAGTCTTCGCTACTGACTGACACACTCATAAAAACAGTCTTTGCCACCATCTAATGGCATAATAATGTAACTTCTGTTGCTGTTCACGGTCAGGGACTATTTTTTCCGGCGGAAGGCTTTTAGTGAAACTTTACTTCATGAAAGTTGCATTGATACATATTTTTGGCTTTAATATTTGTATTGTGTGTGGTAACCGTTTTATAAAAGCAATAAGGTACTCGAGGCTAGCGCTGTATCGTGAATAAGTCACGGCTGAAGGGTGTTGTTAGGCATGACGCGAAGCACAGCCTCAAGTACCTTATTGTTTACATAAATTCAAATAACTAGCTTCCAGGGGACGACCGTATGCAGAACATGCATCACGTAGAGCCGGCGTACGGACGTAAACACGGAAGCGCTGCACTGCGTCAAATTTTTTTTTTCCATACTAAGCAAGTCAATAGGGCCCATAAACTGTTTGGTTACCCATATTCTTCAAAATATCTTTTGTGTTTAGCAGAAGAAAGAAATTCATACAGGTTGAGGGTGAGTAAAGATGTCAGAATTTTCATTTTTTGGTGAACTATCTCTTTAAAACCCATTAAGAAGTCATTTTTTTGTAGTGTAAGCCCACTAATTTGTAAACCAAGACCCTCGCTCATCCGGTGGCTTCAACATTAGAGTGGGAGCACATAAGGACAGCTTTCACTATATTAAAATACTCTAATGTTTGTTTGTGTAAGAATCACCGACTTGGATAATCCTTCATTGACACACTAATGGAACGTGGCTGCAAGTAACCTCTCTAATCCACTGGTTATGTTCATACCGTGTGTGACTGTGTATAAATTCATACATAACTTATACTGGAATTTGGTCTATTGAAGATGTTTGATTGAAGATGTTTGACAAAGCATCTGTTCGGGTGGTTAATGGATGTAACCTGAGCATGTGAGTTCCCCAAGACCTGTTTGGGATGCTATGAATTTGTGTGCCTTGAATAAGTAGTTTACACAACACAACCATTAAAATGTCTGTCTAGTATGGCTCTTGGCAAGGGAACAGACATCACAATAGTATATATGAGATGCATGACCCCATAACTGCTCCCTGTGTGTTTGAGCTATGGACAAATAATAGACATCAATCCTCAAAAAGGTTGCTTGTAAAATTCAGACCTCCTAAAGAAGATCGAACAAAAGAAATCTGTTAAAAACACCTGAGCTTTGCTGAACATTGTTGGGGTGACTGTGAAGCAACATCTAAAAATAGGTCTATGACATATGATTAATGAATAACATCTAAATAGTTGCCCCATACGCCATATGTCTGAACCATGCAGACATCACAGCTTAACAGTACAAGCAGTAACAATCTTGGGAATGTTACAGAAGCCTAGACGTGGCTGGTGCGCTTGATCACAACAGTTAAATCAACCTGTCATGATTGCACAACATGATATATTAATAATTCTTGATGTCTCTACAGTTGTGATAGTCAAGTCATGTATTCTTGTTATAATGTCTGTCATCATTTGCTCACCCTCGTGCCATTCCAAAAACATTTGACTTTCTTACAAAAGAGAAGAATGTACTGGCCATATAATGACAGTAAACGGGGATCCAAGATGTTGAGCTTCAAAATGACAAAAACACACCATTAAACTATCAGGAAAGTTGTCCATACGACTCATGTGCTATATACCATTTCTTTTAAAGCCATATAGCCTAGATTTTTGTGACTAACAGACCAAAATTTGGCCGATAGTTTTCTTTTCTGTAGAAAACTTCAGAATTGAATTGACCCTCATTTCTGAAGCAGTCCGCCGTAAGACGGCATGGCAACAACACTCTACTACAACAACTCTTCCTCTTCTCTAAAGCAACCCAACATGGCCTCACCCCCTTTGTTGCGTGTTCCCGTGGGGCAGGGTTTTGGTAAATTTTGTGGTTTGTGATGTCATCATTTTATTTTTATTTTATTATTTTTAGACTATTTTAGTATTTATTAATATTTTGAATAGGCTTTTTTTATATTAGTTTTCATTTTAGTTTTATTTTATTTAAGTTTTAGTAATTTTATGCACTTGTCATTTTTATTCATTTTATTTTTTAATATTTCTATTTCAGTTTTAGTTTTTCATGTATATATTTTTTTTTTTTTGATTTAAGATTTTTTTTTTTTAATTAACGGAAACTATTTTTAATAGTTTTAGCTTTAATTAACAGTAACACTACAGTGGAGGGGAATATTTAAAGGGGACCTATTATGCCCCTTTTCACAAAATGTAATATAAATTTTCTGGTGTCCCCAGAATGTGTCTGTGAAGTTTCAGCTCAAAATACCCCACAGATCATTTATTATAGCTTGTCAAATTTGCCCCTATTTGGGTGTGAGCAAAAACACGCCGTTTTTGTGTGTGTCCCTTTAAATGCAAATGAGCTGCTGTTCTCAGCCGCTTTCCAGAAGAGGGCGGAGCTTTAACCGCTCATGCTTCGGTTGCTCAACAACAACAAAGCTGGAGAATCTCACGCAGCCAAAATGACTTTTGTCAGTAACGGTGTTCAGCCTTACATTGTTCAAACCGGAGTCGGACACTGATGGAGAGATTCAGGAAGAAGTTTTAGAATGCATCTGGACGATTCTGAACGGTTAGTGGATAAATTTATGTAGTTGTTGTGGAGTTGATTCAAATCATCGACTAGCATGTGCCGTCATGTTAATGTTTTGTGCAAATCCAGCTTTGAATTGACCCTCGTTTGTGAAGCAGTCCGGCGTAAAATGACGGCAAGGTAACAACAATCTACAACTCTTCCTCTTCTCTAAAGCAGCCCAACATGGCCTCACCCCCTTTGTAGCGTGTTCCCGTGCGGCAGGGTTTATGTAAATTTTGTGGTTTGTGATGTCACCAACCCAAGAATAAGATGTTGTTTATGCTCAAACAGCAACATTACACACTAACTAAAGTTAAAAAAAAGTGAAATCATAATCAAGGACCCCTTTAAATTAGGGTCTGTTTTTTTTTTTTTTTTCACACAAAACTATTATGTGGCTTCAAAAGACGTAATTTTGTTATTTTGTTGCCATTTTAGAGCTCAACAGCACAGATTCCCATCCACTTTCATTACATAAAAAAGTGGGCAGGACATTCTTCAACATATCTCCTTTCGCATTCCACTGAAGAAAGAAACTAATACAAGTTTAAAACAAAATGAGCGTTAATAAATGATGACAATTTTCATTTTTGGCCCTAAAGAGGAGATTATTAGCAAAGAGGTTGCCCTACCTTGAAACTGCTATTTCCACTTTCGTCCTGGCGATAGCTGCCGCCCTTCGAGCCCCCTCCACGGCCCTGTCCACTTTTTCTTTAGTTTTATGGTTTTTAAGAGGAATAAGCTGCTTCCTTATCCCACGCACCAACACGTTATTTTTATACTTCCCCTCCTCTTTGGTTCCATCTGGGAATATTGTGCATCCGTATCCATGCCTCTTGTTGTTCATCCATTCCCCTTCATACTTCAGCCCATTGGATCTCTCACTGACTCCAAACCCATTGCGCTTGTCATTCTTCCACTCGCCCATGTAGGACTCAGTGGTGGTGGCATCCACATGGTCCTCCATGGGGGTGTACTCTTCGGGCACCTCTCCGTCTCCATAGCTGATGGTGGAGTTGGCGTCGCTGGAGCTGATGCGGCTCATGGTGGCATCACTACGTGCAGAGCTCCGTTTGCTAGAGATGGACGTTTTGGAGTCAGATTTCCGTAGCTGGCGGAGGCTGCCGAAGAGGGACCCGCGGCGGAACAGGCCCTTCTTCTTCCCGGTGACGACTTCGGTGTCGCTGTGAAAATTCAGCACGAAACCACCACGGCTTCCAACTGGCGTGTCGGGTACCGTATCCTGCAGAACGGCGCCATTGCTTTGCACACTCCTTAGGGAGGCCAGGGAGGTGCGAAGCGGAGAGCGTATAATGGTGGCCATTCCATAAGGCACGCTCTGTCGCACACCGTAGCCATGCCTCATGCCCCCCATCCACTGGCCTTGATAAGTGCCTTATGAAACACAAAATACTGTTAAACTCGTGGAGATCAAGTAAATGAACAGTGCAAGAAGTTTCATACCCTGGTAAAGTTGGTTTGAAACGTATTCATTATTTTAGTCTCAATGATAATCTTAATGATAAAAAAGCATGCATTTTAGGCACATTAGCATATCAAGTATCAATTAATTTTAGTTGCATGACAATTATGTTTTATGTTCATCAGAGCTTCCCTAATCTAAAATCACTGACACAATTTACACACAATATCAGCAAGGACATTTGGAAACTAATGTGCCTCAAAAATGCAAAGCATTAGGTAAATGTTGGATGTCACATTGCGATGCCATGAAATGCATTGAGTTTAATATACAATCTTGCTCAAATTATGTCATGTGCAAAGTACTATATGTTGTGCATTTATGTATATTCATTCTCCGTCACCAGCATTTGTTTAGTGTACTTTGAAAGCATTAGGTTTTATTTACACCCAATGGTAATGACCTATGACCTGACAGTTGGCCAAAACATAAATAGAGTTAGGAATTTTGAATCGGTTCTTTTTCATGCTATTCTATTCCATTAAATTTCTTAAAATTGCATTCTTATGGAATTGCATCCTAATATTTAGTGTAAAGACCTTTACTGAATCTACAGCAGGAAACATACATCAACCAGTGAAGTCTGATTCCCGAACGAATGATTCTCATGAGCCGGTTCTTATTATTGAGCAAAAACCTAGTGTGTGCACCATTCCCAAGCAAATGACTCTCATGAATCGGCTCATTTTAGAGAATATATAATTAATCTCTATTCATAGACTATCAATGTACATAATATATTAGTTGTTTTTTTTCCACAGTGTCTTGATAAATGTTTATTTTATATTATATATAAATTTATTTTATTATTTTATCTTATTTTATTCATTACATAGCACCTTATTTTAATAGTATTTTAATATTATTGTAATATTGTAGATTTATTTTTCTTGTCATTATTTGTTTTGTGTATAATGCTTTGGCAATATTGTCTGTAAATACAATCATGCCATTAATGTACTTTAAATTTAAATAAATAAATAAAAAACACAGTGAGGTGTGTGTCCGATTTTCAAACGAATGACTCGTATGATCCGATTCGCTTAAGTGAATCAAAAACATTCAAGACTCCCGAACAAATCATTCTTACGAGCCGGTTCTTTTTAGTGAATCAAAAACGATTATGGATCAGTCGGACTGGTTTCTGAATTAATCTGACTCATTTACTGAACCGCAAGTTATTACTTTCGTCTTGTCCGAATCGAAAAGAAGCAACAGCTGTTAGTGTTATGTTGCACTTATGGCTCGTGAGGCTTAAATCAGCGTTACTGACTGGCTGTTCATATGACAAATTGTAGTCAAAGACATGAGTTTTGCTGTATGAATGGATGAATTAATGAATGAATGAATGAACGAAATACGTTATATTTTTGGTTTGTTTAGGCCTACTATTATAATATACAGTTAAGACATGCATTTGTATTTTCTTTTTACAGAATAAAATTGATGCCTGATTTGTTTTATCTGTAATGATCATTTGACAACAAGCTGCTGAGAGCAGTAAATCAAAAAAAAAAAAAAAATGTTTTTTTCCAAACGCTACTTCCTCAAAAGTACTAAAAGAATCATTAATTTGACATTAAAGAAAGGAACCGTAATCGTTTAATTGCTTACGATTCGCATCCCTAAACATACAGATGACATTTGTAAACAGCAGTGGCACTTACCACCATCCCCATAGGTTTCGACTCCATAGCCATCCTGTAGTCCATTACTCCACGTCCCATCGTATCTAGCAGGTGTATCGGTGCTCTGCCGAACTCCATAGCGACCCTTGAACCCGTGACTCCACTCCCCACGATAAAGCCATTTCCCCTTGGTCTCAACACCAAGCCCGTGGCGTTTGCCTTGCGACCAATAGCCCTGGTATGTATTCCCGCTGGGCCAGGTGTAGACCCCGACTATCTCAAAACCGTGGGACCAGGACCCGGCGTACTCGCCTTGACCCTTGGGTCCCGTGCAGATGCCGTGTCCGTGGGCTTTCCCGTCCTCCCATCCGCCACAGAAAGTGCCTCCATCGTCGAAGTCGAACCGTCCGCCCGTCATTCAGAATGGGATGAAAATAAAAACAGTCGTAACGTTGCCGTGCGCTTCTTCTCGTCTTTTTCTTTCATTAAACCTTTTTTCCCCCAGCCGTGTTCAGCAGCAACGATGAAACTTGGGAGAATTAATCACAATGGAGATGCTGTTGGTTGGGTTGTGAGAGTATGAATGAGGAGGCAGGTTTAGTGCATCATTACCGAAGCCGCACACGCTGGAACCGCCGCTGCGTTTCACCGACTCCCTCCGCTCGCAGGCGCTGCGCAGAGCAGACACAACGGACCGCGGCTCAGCAGCGAAAGACGCTGCCAATCCTCCCGCGTCATCACAGCGGCCACGCCCACTTCACCCTCAGTGAGTGGGCGCATGGTTCCAAGTGTTCTTTGATTTGACTCTTTTCCTTCAGAAATGTTTTGGTCTTCTTTATTTGGTAGAAATAAAGCATGGAAAACGAAAATGTATCAATAACAAATTTAAAGAAGTAGCCTATACTACAGAAATTTACCAATTAAACGACTTGCAATTATACTTAACCTTCTGGAACAAACTAAAAACTGTATTCTTACTAGAATGTTCTTTATTTTTGTAATTCAATTTTCCTTTATATCAAAATTATGCCTTGAGGCAGTGGTTCTCAACCAGGAGCCCAGGAGCCACTAGGGGGCCTCAGCATACTTCCAAAGATGATTTTAAATTCTTTAAAATAAATTACAATAATCTAACTTAATTAAAAGCCTACAAACTGCTACGAGGTACAACATCACGTTGCATTATTTTGTTCTCATTTTAATTTGTCTCCTTAACTACTGTTGTTTTCAAACATAAAGTTCTTGAAATGTCTGGAATCAAAACTAATTGTGGTTAATTATATTCATAGATTTTGAATATTGTCATTGACATTGGGGCTTGAAGACCACAACATACTTAATATTGATATTATATGTAAGAAAAACAGTGTAAATATGTGACTAATTCTTTTTCAGGTTTGATACCTGTTTTGTTACTTAAAGCTTGAACCCCATTCATTTTTGTATGAAATAGATTATATTTCTATTAGTTGCAAATCATAAATTATGGAAAAAAAACTTCTCAACAGTAAAAAAAATGTCAACATTCTCAACAGTTTATAACAGTTTGTAATAAACGGCTTAATGTAATTTGATAGAGAAGAACAGTCTACAGAGACATCTGCTGGTTCATTTAAAAAGTGCACTCCAATGACAATTCATACATTATAAATATTCACTGTTAAATAAAGCTGTTCGCTACTTTTATTTGAGAGCACTATAAATGCAATAATTTGGTTTTATTTCATTTAAATAGAAAAAAAAAAGTATTTATTTCATTATTATGAATGTGGATGAGTGTCCTTTAAGAAGTTGGGTACCACCACTGGAGGCTGCGCTGTTCAACACACTGGCTGTGTCTTAAAACCTAGTGAGTTGCCTACCTAGACATCATTTGTGGGCATCATAATCTCGCGCAAGTAGGTTCAAGGCGCAGAAGAATACGCGGGTACGCGCCTGTGATGGCCATCAACGCTGCAAGCGTGTACTTATGGTCAAAAATGCTGCACGCGCGTAGGATATACAAACATACCTGCCGTATTTAACTAGGTTTTGAGACACAGCCACTGATTGATAAAATGGCGGAGGAAAACATCGGTGAATCTCAGGAGGAGAAGGAAATCCTTATTAAGAAGGATACACATGACAGCGGTGAGGTTGTCGAGAGCACAAAAAACAAAGAGTCCAAACTGATATTGTACCACTGGACTCAGTCATTCAGTTCTCAGAAGGTAAGCGATCCCATAATTCAACATTACTGGCGTAGGCAGCATCAGGGTGGATGCAGTCTGTTGTTTTGATTGTGAAATTCACATACTTTTAATCACCTGGCCTTGTTTGGATTATTCCTCTATTCATATGGCTGTCTCAATTAAACAATTGCTGATTGACAGCATGCATGTTAATTATTCATAGATTATACATTATTAATGATGCAGGATGATGCAAGTGTGTAGGCTGTGTGGAATTACTGGAATCATAACTGACAGATAAATATTAGATGCCTGAATCACAACTATATTGTAAAATTGTAAAACCAGAGAATGGCCTCCCAGCTAATAGTGAACGTTCTGGCAAGGTTCTCCTAAAGTTATGAACAAACATTGTTCCAGGAAAGTTAGTAGAACGTTCATTCAATGTTATCTGGTCTGTAATAATGTTCTCAAAACATTAGGACAAAAACATTATTTAAATTTCATCCATATGAGGTTATTTTTTTTCTGAAATGTATTAGTTGGACTTTCATCTAACATTTTTTTAAATGTTACTACTTGTTTCAGAATGAACATTCAAAAGTAAGTAACGTTCCCACAATGTTTGCAAAATGATAAAATGGCATGTTTCCTTGAATAACCAAGAAAAAAAAACGTCTTTAAAACATTTAAAAAACTTTTTTTTGAATATTTTGAATTTTCTGAGAACATTCAGAAATAACATTTTTGTTAGCTGGGCTGCTGTTGTTTTTTTGCCAATGAGACTGATGTTTCAGTCTTTCTAAGGTATGAAATTCTAATGAAATGGCCAAACAAATGAACATTATGTTTCTGTCATAGGTGAGACTGGCAATAGCTGAGAAAGGTCTTCATTGTGAAGAGTATGATGTGAGTCTGCCTCTGAGTGAACACAATGAGCCCTGGTTTATGCGTCTGAACCCCACTGGTGAGGTTCCTGTGCTGGTTCACAATGACAATGTCATCTGTGACCCCACACAAATCATGGACTATTTGGAGCAGAACTTCTGTGATGGTAAATGCTTACGATTAGGGCTTAATGTTTTGTGTAAAACAGTATTTACATTCCAGAATGCATGAATTTAAAAAAAAAAAAAAAAAAAAAAGTGTATATATATATATATATATATATATATATATATATATATATATATATAATAGTAATAAATAAAAAATAAATAATATGAATTATATCTATACTACTGGTCTGGAAGTTTGGAATAGTTATGATTTTTGAAACAAGGCTGCATTTCTTTGATCAAAAATACAGTAAAAACAGTAATATTATGAAAGATTACTACAATTTAAAAGAACTGTTTTCTATTTTAATGTATTTTAAAATGTAATTTATTACTGTGATTGCAAAGCAGTGTCACATAAATTCCTCACAGGAATACATTTTAAAATATTCAAATAGAAAAAGTTATTGTAATATTCCACATTATTACTGTTTTACTGTATTTTTGATCAAAGAAATACAGCCTTGGTGAGCAGAAGAGACTCCTTTCAAAAACATTAAAAATCTTAATGATTCCGAACATTTTGACCAGTAGTGTGTATATATTAAATTAAAATAAACTGTTGAAAATGTTTCTGTTATTGTTTTAAAGTAAAAAGAAACATTAAGCTTTTTTCTTAGTGATTTAATAATTCATGCATCAGAGAGTTTAATGAATGCAAGAATAAACAAATTAACAGCTGATTTCCATGTGTTAAAGGGTTAGTTCACCCAAAAATGAAAATTCTGTCATTTATTATTACTCACCCTCATGTCGTTCCACACCCGTAAGACCTTCGTTCATCTTCAGAACACAAATTAAGATATTTTTGATGAAATCCGATGGCTCAGTGAGGCCTCTATTGCCAGCAATGTCACAGAATCTCTCAAGATCCAGAAAGCTACTAAAGACATATTTAAAACAGTTCATGTGACTACAGTGGTTCTACCTTAATATTATAAAGCGACGAGAATACTTCTGTGCGCCAAAAAAACAAAATAACGACTTTTCAACAATATCTAGTGATGGGCGATTTCAAAACACTGCTTCATGAAGCGTCGAAGCTTTACGAATCTTTTGTTTTGAATCAGTGGTTCGGATCGCGTAAACAAAGCCTCGTTTACTGAAATCACATGACTTTGGCGCTCCGACCCACTGATTCGAAACAAAAGATTCGTAAAGCTTCATGAAGCAGTGTTTTGAAATCGCCCATCACTAGATATTGTTAAATAAAGTCGTTATTTTGTTTTTTTGGCACACAAAAGGTATTCTCATCGCTTTATAATATTAAGGTTGAACCACTGTAGTCACATGAACTGTTTTAAATATGTCTTTAGTACCTTTCTGGATCTTGAGAGGTTTGGTGACATTGCTGGCAATAGAGGCCTCACTGAGCCTTTGGATTTTATCAAAAATACACAAATAATTTGTGTTCCGAAGATGAACGAAGGTCTTACAGGTGTGGAACAACATGAAGGTGAGTAATTAATGACATTATTTTCATTTTTGAGTGAACTAACCCTTTAATAGCTGCAATTTTTTGCTACTATGTGTTTATGTTTGTTTTAAGTTTGAGCAGTTTTTGCTGTGTTCAGTGCATTTGTTGTCTTCTTTTCAGTTGGTTGCATTTATGTTTGCATGCACCATGTTAAGTTCAGCACTCCTGTGCAGAATTTTGGATAACATGAGAGGCATTGGAGGGTGAGTCAAAGATATTTATCATGGCAGGGTAGTAGCTCATGTAGATTGCAGCTAAATTTTTGCTTTTGTTTGTTTTTCTAAATCAGAGCACACGCCAAAGCTGATCCCAGAAGAGGGAAGCACGTATTATCATCGAGTACAGCATTACAGAGAACTGCTGGACTCCCTGCAGATGGATGCGTACACCCATGGCTGCATCCTCCACCCAGAGATCACTGTAGACTCCCACATCCCAGCTTACGCCACCACTCACATTCGCAGTAAGTTGCAATAACTTCATATGAACACACACTTTTTGGTATTACTATGAATTAACTGCGATTTCTGTCTTATAGCTCAGATTGGAAACACAGAATCTGAGCTTAAGAAACTAGCAGCAGAGAATCCTGATCTTAAAGACGCTTATATTGCAAAACAGAGACGCCTGAAGGTAAGTAAACATTCATGCAGTGTTCAGTTTCAATTATTCATATGATTACCCTTTCTAATTTAGATTACAATCTTGCTTACGATGCCAAGAAAGTGATTGCTGAATTTCATAAAATACTATTTCTGTGAATCTCTTTAGAGTAAATTGTTTGACCATGATAACATGAAATACCTGAAGAAACTCCTGGATGAACTAGAGAATGTTCTGGATCAAGTGGAGACGGAGCTGCAGAGGAGGATTGAGGAGACACCGGGTGGGAGAATCTTCTGTTAAACACAGTAAAAACATTGGGAAAAAAATGTGTTTGATGTGGGGACATAATAAATTAACTGGTTTTATTCAAAATTGAATTAATTAAATTATTATTTTGATCAAATGTCAATCTTCACTAAGCTTAGTTTGCTGCCTAAGTTTTGGGATGCAGCCTAAATGATTGGAGAAGTATGGCATATGTCACCATAGAGAAGTCCAAAACAAATTTAGAAAATGAAAAAATGAAAATGCATGGATGAATTGTTCACAATAAGATCATTAAGATGCATGTAGAAAAAAATTAACAGTGAATTTTGATTTCATGTTGATTTTAATTTCTTTTAGCTTTTTTAACTTCTCATCTCTCTTTCTAGAAGAGGGCAGTCAGCAGACTTGGCTCTGTGGCGAGTTTTTCAGCATTGCTGACGTTTCCCTCGCTGTCACCCTTCATCGCCTTAAGTTCCTGGGCCTGTCACGTCGGTATTGGGGAAATGGGACCCGGGTCAACCTGGAGACGTATTATGAGCGTGTCCTGAACCGTCCGACCTTCCGCAGAGTGCTTGGACAAGTCAATAACATCCTCATATCTGCTGTGCTGCCCACTGCATTCAGGGTGGCAAAGAAAAAGGCTCCAGCCTTTGTTGGTGCCACTTTATTGATTGGGTTGATTGGGGGTGCCACTTACCTGGCTTTCAGTTATTTTAAAAAGAGACTTCTTGTATCTTGAGACGTCTATTGGGACTCATTCAACATTGCTCTGTCTTGACCTGTGTATGTTTATTGTCACATTTGGCTCATGTATACTGTAACAGTTTGATAATTGTTGCACAAGAAGCACTTTTCTTCCATAATATGAAGCAAAGCAGTTTGGAAAACAGTGACATGTTCATTAAACTGACTTACACGGCTTCAATTCTTGCTGCAAGTCCATCATGGCCAGTATGTGTTTTATGCTAAAATGTCTGTCTAAATGTCTCGGTCACTATTACAGAAGAAAAAAAATTCCCTGATTTCCTAGCATCAGGTTTGTATAATCCCTATATTAAAACATGAATATTATTAGGATGAGAGTTTGTGACTGTTCTGCACTAGTACGTTTCATTCATTCATGCTTTTCACTTGATAAGTCAAAGGATATATGATACTATATGCAACAGTAATTTCTCTGCACAGGAAAGACAAATATAATAAAGCATATTTCTCAGTTATGCAAGTGTCTGGTTTACAGTAAATATAATTTTTTTTTTTTTTTTAAATCAGTAGGCCTACTGCATGAAGGTTGAAGCTAAACAGAGGTATTCCTCTCCTATATATATATATATATATATATATATATATAATCTACACCGATCAGACACCTTCCATCTACACCAATCATGACCACTTTCCTAATATTGTGTTGGTCCCCCTTTTGCTGCCAAAACAGCCCTGACCCGTCGAGGCATGGACTCCATTAGACCCCTGAAGGTGTGCTGTGGTATCTGGCACCAAGATGTTAGCAGCAGATCCTTTAAGTCCTGTAAGTTGCAAGGTGGGGCCTCCATGGATCAGACTTGTTTGTTCAGAACATCCCACAGATGCTCGATTGGATTGAGATCTGGGGAATTTGGAGGCCAAGTCAACACCTCAAACTCGTTGTGCTCCTCAAACCATTCCTGAACCATTTTTGCTTTGTGGCAGGGTGCATTATCCTGCTGAAAGAGGCCACAGCCACCAGGGAATACCGTTTCCATGAAAGGGTGTACATGGTCTGCAACAATGCTTAGGTAGGTGGTACGTGTCAAAGTAACATCCACATGGATGGCATGTATTTCCTAGGTAAGCGACACACACGTACCCGGCCATCCACGTGATGTAAAAGAAAACATGATTCATCAGATCAGGCCACCTTCTTCAATTGTTCCGTGATCCAGTTCTGATGCTCACATGCCCACTACTGGCGCTTTCGCCGGTGGACAGGGGTCAGCATGGGCACCCTGACTGGTCTACAGCCATGCAGCCCCATACGCAACAAATTGCGATGTACTGTGTATTCTGACACCTTTCTATCAGAACCAGCATTAATTTCTTGAGCAATTTGAGCTACAGTAGCTCGTCTGTTGGATCGGACAACACAGGCCAGCCTTCGCTCCCCACGTGCATCAATGAGCCTTGGCCGCCCATGACCCTGTCGCTGGTTCACCACTGTTCCTTCCTTGGACCATTTTTCATAGATTCTGACCACTGCAGACCAGGAACACCCCACAAGAGCTGCAGTTTTGGAGATGCTCTGACCCAGTTGTCTAGCCATCACAATTTGGCCCTTACCAAACTCACTCAAATCCTTACGCTTGCCCATTTTTCCTGCTTCTAACACATCAACTTTGAGGACAAATAGTTCACTTGCTGCCTAATATATCCCACCCACTAACAGGTGCCGTGATGAAGAGATAATCAGTGTTATACACTTCACCTGTCAGTGGTCATAATGTTTATGCCTAATCGGTGTATATATATATATATATATATATATATATATATATATATATACACACACATACATTTTTTTTATACTATTACACTATTCAAACCTACTAGCACTCCCTTGCGGCCCCCTGGTGGTCCTCGGACCCCAGATCGAAAACACCAGCTCTATAGTAAAAGTGACATGATGTGTAGCCAAGTATGGTGTCCCATACTCAGAATTTGTGCTCTGCATTTCACCCATTCAAGTGCACACACACAGTAGTGAGTATTGAACACACATCCAGAGCAGTGGGCAGCCATTTTTGATGCGGCGCCCAGGGAGTGATCGGGGGTTAGATGCCTTGCTCAAGGGCACCTCAGTTGTGGGTAATGACAGTGGAAGAGAGCGCTGTTCATTCACTCCCCCTACTTACACTTCCTGCTGGTACTGAGACTCAAAACCACAGCCTTTGGGTTACAAGTCTGAGTCTCTAACCATTAGGCCACAACTGCCTAAATTGCTGAACATTTGATTGATAACCTCAATTTCAATGCAAACTAAACCATTCTATAAAGGTTAAAATATTTTTCCCCACACTCGTTCTACTAAATATCTTGCAGTGTCTGCATCTTGTGTCTGGTGCCATTGATCTAGGTTGTGTAGGACCAAAGTCACCATGAGGTGGCAGTATTGCCATTTTAGTATTAAGACTATGAAAGTAAAGAGGAAGTTATAGCGACCTCTGATTGGACTGAGAGATAAAGTTAAAGAAATATTGCATTCAGCAACTGATCAGGCAGCTCACCCAATCCTATTTCTCATCTGATTGGACTTGACGTCTTGCCCTTTAGTTGCCAGTTGCTGTGTTTCAGTAAATGGCTGAAGTTTTTACCATCTTCCAAAATGTAAGACATGATTTCCCATTGTGTTTCTTCATGTATCCAAATCACTCGGTGTCGGGTGTGGTTCCATCTTATAAATATTGCAGATGTCATCATATCACTGTGTTCTGGCCAAATGTAAGATATATTTGGATGATTCACACAGAGTTCACATTTACAATATGGCCCATTAGGCTGCCATAAAACAAATGAATATGGAAAAGCAGAGTCTCTTCTATGATACACAAAGTGTCTTAGCAAGTATTTTATAAGCTTCATGCTTTGCGCGCGCCCGTTTGCTGACGTTGTGTGCTTGTTTGAACCATTTCCCATTTTTAGTGTATATTCTAAGACTAGTTTCATCTCAACAAAAAGAAAACATTGAAATCCAACACCACTTCTTTAGTGTCACAACACACTTGACTTGTTTGACCATAATTTGTATGATCTATTGTGTTGCTCACACAACAGTTGCTTTTAAGTAACCATAATTTTAACGAACTATTGAATTTATAGGGGTAAACCAGGTTATATTTAAATCCCTTGAAACGGCAAAGATCACTTTCGTGGAAATGACCATGTGTGCGATTTATATTCACTTCAGACTGATAAACAATCTGAATATGGTTAATATTTGGTCATCTCAATTCCCTAGACAGTCAACGACCAATTGAAGCATCTTTTTTTTGGCAGGGAATGTCTGAAACATCTATCCTGCTTATCTTTAAGGAGGAGCCAAGGCTTGCCCTGCCCTTGAAGAGAGAAAAACTCTGATCAGACAGACTGTAATAAAATTAAAGCGAACAGAGGAGGAGAAAGGGAGGATTTTGGCCTTGGGTATAAGGTAAATATCATCCCACACAGCTCAATGTGGAGTGGCAGAGATCCCGGTCTCCTAACGGGTGGGGTGGATGGAAACTTCCAAGGTGCTTTTTCTCGCCAGTCCATCTTTGCGACCTGAGTGTTGTGCAGGAGAAAGACAGACGCTAGGAGTGGGCAGAGAATCCAGTTTCCATGGACACGCATGATATACACTCCTGAATGCTTCGCAAGATCCCTAGAAATATTGCTTCATGTGGCTCTGTCTGTTGTCTGTCATTGGCAAATGAATATATGCTTGATGTTCTTACCATAGACTCACCGTTCAACGGCCTTCTCAACTGCTATTCTCAGAATATGATGTCAGGTGTTTAAGTTACAGCTTTCATACCTAAACTGTGAAATTTGTCTTTTGGCCAAACCACTGCGCTGACATTCTGCCCAAGCGGTTTTGCAAATGTACCGAAACCAAAGGGTGATTAGTATCACACTGAGGTCATTTGATTGACCTTGCCACCACTTGGCTTGCATACAGACATCCCTTTTTTATAATTCTGGCTGCCTGAGTGCATGCGACACATGGGTGCAGCGTCATTAATGTGCAATAAACATTAAAGTAAACCGCATGATTTTTTTCCCCGAAACCAGTTCAGCACAAATCCTGCCCTGCAGCCAATTCCATTGGGTAAGGTTAGGGTGTGGGGTAGGGTTAGGGTTTAGTATTTGTTGTAGCATTGTGTAGGCATTCAGCACTGTGATTGACTTGACCAATGAAATTGTTAGAATTGGCTGCAGGGCGGAGTTTGTGAGGAACTGTTTTTTTTTTTTTAATCACACTAGATACTGCAATGGGTTATGGGGGCACATGGGAGCCACACAATAATAATTTGATAAATCAGTAAATCGGCTGAGAAATCAATTTGAGCAATCAATTATAAATGTAAATATGTGGAGAAAAAGAATTTAATAATCAAAAAAGCAATTAATAAAATGATAAAGACAGATAAATAAATAAAAAATGCAATATTAAATTTAGAAATTAAAAATGTTTTTTAATTAAAATGTTTTTGATATGTGATTATATAATTATATTTTTAATTGCAATGTATTGTATTTTAAAAAATTTAAGTAAGCAATAAGGTACGAGAGGCTGTGCTGTATCTTGAATAAGTCACGGCTGAAGTGCCTGCAACCACTTCAGCCGTGACTTTTATCAGTACGTGCTTTTATAAAACGGTTACCACACAATATAAATATTAAAGCCAAAAATATGTATCAATGCAACTTTCATGAAGTAAACTTTCACTAAAAGCCTTCCTTCCACCGGAAAAAATAGTCCCTAACCGTGAACAACAACAGAAGTTACATTATTACGCCATTAGATGGCGGCAAAGACACTGTTTTTATGAATGTGTCAGTCAGTAGCGAAGACTTTTACACTGAAAAGACTGAATTGTTGTGAACACGGAACAAGACGCAACTGACAAATGCTTTGACTAGCGCTGTCAGTCATGGGAAAACCCCTTAACTGTTAAAAGGATAAGATAATACATCAGACATTTAAACAGATTTTTTATTATGAACATAGGACTGACCTGAAGGAAAATGCTAAATCTGAATGCAGGTAATAAACTTGCTCACTCGATCTCTTTCTCACAGTACTCTTCTACATAAAACTGTAAGCTTCAATGAACAATATCAATTGAGAACAAACAATTCACCATTGGGGAAGCGGTCATAGCCGTGTTTTATCGTGAATAAAACACAGCTATTGATCAAGGACAGGAACTAACAGTTTAATAAGCAATTATATTATTATTTTTAATTGTATTATATGTGCACATATTTAATGTATGATTATTTAATTATATTCTTAATTACATTTTTTTATGTGTGATTATATAATTATTTGGTAACACTTTACAATAAGGTTTCATTAGTTAACATTAACTACATTAGTTAACATGAACTAAGAATGAACAATACTTCTACAGCATTTATTAATCTTAGTGTTAATTTCAACATTTACTAATACATTATTAAAATCAAAAGTTGTATTTGTTATCATTAGTTAATGCACTGTGAACTAACATGAACATGAACATTTTTATTAACTAACATTAACAAAGATTAAAAAATACTGTAACAAATGTAGCCTATTGCTCATTGTTAGTTAATGTTAGTTAATACATTAACTAATGTTAACAAATGAGACCTTATTGTAAAGTGTTACCAATTATTTTAACTGTATTACATTTTTAATATGTGATTATTTAATTATATTTTTAATGAGAGTAACATCTGAGAAATGATTGATGGCAGCAGATTAAGCACCACCCTCTTCAATTTCATTGGGAAATCAATAAAAGGGCAACATATAATAGAAAAAAAATAGGCAAATAAAAAATACAATAATCAGTCACTCTGTAATCACATTATAATAATAAAATTTATACAACATTTCTTTCTGGTTCTCGAATCTGATTGGCTGAGAGGTCTTTCCAGCCATGCAATATTCTACCGATATTGCCACGCGAACCGTTTCACCGTTTGAATCACTCCTCTGTCATTATTCTCACAGCAAGTGTCATGGCGGACGAGCAAACCCACCATATTTTTATAAATACTACTGTTATTTTGTAACGGAATAGTTTTAAGAGTTTTTTAGGCGAGAATATAGTAGTTGTTTATACCTAAGATATACGATTTATATGTAAACATAGCGCCTATTTTGTTTAGATGCTTTCGGAGATGCGAACTCCAGGCCTTCAGCGACCGTTCAGCACTCATGTAGTGACTCAACGTTTCTTCGTTACTAGTTCTAACGTGACGTTTTAAAATTAGTAATGGAGGCTTGGGCTCAACTGTTAAACTGTCAACTTGAGATTTGAATCCGTGGCAGAAGGAAGTAGTTCCTCACAAAGGAGAGTTTTTAAAGACAATCCGTTGTTGTTCTTATTTATTTACACACTTGTGCCATCGAACTGTTGTATAAACACAATATCACACTCATAGCCGTGCGATATGATTGTATATCAGCATGGCTGTGATTCGGCTGTAGGTAATGACAGCATGCTGATATACAACCATATCGCACAGCTACTACGAATGTGATATTGCTCATATAATAATAAAAAACTGCATTATATTTTAAATTTGCTAAATTTAATAAAGCACTTTTTATTAATTGATTTTTTTTTTTTTATCTTCTACATGTTTATAATTGACTGCTCAACTGATTTATCCAGTTATCAGTTGATTTACGAATTTATCAAATGATAATGGTCCCCCATAGTGAGTGACATTGAAACATTTCAAAGTAAAAATAAAAATGTTTTCAGTCACATTTGGTGTCATTACACATTCTCCTGAGGCTCAAGGAAAAAGACAATTTCCCCCATCAAAAGGCATTCCCAGAAAACAACCCATCTTCCTGAAATGTCTTTCAGCATCTGTTTTATTGTATTTACTGATTGGGCTGCTTGGTTCCTGGATTGTTGACATGAGTGTTAGAATGACCCCCCTGCAAGTTTGAACATCGTAACTTCATGATGAAACCTGCTGCAATCATCCATCTGTACATGTGCTCCTCAAATGTTTAAACAAGCACTGCATAAATACAAGCACACCAGAAAGCCAAGTCATCGCTGCTGGGTCTGTGCACTGTAAAGCCTACTTACTGAGATCGTCTCCGCCAAGCTAAGCATACCAGCTCATTTTACACCTTAATTAATTTTCTGAATGTGCAGAAATGAACTTTTTGCCTCCAATGCAAAAAGGCACTGCTTCAATTTGGATTGTATGATCCCGCCTCATTGTTTTAAAATACCAGCTCTTTTTTTTTTTTTACTGTGAAAATTACATGTTATATAAAGCCAATATTTGGGACCACACATTATTGTTGGTAGATATTCAGGCTTTTGTCCTTTCTTGTTGACATGAGCAAAAATTCTTAACATAACTAGAGCTGGGAATTGGATAGCTTTGGTCCAAACTGTCACAAGCAATGAAATACTACATATTTTAAATGTCTAGAAATTTCAAAAATGAAACCATTACCATATAAAACATCCTTTTCTATTTAAACAAGAGTGTATAACCACATATAGGCCTACTTGAAATCTTTTTCACTCAGTTTTAGACAATAAATGCCATGTGACTAAACACATAAAGCGGCAGGAAAAAAACTCCTATGAATTTGTGGAGTTTATATTATTTTATTGTATGCTGTACTATTGTTTTGTGTAAAAATATTTTTTAAATGTATACATTTTTATATATATATATATATATATATATATATATATATATATATGTGTGTGTGTGTGTGTGTGTGTGTGTAAAAGATGATGATAAAAAAAGTTTGAGAATCACTGGATTAGAGGATTTGACTGCAAGTTATTGTCTTATTTGAGAGACTCCAGTATGTGACCGATATGATGGACATTCTTTTCTCAAATGCTCTCAAATCTCTGTATTGTGAGGCTGCTTTGAGTCAAGCCAGTGCTTCTGGTCTCATGCTCCGGCTGGGTCTCTGTGTCTCCTCTCACCAGCCTGTGAATACTCATGTGTTTGCTACACAAATATGCCAAGACCATCAGTGTCCAACAGCTTTGATCTATAGCGGCTCAGGCCATCTCAAGTCCTGAGTAGATACTTAAACATGCAAATGTGAATTCAACATCTAAATGAATGCAAAGGCTAAAGGAACTGTTTTTTTTTTTTTTTTCAATAACTGGGAACAAGTAGTTGACTTGTACAATCGTATTAGATAGGAGAAGTATTGCATTATAATGTCCAACTCATTTCTTGTAAATAAAAAACGCTTTATTTTCTGTTACATCCTGTGCCATGACCTCACAGAATGACCTTTTGATCCCATCCCAAATGTGCCCTAGGCCCTTGTAGTCATCCTTCGAGTCCACACTTTGGTAATGTAATGTTTTGTAGAGTCTCTGAGTGCAAGCTTGGCAAAACTGCAGATAGTGACTGCAAGGAGCACCTTTCAGAATCATAAAATGATAAATGGGACACCCTCATGGACTTCACAGACACGTGTAAACAAGGGCCATTACAACTCTGGAAGATAGAGAGTTCACATAATGTGCACCATTTGGGACAGGACCTTTGATCATTAGGTTCACCAGGTTACATGATTGTTAACTTTATTACATGATCATTATTTAAGTTTTGGTACTCAGAGAGTTATGTTTTATGCAATTCTTTTGATAGAGGGAACAAATATAAACATTTCTAGTTTAAAAATTATTGATTCTTCAGACATTCCTCTTTAAATGCAATAAGTATCAGCTGTGTGCAAAGTGAACCACATTTGGTTTTCGATCACTGAAAATGGGTAAAATTCAACGATTTGTACATGGAGTCACAATGGGGTTCCAATATCTATGGGACTGAACTGTATAGGGCCTTAAAAACAAAGATTCCAAAAGAAAAGTTCATTAAGAATGAGAATCTAGAAGGATATTAAGATATCTTGAATACTTTTAGAGTAACAAGCATGATAACTTGAGAAAAAGAATATTTATGGCACTCAGACAGGTATGTTCTATGCAACTGAGCTGATAGGAAAAAAATGAGATACATTTCTAGTTTTAACATTATTTGTTCTTCAGATATTCATCTTTAAAAGAAAAAAGAAAAAATGTATCAGCTGTATGAAAAGTGACCCACATTTGGTTTTTGACCACTGAAAATGTGTACAATTTACCAATTTGCTCATGGAGCCACATTAACATGTCCACATCTCTGGATGTGGACTTTCAAATGAAGATACCAAAAGGAAAGTTTGTTAAGAACCAGAATCTAAAATGATATTAAGATATCTTTAATACTTCTTGAGTTACAGACATGCAAACTTGAGAGGCAAAAACACAAGAAGTTATTTTGCCATTTTTGAACAGTCACTGATGGCATATAATGAAACAAAGATTGCTAAAGTCAACAGATTTTACTAATAGACTTACTTATTAATCTCTGTGAAAAAAATAAAATAATGATCCTCGTCTATTTGCCTGCAGCTACCCGTGACACTAATGCTAATTAATCGATTTAAGATTGAAATTAATGTCAGATTATTGCAGTTCATTTACATGAAAAAAAAAAAAACAGTAAACCAGTCCTTTTTTAATCACGTTTACATGCAGTGTTTCCTCTTACGTCATACTCCGGGGTTCCCTTAGGCAGTTAGGCACATGCACATGCTTCAAAATGCTGCTGATTGTTGACATGCTAAAATATATAAATTGAAACCTTTATATATTTAAATGGGATGAAAGATAGGGAAGGTATATACTACATGATAACTTGCTTTGTTGTGTCCAAGAACATGATCAAGTCTACAAACTATGATTGCATCCCGATTCAGAGGCCGCATCCTTCGAACGCTGTATTCGAAGGCCGATTTCATCACAGCCGTGCAATGAAGGCTGCCAATTAGAATTACAAATGCCTTCCTTCATTTCCCGGGTCATGAAGGATAGAACAAGTGGATTCTTCACAACCTAGCCTGTCCAAAGATTTATTGCGCGCCGGTGATGACAGGATGTTTTTGAAAAACATCAACAGAACAGAAAATGCTGAATTACATTAACTTACAAAAAAAAAACTAAACAAAAAAAAACAACTTTTAAGTGGTTCAAATGTTGACTTGTATCTTACTAAGATGTGATTTATTTATACACTTTATCATGTACATAAATGGACCAAGGTGAACATATTTAGACAGGTTGTGAACCCTGTTTTGTTTTTAGACTGTTGAATATGACTTTCCAAAAAAGTCCAGTACAAGCGTTACTGCTGCTTGTCAACGGCAGCTGTTACAGTTGCTAGGTGACAAGAGCAATCCTCTGTAGGCTAGAACGTCCCATATAACAATGCTCGGTTCGATCGTCATGGATTTCGAAGGCGTGGCCTTTGAAGTCTGTATTCTTCAAAGGATGCAGCCTCTGAATTGGGACACAGCTTATGCGTTTCAAAAAATGCTTCTTACCACAAGTCAAGAGCTGTAGCTCCAACCACACAAATTTGCAATGTTCATAGAAACTATGGTTTCAGAATCACCGAATCGTTGAACTATGTTAGTAACAACAACAGAATTTGCGACCATAGTTGGTTAACGATCCTTTCAGGAAACGCACCTCAAGTCGTTTCTATGCTACTAGTGGCACCAAACAGAACTGCAAAAATAACTGTATTCAAACCTAAACTCATGCCATCGGTTGAGCCGTGTTGATTTTCTTACCCAAGTCATCCATAAAGGGAAAAATATTTGAGGTAAAGCCTATGAACTGTGAAACCTACTTTGGCTGAGAAAATCTGCTAATACTGTCTGTGAGTGTAATATTATTCCTTTTTAATAAAGCTCTCCGTCACAGGCATAAATGTAATGGTCCTGAAAGTGAAGGTATCCCAGAGGACACGGTTTGCAGCAATACAGCAATGAGTTGCATCACAGCTAAATTGTTAAATCCATACATTTGCCATTCTTCTCACAAGGGTTTGACTTTTTATGCAAAGCTCAATGTGCCAAATGGACTGCATATGAGATAATTTAGCAATACGATGTACCCTGGGGGTCAAGGGTCATTTTCAATATGAAAGCAGAGTTTGTAAGAAGTGTTCTCACATTCCCCATTCTCATATACAGATAAACATATAGTCTTGTGTCCAGCCTCAAAAGATGGGGCAGCATACATTGCTGTCACAACACAGTAAATCAAAGCATTGAAAACATGCATTTCACATGGGACTCAAAGAGTTGAGCTGCTGTGCTAGATACAATTCAACCAAACCTTGTAGTGTTTGCATTCTGACAGCCAAGCTCAAACACAGGCAAGTGTTAAAACAAGCCACTCAGGTGTTTGTGGCGTGGTAAACATGGTAACGTTCTGCTGTTTTTAAACATCAGCATTTTGGATTATGGAAAACCCCTATGAACGATTAAAGGGTTAAAGAAATAGTCTGAATTGACATGATTGTATGTAAAATGAAGCAAAAATCATTTGCAGTGAATTTGCAGTTAAATACTATGGGACAAAGGCATTCAAAGCAGAAATATGTAGCTCGTATAAAGGGCTTTGTTAAAGTATTTTTTTTTTATTTATACAAAATGCATCTTATTTTATCAGTCAGACTATTCCAGGCGGATGAATGTTTGGTTGTTTTTAATTTCTTTGAGTGGATTTTTTTATGAATAGTACCTCTTTTAGTACCTTTTTAAAAGTCAGTAAAAATAGGGCCCAATGTACCAAAGTCCCTTTAAGACAAGTCATTTCACTCGGCAGCCATCTTTGAAATGGCTCTCAGGCATGCAAGTGCAGCTCCTATCTCTTTGAACAGGGAAACATCAAATTCTCCAAAGCTGTTTGCCAAACTTTCGATTAAATTTCATATTTGAAATCACCAATGAAATCTGACAACAACTGTCTCATAAATTTTGTTTCTAAACACTCGAATCATGACAAAAAACTGTATTTTTCAGGCTGGATCAAGCTAATGCAGATGCGCAGTCCTAAGTGCGCGTAGACTGTATAGGAACCGAAGCTTCTAACGGCCGCTGCAGTGATGCGATGACTTTACCAATCGGCGATTGGCTCTTATTTAGAAGGCGGGACTTATTCCGCCATATTGCGCGTTGCACTTTCTCCCATTCAAAACCATACAAGTACGCGTCTTGTGTTATTCTATTGTCTTTGCAATGTACTCTGGTAATATGAAGGAATTTCCATATTGATTTTTAGTTTTTAACACATATTTTGAAATAGACATTGCATTGTGTTGTATATACACACATAGTATATGAAGGTATATACCCTATATTCTATACAGATGATCATGTAGCTGGAACCGCCCTGCATACAATACTGATTTTCACTTTAGGTGTGAACATGCTCAGACAAAAAAAAAAAGAGTGTGTTTGGATGAATGCAGTCCACTGGATGCATTCCTAGAAAAGTGACCCTCATGCCAGAGCCTTTCAAGACACACATTTTAATTACTAAACACTGCCTCGTAATAAGACTTTTTTTGTAACTTGCAGATTTTGGTCCTGCTTGAGGAGCCCTTGGTCTGAAAAGACAAATACAGTTTGATCGGGCTGCAGCCAAAGATAACAGCAGTCATAGTTTCTTGGCCAACCTGCGCTTGGCTCACTGCTGCATTTGGCAGGAGATCATTGGCTTTCATGGGCCTATTACTATGATCTCTATCAGCCACTAATAATGCTAATGACCATGAGGGGGCCTGCTTCAGATCAAACACACACAGTCATGTAAATAGCCCAGAGGGAAGATTGTGAACATGCTGAACCAGAAACAGTGTTAGTGATCCATCAAACATATACATTATAAATTATAGCTACCCATGAGATACATGAGGTGTATTTAAATACAGGATCTTAGCATCAATTTATAAAAAGATACTCTCCAGAAGAAAAAAAAAAAAAAAAAAAAAAAAAGACTATAAATGTAAAGGAGAAAGAATAAGGAAGTTATCAAAAATGCTGCTTTAGTCTGTTAAAAAACTTTTGCACAATGCTGCAATACATTTTTTTCATAATATATAGTATAATATAGTAATATAATATAATTTTGCAGTTTTTATATACTTTCATAATTGCAAAATGTCTTTCATAACTTTAATACATTTTTGGACTATTTCCAAATTTACCATAAATAGCAGAATATATGCATCTGGAAAGTATTCACAGCGCTTCACTTTTTCCACATTTTGTTATGTTACAGCCTTATTCTAAAAGGGATTAAATTCATTATTTTCCTCAAAATTCTACAAACAATACCCCATAATGACAATGTGAAAGAAGTTTGTTTGAAATCTTTGCAAATTTTTTAAAAATAAAAAACGAAAAAAAATCACATGTACATTAGTATTCACAGCCTTTGCCATGACACTCAAAATTGAGCTCAGGTGCATCCTGTTTCCACTGATCATCCTTGAGATGTTTCTACAACTTGATTGGAGTCCATTTATGGTAAATTCAGTTGATTAGACATGATTTGGAAAGGCACACACCTGTCTATATAAGGTCCCACTGTTAACAGTGCATGTCAGAGCACAAACCAAGCCATGAAGTCCAAGGAATTGTCTTTAGACCTCCGAGACAGGATTGTATCGAGGCACAGATCTGGGGAAGGGTACAGAAAAATTTGAAGGTCCCAATGAGCACAGTGGCCTCCATCATCCATAAATGGAAGAAGTTTGGAACCACCAGGACTCTTCCTAGAGCGGGCCGCCCGGCCAAACTGAGCGATTGGGAGTGAAGGGCCTTAGTCAGGGAGGTGACCAAGAACCCATTGGTCACTCTGACAGAGTTCCAGCATTTCTCTGTGGAGAGAGAAGAACCTTCCAGAAGAACAACCATCTCTGCAGCACTCCACCAATCAGGGCTGTATGGTAGAGTGGCCAGACGGAAGCCACTCCTCAGTAAAAGGCACGTGACAGCCCGCCTGGAGGACTCTCAGACCATGAGAAACAAAATTCTCTGGTCTGATGAAACAAAGATTGAACTCTTTGGCCTGAATAGCAAGCGTCATGTCTGGAGGAAACCAGGCACCGCTCATCACCTGGCCAATACCATCGCTACAGTGAAGCATGGTGGTGGCAGCATCATGCTGTCGGGATGTTTTTCAACAGCAGGAACTGGGAGACTAGTCAGGGTTGAGGGAAAGACGAATGCAGCAATGTACAGAGACATCCTTCATGAAAACCTGCTCCAGAGCGCTCTGGACCTCAGACTGGGGTGAAGGTTCATCTTCCAAAAGGACAATGACCCTAAGCACACAGCCAAAATAACAAAGGAGTGGCTACAGGACAACTCTGTGAATGTCTTTGAGTGGCCCACCCAGAGCCCAAACTTGAACCCGATTGAACATCTCTGGAGAGATCTGAAAATGACTGTGCACCAATGCTCCCCATCCAACCTGATGGAGCTTGAGATGTTCTGCAAAGAAAAATGGCAGAAACTGCCCAAAAATAGGTGTGCCAAGCTTGTAGCATCATACTCAAAAAGACTTGAGGCTGTAATTGATGCCAAAGGTGCTTCAACAAAGTACTGAGCAAAGGCTGTGAATTCTTATGTACATGCGATTTTTTTTTTCGTTTTTTATTTTTTATAAATTTGCAAAGATTTCAAACAAACGTCTTTCATGTTGCCATTATGGGGTATTGTTTGTAGAATTTTGAGGAAAATAATGAATTTAATCCCTTTTGGAATAAAAAGATGTACTGTATATATGTATATATATATATATATATATATATATATATATATATTGTGGGCTGACACATAAATATGGCACTATCAAATATTGTTTGAGCACCCTGACCATCCCAACATGGCGGCATTGACTCAAACAAATAGTGAGTTTGGGCCGGGACTATCTGTGTGTCCAACCAATGGAAGAAAAGGACACTTTACCTTTAAACAGTTGTTATATCCCATAGGGGAACAGGCATTAACAATAATTCATTGTAATACACATCCATTAAATGAGAAGGCAGTAAGGTTTATTGACGTAAGGTATTCACTGAGGATCTCTGTTTTCTCAGCAAGAGCTGAAACGTTGCTTTGGCAAACTCAAAACCAAGCTATTTTCCACTGTTTAATTTCCAGTGTTTAATTCTTAAACTAAACTCCAACAAGCCACACTCATCAGCTCCAAGTCTACTCACCATAAACTCGACTGTTTCAGCAGCTTTCACTGTCCTTCACACGTCAACAGCATATGTGTCATTTACATTTACAGTGTTTTCTTGGCAGGTACTTTCTTAGCAAAGACTATTATGAGAAACTGCATATTTTGGTTTATGATTTCTTCAGTTGCTAGCTATGAATAAAAACAAAAGACAAATCTATAGTGCACATAACACCATCAAAGCAATCGTGGTACTTTTCTGAAGATTCACGTTTTAAGGTTCGGACTAGTATTTTGCCTACTTCTATTATTTACAGATTGTTAGGTAACACTTTACAATAAGGTTTTATTTGTTACCATTAGTTAACATGAACTAACAATGAACAATACTTCTACAGCATTTATTAATCTTAATTCATGTTAATCTCATCATTTACTAATACATTTTTTAGATCAAAAGTTGTATCTGTTAACATTAATTAACATTAATGAATTATTTTTTTTTATTAACCAAGATTAACAAAGATTAATAAATGCTGTAAGAATAGTTCAGTGGTACAATAAGACATAAACTATGATTAAACACACAGCAAGAGTTTGACATAAACAGTGACGTGAATTAAAGTTAAAGTCTTTGTTTTAGAGAACTTGGCTTATTCACAGAAAAACAGAAGAAACACTTTGTAAACTTCATGGTGATAAATCCCTGCAGACATCTCAGCCGTGCATATGCATTTAAATCATGCTGACAGGATGTAGTCTGAGAGAAAAAGGGTTTCGCTATCTCAAAATCAATCCAGACGTATCAGCTTTATGGGTCACTGCAGAAAATGGAAATTTAACAAAGGTGTTTAATAGATGTTTGGCTTGGCTGTACAATATGCAATGGTTCGTCCTGGTGTTCATTAGATAATGCAGGTGAATGGAGGTCTGGCATAATCGTTGATAGCTCTCACCCCGCCGAGCTCAAGTGTTTGCATAATGAGGATAAACTTCTGGGCCGAGTCAGTGTGAACGGTCATTGTGGTCATGAAAATTTTTAAATTATATTACTGGCTCTGAATGCAGCTGTTTATTGTCTTTTGTTCAGACGTTAGATAAGCCACATGATTCACACTGGTTTCTCAAGAGTGAAATGTCCACAGTGGTGACCTCTTACCAGAACATCTTGGAAACGCTTCATTCCTGTCATAATTTATGTTAGTAGGGTAAAAATTGAGTGTTTTCCTAATTTATGTTGCACTCTGAAGTGCCCTCGTCATTTCTCCTACCTTTCCACTCATCCAGCTGAAATTGCCTAACCATATTTCAGAACAGATACTGCCTCCACTCTCCCTTCTGGCATGGAGTGGTATGGAACCGAGGGATTTCTGAGCAAATAAAATGACAAGACACAAAGGATTCAGACAAGATGAATTGCAGACTCTGGTCATGCATTCTTCCAGGCACATTATGTGTTTTGACAGTCTCATATAAAATGTCCTCATATATCGAAACAGTACATTCTATAACATAATACACATCATCAGCCAATCCAGAGGGATATGGAGCATGGAATATGCCTTGGGTGGTGTGAGAGGTGTTAACAGTGGGATATTTTCAGTTTTCATGTCCTTATTCTTCTGCCAAAAACTGAGTTCAGTCATTTGCTGCTAGTAATGGCAAATTACATACTGTACTTCTTTACATATTCTTTATAATGGGTATCAATGTCAGTGATACATAGGGAAATAGAACACTCTAATCTATAATTAATAGGGGTGTGATGAGATCTCTCGTCGAGGTGAAAAGCTGTCTCGCGATATTGCCATGACGGAGTGTGAGGGTGAAATTAGGATAGAACCACTACGTCAACGCCACATTTACATTAAGTCTCTGCCATCGCTATGTTTACATTACGCCTCCACTGTCGTTTTGCTTTTATTAGAAATAAAAACCATTTCATTCAGTTGGATAACGGTCGCTTCAATCCCATCCAGCTCATCAAACACGAGCTGCAGAGTCGTACGTAGTGCAGCAGGAATCAGAGTTTTCTGATCACGTGATAAGAGTAAGTGACGAGATGACTGACAAGACCATGGCAGAGGATTGTTCCACAACAGAGCCTAAGCGTCTGAAAAATTTCTTATCTTGTAGAATGCGCACTCAGCACCGCCGCTCCCTATTCACAGAGTACACGCGATTGTGAAATAGAAAGCGAAAGTAAAACGCGAGCATGCGTTCAAACGTGATTTCAATACCCCACATTTTGAAAGCGGCTCCCAGATGCATGCAAATATCTCCTAATATAAAAGCTATCTTAGGCTGGGCTGTGTAGTTGTAACCACCTCTTACACGTAGCTCTGTGTCATGCTTGAAGAAAAATTTGGTCTATTTGCACTTTGAATCTTGGGAGAGTACTTTGATTATGGTTGCACTTATTGTTTGCCCTTAATAGCCTAAGGCTAAGAGAAAACTTATTCATTTTTATTTATACTGTTTTTATTTCTATGATCAATTTGTGGTAAGGAGTTCAGTTAGGAGGTTACAAGTTGTAGAAGCTCATAAATCATGTACAGTTCTAAGGTCTGAAGAGACCTTAGTTAAGCAATATAATTAAGCAATATAATTTGGTTGCAGATAATCACAACCACAACCATATTAATATTCAATACAATTCTATAAACAAAAAGTTAAAATTGAATAAATTGCGGATCACGGAAAGTTGTCCAATGAAAATAAGGTACTAAGCAACACACTGGAATAACGTATCTGACTGGAGTGAACATTGAAGCAGTAGAACTAGAATTTATTTCTTATTATTAACTATTATTTAAACTATATTAAATAATAAATAATATTAAATTAAATAATAAATAATATTAAATAATAATTTTATTTTAAAATATGAGCACATTCACTCTTAATCGTATGCCTAGTAATGCTGGCTCCGTTTGTAATGTGTAGCTCTATGTCTGTTTAGTTTCATTGTGTTTGGTTCTGTTTTCCCTGTTCCTGTTTTGCCTGTGTTCCTGATCATTATTAGTCTCCCTGGTAGTTAATTAGTTCCTGCACCTGTTCTGTTTTACCTTGATCACTCCCCGGTGCATTTAAGCCCTCAGTTTCATCTTTGCTTTGTGGTTGTTCATTTTGCTCCTGTATGCTACTTTGTGGATTAATAAAGAAGTGTTTGTTTGGATTCTCCTGCGTCGAACGATTGCTACAGCCACCACAGCGTGACACCGTTAATGTTTCTTGTGTAGTCACATCAGAAAGTGCAAGTGGTGCAGTCATCTAATTACTGGACTCTTAGAATAGGATATCATATCTTCCATGAAATCAGTTCAAAAAGAACATTTGGTCTTGAATGAACAGATCTGTCAGCAAATCTGTCTTTTTTTGCATGGCTAAAAAAAAACAGATTAGAAAATGTCTCTTCCACTCAAATTGCCTAACACATTCATGCCAGGGCCTTGTGACACTTGGATGGAAATATTATTGTGTTAATTTAATTCACAGTGGGAAAATACATGAACTCAGTACCCTCGTGTTTATTTACAGCTTTTAAGGCTTTAGTGTTTACACTTCCCTACCCCAATATACAAGAAGGACCACAGCCACATTGCCATGCATAGAACCTCACAGTTAAAGCCAAAAATGGGTTTTGAGTTTGTGAATAAGCTCTTCATTCTCTCCACTTGTGCAGGGATTTAACATTTTCTGAAATGACAAACTCTGAAGTGGGTAATGCGGCCTAAACTCCCAACGTGCAATGTTAGCAGTATTATTTCAGTTCATAATGTTTATCATGGCTAATTAGGAAAGCCTTTATTTGCATTGACCAGAAATAGTGTCCAAAGACAATACCAAGACTATCATCTTGTCTGTCCATTACATTCTCTTCTGAATTGAGACAAGAAAACTGCTCTTCTGAGACTTGTTAATCACCTTTTTCAAATGACAAAGATAAAGTATCCAGGCTTTCCTTTGGTGATCACATTAATCAAACTAGCAGAACCTAATCTTGGAAAAAAACAAAATGGCTCGATAATTGATAACAAAATAAACTTCTCTTCCCCAAAGGAACAGTTCAAAAGTATTCAAAGTCCACAGAAAATAACATGCTACTGCCCATAAGACTTTAGACAGTTTTTGTTCCATGAAAAATAGTTGAATATTGGATTAATTGATATAGGGCAGGGCAAAGATTGTACTGTTCCATCCAAACAAAAGAAATTAAGCTTATTAATTAAGTTAATATCATCTAGAGAGGACATGATGAGAAAGCTGCACCCTTTCTGAGAAAAACTATACTGTATATATAAAGTATAGCAAGCAATTAAATCCTCTTTACTCTCCACCACAATATGATTTATATTGGAGGAAAAGACCCTATTTGAGCCAGCGAAGGAGATGACTAGTGGAGGAAGTGACCATAGTGGAGCTGAAGACCTCCATGGAGGAGTCAGAAAGGAAGAGACCATGGTGGGACTGGTAGAAGAGATGACCACAGCGGAGCTGAAAACCCCATGGAGAAGCTGGTGGAGGAAGAGACCATAGTGAGGCCGGTGGAGGAAATGACCACGGTGGAGCTGGAGACCCCAATGGAGGAGTCAGTGTGAGGGAAGCCCACAGTGGAACCAGCAGAGTGGGTGACCATGGAGGAGAGTCGATGGGATGGAGGTCCATGGTGGAGCCTGCTGGACCCTTGACCATGGTGGTGGATTGGAAGACTGAGGTGGAAACCAAGGTGAAGCTGAAGGAATGGAGGATTGAGGTGGAGTTGGTGGGACTGAGGACAATGGTGGAGCCTTAGGGATGAAGGAGCTGGGTGGAACAGAGGGTGAAGGGACAAAGCACAGCCAGAAGACCAGAAGTCCGTAGTGGAGCCAAGGGGTTGACAGACCAAGGCGAAGTCAGCAGGCTGAAGGACCCCGGTGGAGCCAGAAGGCTGACAGACCATGGTGGAGTCGAGAACTCAGAGAACCACAGGATCAGAGGGCCGAGGCAGAAATGGAGTCGAAGGGTTGTAACTCTGTAAGTCACAACTCTAAAGAACGCGGTGGCTCTGGCTGGCCAGCAAACCTTGGTCGCGCCGGTGGAGCCTGAAGTCTGGAGAAAGCCGGCAGGGCAGGAATGTGGAGCAGCTAGTCAACTGGACGTACCAGATTATTGACTACTCAGGAGATCCACCCATTTGCAGGCCAGATCCACATACTTGAGGACCATCCTTAGGCAGCAGTGACTTCAAAGGTTTGTTTAAACCCGCTCTAAAAATAAGATAAAGGAATTGTCATAGAAGCACACTGATTTGGCTAGGAGCAAAAACTCACGGATGTGGTTCTTGAGGGTACGATATCCCTGGGTGAGGAGGAGTTGTACAGCTGCTAGATCCATATTGGGGTTCTTCTGTCATGCTGTGGTTGAGAGTAAGGAGAGTAAAGAGGATCTAATTGAAGACTTCAGATGCAAAAGCCTCTAAGTGCCATCTGAAATTTTCTTATAGAATGAGCATTTTTATCAAGCTTGTATGTTTATGTTCAGTTATTTCACTTTAATGGCAATGAAAAGGACCTATTAATTGCCATTAAAGTGAAATTACTGAACCTAAACAAATGAGCTTGATAAAAATGCCCATTTTAGAAGAAAATTTCAGACGGCACTTAGAGGCTTTTGCATGTGAAGTCTTCAATTGCTTGCTGTACCATTAATTAAACAACACAAGGAACAGGTGGGACTTAATAACCATGGAAACAAACAGGGGTATAATTGGAAGCCTAGGCAAGAATGTAAACAGGAAATAAACACAGGAAGTCACTGGGGTCCAGTGATGTTTTGGGCCCCATTGAACAGCATCATTTGGGCAGTTGAAATATTTGAAATGTTCTTCAAGATATCTTCTTTTGCTCTCCACAGAAGATAACTATAACACATTCAGATCACAATTATTGTTTAACTGTATTTAGGGTTTTTGTGCAGTGCAGTTATCCAGACAAAAGAGAAGTGTGTAGACTGTAAGGACAGAATAACATTAAATAATAAGCCCTGGATGGAAATTTAGCCTGGCTTTTACTTAGGATAGCTCGTAAATCAAACAACATCAGTCCATTTATCATTGAGACCTACTTGCATTTGCGAGAAAAACTCCCCAAACATCAACAGTGGGAGTGTGACCTAATTTATTACAATCAAACATTTTAACTGGGTTTTGGAAATGTGTAAATGTCTTCAGAGAACTATTGACATTGCATCAATGGTAGTGTGATTTTCTCCAAGCTACATGCTCTGAGAGTATGTGTATTTGTGTAACTGCATGAATGAAACCAAAATTTTATGCTTCAGCCATTTTAGAGCTTAAGTCTTTGTAGCAGCTTGCGTCACTGTGCCACCAGCTCCCCTAAAATAACAGATCTGTTGCATTTTGGGATTAATGTCAATCATTACCATTGATTTTTGGTAAATGTTTCCCTCATGAAATGATCTTAGGTATTTGAAAAGTAGTATTAGACCTTCAAAATCAGCTGTGTTAAGTATCACTACAGTATGAATCACGAGTAAAATTCAAAATAACATATTTTAGATAAATAGTTCACAATGTCTGAATGTCATGTAACAATATATATATAAACAGTATATTTCATGGAGAGACCAGAAGCAATAGGAGAGAAAACAGGGAAACCAGGACTTCCAGCTCAGGATGCCTGAAGTCAGAATGCTGCCAATAAGGCTACGATTCCAAGAAGTTAGCACACTTTTCAAGCAAAACATTTCACAAAAGAAAGGTTTGTACTGATAAAATAATAGAGTGTTTAAAATTAACACAATTTGTCTTATTTAGACATTTTTAGGTTGTCAAAGGTGAGTGGATAGTTCATAGTTAATTTGATAAAATACAGCTTTGGTTATAAAAATCAGCAGGACATATTTAACCCTTAATTATTTTTTCTTTTGAATTTTCTATTCATCAAAGAATACTAAAAAAATATTATGGTTTCAGCAAAAATATTAAGCAGCACAACTGTTCTTGTAATGTGTATATTATGTTCTGTTTTGTTTGCCTGAGTTCCTAGTTAGATTCCCTGTGTGTTAATTAGTTTCCATAGTTCCTAATTCCACGCACCTGTTCAGTTTCTCTTTGATTACGTTCCTGATGTGTTTGATTCTGTTCCTTTGTCAGTTCTCGTTAATGTTAAGTCTGGATAAGTGTCATCTCTTACGAATGCCTGTGTTTTGAGTAATTTTGGATTATCAATTAAAGCCTATATGAATATATCTCCTACAATGTGCTATTTTACAAGCGTAATGTGACAGCTATCAACATTGATAATAATAATAAGAAATGTCTCTTGATCTCTGAAGGATCATGTGACACTGAAGACTTTGAGTAATGGGTGCTGAAAATTCAGCCAAATTTTTTTAAATATATTAAAACAGAAAACAGTTATTTTAATTTGTAATAATATTTCACAATGTTACTGTCACAAATTCCCCGCATCTGGACTCTTATGTTGTTTTCTGTCGTGTGTTTGGTATTGTAGTTCATTGTAGTTTTTCATGTGATTTTTAATTCTCCAGGTGTTTCCTATCTGCCACGCCCCCTTGTTACCTTGTTTAGTTAGTCTTCCCTGTGTATTTATAGCCCTTGTGTTCTCTCTTGGTTATCAGTCGTTAACATTTGTACGTATGTGGTTCTTCATGTTTCTTGTTTTCTGAGTCTTGTTATTAAATTGTTCCTGCACGTAGATCCGCTCCTCTGTCTGCTCATTCCACACCTAACGTTACAGTTACAGTTTTGACTGCTTGAGTTTTGATCATGATCAAATAAATACAGCCTTGGTGAGCATAAGAGACTTTCAAAAACAAAAAATCTTAAATTTTAAACGGTGGTACATATGTAATTTACAGGGAAGATAAAAGCTGTTAAACTAAAAGACATATTTTAAAGCATAATTATTATTATTAAATTATGTTTTGGTCCATTTAAGAATTTACCTGACACACATTAAAACTGCTAATATTTACAACTATGTTATATTAATCCAGGATTAGCTACCATTCTGGGGCCACAGCTGGTTTTCTCATCATCTGCTACAGGGGCTCCCCATGGGGTGAGAACAAGCCTCATAGGTACATCTTGGAGAAAACAACTTTTAATCAATGACTTTACCACAGCCACAGGAAGATGCCCAGACTTTAGACAAGTAAATAAATAACCTCAAATAGCATATTTTACACGTATGCATTCATAATAATAATAACGTTTATTGAATAATTTTCGTCATATACCCCACAGCTGTTGGTCACTCATGTCAAACTGATGAAAGTGGTCTTAGAATGAATGGAATGTTTTTTCGGGAGGTTAATAGAACAGTCTTTCAGCGTTTTACGTCACTACCACCCACAGTTTTCCTCAACATATGGACGGTAATATGAGTGTGTTTCCCTGTCTGCCTCTTGATGACAAGGGTCAATTCATTGACACTCACTTCTTAAAAGTCACATGACTAGACTCTCAACAATGGCGTAGCCTTGCAATAACAACACCGAAAAAAAGGTATGGTTGTTGAGTTAACGTCTAGTACGTGACAATAAATTGAATTTGATCAAGGTAAAAGTTTGATTTGGCAAGGTGGAAAATTAATTGTTGATTTAGAAGAATGCAAAATACGTTACATAAGCTGTTGTACAGTAGACATACTTGACTTCTTTTCAAATTGGCTCGAATCAGACACTATAGTAGTATTTTATCATGGCTAAAGACTGACCTTTCTATATAGGCCTATTGCAGATGGACCCTAACATTCTTTCTCTGCTCCTGTCAGTGAAAGTAGACTGGATGGATGTGCGCTCTATGCACGATAAAAATGCAAGCCAAATTTTGGAAATATTCAGTATTAAGAAATACGAAACGATAAATCCTCCCATACTGCTCAATTTCAGTTGTTAATTGTGGGAAAAGAAGAGTAAGCTTTATTGGATAATCTGTTTTACATATGATATCCTTTGCTGTTGGAAGTAAAGCAGTCCTGCTGAGCAGATCATCAAACAAGCACAAGTCTCCATCACCAGGTGCCAGTAAAAATAAAGACTTGTCAGGCAATATAGCCTGTGTTAAATGCCACTAGGGCTGTAGAAGCACATTCTTATGCATTTATCTGAGAGCTAAAGCAGTAATGCATTACCTTATAGGTTTTCAAAATCCTGATTTATGGTACACTCACTGTCAGTAAAAAGTTTGAATACTTGACTAAATGTATGCTTCCCATGATCATAAACATTAAAAGATCAAAAGATTATGCTTAAATACAAGATAAATTGCCTATAAATAAGATATTTTAAATCATTTATCTACACTGAACAAAATTATAAACGCAACATTTTTGTTTTTGCCCCCATTTTTCATGAGCTGAACTCAAAGAACCGAAAACCAGTCAGTATCTGGTGTGACCACCATTTGCCTCACGCAGTGCAACACATCTCCTTCGCATAGAGTTGATCAGGTTGTTGATTGTGGCCTGTGGAATGTTGGTCCACTCCTCTTCAATGGCTGTGCAAAGTTGCTGGATATTGGCAGGAACTGGAACACGCTGTCGTATACGCCGATCCAGAGCATCCCAAACATGTTCAATGGGTGACATGTCCGGTGAGTATGCTGGCCATGCAAGAACTGGGATGTTTTCAGCTTCCAGGAATTGTGTACAGATCCTTGCAACATGGGGCCGTGCATTATCATGCTGTAACATGAGGTGATGGTCGTGGATGAATGGCACAACAATGGGCCTCAGGATCTCGTCACGTTATCTCTGTGCATTCAAAATGCCATCAATAAAATGCACCTGTGTTTGTTGTCCATAACATACGCCTGCCCATACCATAACCCCACCGCCACCATGGGCCACTCGATCCACAACGTTGACATCAGCAAACCGCTCACCCACACGACGCCATACACGCTGCCCTATACAGTGAAAACTGGGATTCATCCGTGAAGAGAACACCTCTCCAAAGTGCTAGACGCCATCAAATGTGAGCATTTGCCCACTCAAGTCGGTTACAACGACGAACTGCAGTCAGGTCGAGACCCCGATGAGGACGACGAGCATGCAGATGAGCTTCCCTGAGACGGTTTGTGCAGAAATTCTTTGGTTATGCAAACGGATTGTTGCAGCAGCTGTCCGGGTGGCTGGTCGATCTTGGAGGTGAAGATGCTGGATGTGGAGGTCCTGGGCTGGTGTGGTTACACGTGGTCTGCGGTTGTGAGGCCGGTTGGATGTACTGCCAAATTCTCTGAAACGCCTTTGGAGACGGCTTATGGTAGAGAAATGAACATTCAATTCACGGGCAACAGCTCTGGTGGACATTCCTGCAGTCAGCATGCCAATTGCACGCTCCCTCAAAACTTGCGACGTCTGTGGCATTGTGCTGTGTGATAAAACTGCACATTTTAAAGTGGCCTTTTATTGTGGCCAGCCTAAGGCACACCTGTGCAATAATCATGCTGTCTAATCAGCATCTTGATATGCCACACCTGTGAGGTGGATGGATTATCTCGGCAAAGGAGAAGTGCTCATTAACACAGATTTAGACAGATTTGTGAACAATATTTGAGAGAAATAGGCCTTTTGTGTACATAGAAAAAGTCTAAGATCTTTGAGTTCAGCTCTTGAAAAATGGGGGCAAAAACAAAAGTGTTGCGTTTATAATTTTGTTCAGTGTATATAAGGGGAACTCTGTCAGTATGGTTTAAAACCCATCCAGGGTTGATACCTGTTTAGAGAATAGTATTGAAGAAGCTAAAATATAAAATCGTTTTGATTTGTTTTACATAATTTGGCCATAAAAAGTTAAATTTTTCAACAAATATTGAGTTTTATTTTAGTTCAGTATGCCCATATAGTTCAGTTTGGTTTGTTTTCATGGACTTCTAGTTTGTAACTCTTTGTTTCCTGTGTTTCCTTTTTGTTTTCTTTTGTTTCCATGGTTTCATTGGTTGCCATAGTGACTCATTGTTTGATTGATTTGATCCACCTGATCCTTGTTTTGTTCATTGAGTTTGCTTGCCCTCAGTTCTGTCTGTTCTTTTTTCTGGTGCTGTTTGTATTAGCTTGCACTGTTATGAGTGTTTTGTATCTTTGTTTTGTTTAGTATATTAAAGTTAAAGGCACAATATGTAACATTTTTGGATTAAAATATCCAAAAACCACGAGAACATTGTTATATATTTTGTTGACGTGTATACTTACATTATCCTAAATGCTTCCAAGAATGTTTAAATCCAGAAAAATAAGCAATTTTAACCAGGACTAGGATCGTGTCCGTGTGTTGCTTAATGACATCATACCTGCGTTAACCTCGGTTTCCGGTTTTATTTTGGGAAAACCATGGAAACACCAAAGACGCTTTAATATATTATGTGTTTTATTAGACATGTGAGCAACTGTTTGGATGGATACATTCATCGACAGAAAACTAATCATGTTATATAGCTCAACACAGTAAGTCTTATTGTTTAAATCTCATTTTCTTGATTTATAGCGAGTACCATGTTTTACCATACCTAATATCCATCTAGCTTACTGCAGTGTGCAACAAGTGTCTCATAGCAGCTGCTGAACGAACGCAGAGTAGCACTATAACAACTTTCAACACACAAATATATCTAATATGATAAAACAGCATACGCTTGACTGGAAGAAGCGGAAGTGGTGACTGTGGCATAATAAAAGTTCCGCTGCTCCCAAGACGTGTGTTGCGCTCGTCTCTCATAATCAATCGCTCCAGCGGCCTCGTTTCTGCTCACACAGCACTCGGCCCTGCTCTGCTTCATACTACAGTAACATTAATAATCTCATCCATGAACATGATTTCTTCCTGAGTCCTGTCCCGATTCTTTTCCACCGACTGTAGACGTGAAGACAACACATCTCATGATTCCGTGAAATCAAGGAGTCATCAAGCTACGCCTTTGTTTTGAATAAGCGACCTCTAGTGGCGAAGATTTACATATTGTAGCTTTAATAGTGCTGCAAATTAGATCCTCTGTGCCTCACCTCGTGTTCTTCCTCATCCTGACCGTGACAATAGTAGGGTCACCACTTGCATGCCAAAATGCCGTCAACAGTTCTGTATGACTGTACTGTATGTTTTCACTGTCTTGTCTTTTTCTGATAAGAAGTGAAGAATAGGGTTATTCCCCACTGTGAGAAGTGAATGTGTTGTCCTCCTCCATGCAAAAAAAGAGAAAAAAGTAGCACCTAACAGCAGTCTTTTCAACATGGCAAGATATCAGAAAAAAGCAGCAAGAAAATCCGCCACACCACCATTGTGAATTCAAATGATTTAAGCAGTTATTTTTAAAAGGAAATTCTTCAAAAACTATGCAATGGATTACAGTTTTCCATCCTATATGCCAATGTCATGTGCCATTTTCAACAAGACATGCTTTATAGTGATCATTGGTATAGCTGACATTCAACTAAACGTCCTAATAAAATTGTCTTTTTATGTTAAATTTATATGTGTGGATCACAACCTGGAAAAGATTTCTGCAAAACAATGACAAAGAAAAATGGCAAAGTTACCATTATTACATGATGTAGTATGACAAGCGTGCAGTGTCTGTCTTTTATGCAACTTAAAGGTGCACCAAGTCATTTTTTCCACTTAAAAAAAATCGACTAGTACTTTCGACAAATATGTTTACAATGACATAATGATATAAGTGGCTTAAAAAGCGAATCTTTTCTGGATAACAGATCCCATGGTGGCAGCCATGTTGAGATCATATGACAGGACAAACACACTTTCAATTGTTGAATCAATTCATTATGGGTGAAAAATACAGCTGCAAAAAGAGTTTCTAAAATTGAAAATGGCATATGGTTTTTAGCACAATGCTGCCTCCATTCCAGTAGGTGTCACTAAACCAAGCCACGACCACTGCTCCAACTCTCACAGTGCATGCTAGCCATTGAATGTACATTGGTTATACACTTGTTATTGAGGTGCATTATGGGGATTCAATGAGCTTGATTAATAATACCCACTATGGTTTCGGACACCACTACAAATGCTGTCCTCTCATATAGTTCACTATATGTATAAGAGCCGATTTTGGACACATTATAATTATCCCAAATAATTATAAATTGCATTTTCAGTATTCAATGGCATTAAACGGAAGTTGTAATAATCTTTTCTTCCCTATATTCCGATTTATATCCAAGTAAAACAGCTTCTCGAACAAGAGAAAAAGTAGGGAGGTACTTGATTTTGTCATTGAAAATTGATCGAATGTTTGCGGTTTGCTATATCTGTGATCTCATGTGAGTGACTGGTTGTGTTGTCCTTGCGCCAGTAAACACGTCATCAAAAGAGACGTCGCTTCAAAAGGGAGGGGAAGTAATTTTGATTAAAGATTACGAGGGAACATAAATTTAAAAAAAAGGGGGGGGGGGGGGAACGGATGTGCACGGAGAAATCATTTGTAATAAATACTGCAATATTCCATAAAAAAACCCAAGAATTGTCAATTTTGATTTCATGGTGACTTTAAGAATAAATATAAATTAAGTCTCTGTATGATAAATCAACCAAATCCTTTTGGCTCAGCCACTATATGAATTTCACAGCTGCTGATGCAATAATTGCAGATACTTGCTGTTTGTGACATTTGCTGTTTTCTTCTGTGGGGAAATCTTTGTTACGTCCATTTCTAAGTTTGTTTATTTAATGACTAATGGTTTCAAGACACGGCTGTGTTCGTCATTATAGTCGAGCGTCACCACTAAATGTGAAAGCTCATACAACAAATCATAGGCCAGAAAGTGTTTATTCACAGACTCAGCAGAGGTTTCACAAACTATTACAAAGTTCTCTTATCTTTGTTAACAGATAAATTGTTTTGCTTTACTACTATTTTTACCTTGTTTGGAGCTTTGGAGACTGCTTTTCCTGGCTCCAAGTCCAAGTTACTACAGTTACTGAGGTTTGTTTGACGATGGGAACGAGTTCAGAGAGATCTCTCCTCAGACTGTTCTGTTTGTGTTAATGTCATTGATGGAAATGGTTTCTCCAGTGCATTTAAAGTGATGTTACTCAGGTGCCTTTGCTAATAAAGTCCTTAATGTGTGAGTATTAATGTGGATTGTGTTTCTCAAAATAATTACAACATCTTCATTATAACATGCAGGGCTACTACAAAACGAGATATTAACTGCGAGTTTGTTTGTGTAATTCTTTTTAGTGTGGTTCCATCTGGATTTACTCTGGTACACTGTGAAAAATTATTTTCATGATTTGTTATCACAATTTTTTTTTTGTCAAATCAACTTAGATAATTAATGTGGTTCAGATAACATAATATGTTGAGTTTCTGTTGATTTTTACCAATCGCCTTCATTGTATTAACTGAAATTTTTAATTTCAGTGAACTCAAAATTTTAAGGCAACCAGGTAACTTTTTTAAGTTAAACCAACAATTCTTTTTTACAGTGTACAGTGTGATGTTCAGGGTCATAAGTCAGTTAAATGTTTGACATTCTAACGACACAAAGGGATACCTCAGGTCCCTAGCTTTCTGGAAGGGAGAAAAAACAACACAAGGAGTAAAAGGTGACCTAATAGAGACAACCAAACTATTAGGACCTAAAAGAGTTCAACCTTTGAAATGTAACAGTAAAATATTATTACAGTACAGGTATATGTCTATTCAAAAAAATATTTGGTGTAGGATTTACTTTGAAACAATTTTAAATCAGAAATTACTAGTAAATTTAACACATAATTACAAAAATAAAAACAGCAAGTAACATTGAATTAAACATAAATTACATTTTTGTATAAAACACTGAAATAGTTGTTTCTTGTAAAACATAATACAACAATCTGTTTTATTTTACCTTTTAAAAATATTTTTTAAAGTGTAATAGTAAATATGCCTACTAAAATATTTTTGGATAGAGTCATATTGCAAACTTTCAGATACGGCCCTGACAACCAAAACACTTCACAGACTTTAGAGACCAAGCGTTCCACAAGAGTCCTGAAAAGTGAAGCCAAAGCGTCTCGATCGCCCCCAGGTGGCTGGATGCAGTATAGGTCATAAACCCCGCCCTCTCCATGTAATGCAATGGGACGTGAGACAAACTAAACAGTCAAATTACACGTCAAATATTTTTTCTTCCAAAGATGGTTTCTATCATTTTAGGCAGTTTTTATCACGCTGATGTTAGTTAAAGTGTTCTTTCTTAAAATAAGTTTGTTAAGTTAGTTATTTGATGCTATAAAAACGCAGGTTTTGACGTCATGATTGACAGCAGAGATGACAGCTTCTCTGAGCGAAGTCGTCACTGAAGCTGATTTTGCGGGAGTGTGGGCGGGACCTTGATATCGCGGCTCCACTTCGCGCTCACTACTGCGCAGACTCGGGCTCCAAGTTCACTATGCGCAGACTCAAGACTCAAGATGTCAGTGCAATATTCACACACTGGCGGCTTCAGTTACTACAATGGAAGAGAGTGAAGGCGTCGTTCATCTTTTTTTACAGTCTATCGTAGAGACCTATTTGTTGTAAGATAAATGGTCAGAGTATATACCACTGGCTCTACTGTGTAGGAGAAAACAACTATAACAGAGCATGCATTTTTCCTCTCTGCTTTTTCACTGCATTCAGAAAGCATATAAGACTGGAAATATGACTGCATTAGCTATTTAGCTACTTTTAGTGCATTACTGGTTCACTTGAAGGCCATGGAAAAACAATAAAGAAGACTTTTCGCATAGACTGCCATGTGCTTCTCTTGTACACAGTGTAACTTCAGATGTACTGAGGCAGTGTTGGTATTCTATTGGTAATACACTGCAGAACCATACAGGAAATGCCCTCCGATGGGCCTCTAAACTTAAATGAAAAAGTGAGAGTGAGGCAGTGTTTTTAGTGTAAAGATTCCAAAACAAAGAATACATTTATGTATTTATATGCGTACAGAAGCTCTATTCCAAAAGCTAGCTTCCTTTTAAAGTCACCATATAATCATTTTTAGGGAATATTTCAGTATTTATTATAAATTATTTATCCATGCATATTTTTTTTTATTTTTTTTAATTCATGTGCCCTTGTAATTGTTAATCAAAATAACTTGACAAACTGTCACTTACAGCAACAGCAAACCACAATGATCCACCCATCCAATCAATTCCCAATGGACAAAACCAAGTCCTGCTCTAGATTTTTTTTCTTTTTAGAAAAGCTGTATCACTCAGATATATACATCACAATAGGGAAGAAAAGACTATGACAACTTCTGTTCCAATGCCGACAGTAAGACTGTATCCTAACTATCATGGAACATCAAAAGTGACTGATTTAGAACGATTTGCAATTGATTTTAATAGTTTGATGTTAGCTAATTTGATATTTGATGTTTCTGTCCCACTTTATATTAGGTGGCCTAAACTACTGTGTACTTACATTTAAATTAATCATTTGATACAATGCACTTATTGTATACATACATGTTTTTACATTGTAATTATATTTTAAAAATACCTGCATGTAAATACATCTGTAATTAATTTCTGTATTTACATTTATAATTACACTGTTGACCCATCCCTTACCCCTTAACCTACCCTTAAACCTACCCATACCACCACACCTGTCCCTAACCTTACCTGTAACCCACCTCAATAGCAGCAAAAGTGTTTTACAATACAATATGAACACAATAAGTACACTGTACTTATTTTTTGATGTAAGTACATAGTAGTTAAGGCCACCTAATATAAAGTGGGACCGATGTTTCTAAGCTAACAGTAAAGTGCTCCAATAAGCATGAAAATACAAAGCACACACATTGGTAAAATAGTTCATTTTAGGCTGAAAAAAAAGGCAGAGGCTATGCTATTTACACTAAGTGAATATAGCATATTTTCTTAGCGATAGATGCTATTTACACTAGGTGGAAATAGCTGTAGATGCTATTTTCACTTAGTGTAAATAGCATCTACAGCTATTTCCACCTAGTGTGTATATATATATATATATATATACAGTATCTCACAAAAGTGAGTACACCCGTCACATTTCAGCAACCATTTTAGTATATCTTCTCAAGCGACAATACTATAGAAATGAAAATTGTATATACTTTAGAGTAGTCAATGTGTTGCTTGTATAGTAGTACAGATTTACTGTCCTCTAAAAATAACTCAACATACAGCCATTATTGTCTAAATAACTGGCAGCAAAAGTATGGTCTGAGCACTTACAAGCTGACTTTCCGCTTCTGCAACCTCTAAAGCAATGCTGGCAGCACTCATGCGTCTGTTTTTTGAAGCCAGCTACTTTGATCAACCCTTGCGAGGCCTGTTCCGAGTGGAACCCATCTTGAAAAACCTCTGTATGACCCTGGCCACTGTACTGTAACTCAGTTTCATGGTGTTACCGATCTTCTTATAGCCTAGGCCATCTTTGTGGAGAGCAACAATTCTAATTCTCAAATCCTCAGAGAGTTCTTTGCCATGAGGTGCCATGTTGAACATTCAGTGGTCAGTATGAGAGAATTGTACTCAAAGCACCAAATTTTAACTGCTCTAATACAAGATACGCAAATTTGTATTGTCCTATCAAGCAGACAAAAACATGAACATGATGAGTAGGACATGTGGCTTTGCATGGTTAAAAGATGTAGAGCTGTTATCACTTAGGGTGTACTCACTTTTGTTGCCAGCTATTTAGACAATAATGGCTGTATGTTAAGTTATTTTCAGAGGACAGTAAATCTATACTGCTATACAAGCAGCACATTGACTACTCTAAAATATATACAAGTTTAATTTCTATAGTATTGTCCCTTGAGAAGATATACTAAAATAGTTACTGAAATGTGAGGGGTGTACTCACTTTTGTGAGATACTGTATATTCTATTTACACTAAGTGATAATAGCAGCATTTTCTTAGCAATATGCTATTTAAACTTAAAATAGATTCTATTTACACCATGTAAAATCGGTTCTTTGGAATAAGAGTAAATAGTAATTAGATGCTATCTATACTTTATATTGGCAGATACTATTTGTACCTCAGTAATTTTGTACATTAACAGGATGCAATAATATCATAGAGTGTAAATGATTATATTTATTAAAATTATTAAATGGATGCTGCCTTATTGGGAGAATAAAAACCCTCCCTACACCTTCCCCTAACCCTACCCAAAAAACACTTTTAATATTATTAAACACTCGTTCGCAATTTGTTTCCACTTTTAGAACATTATTTTGTTATATAATGCGAGTTTAGCAAAAAGCAGATTCGAACCCGCGTCGATCGCGTTAAAAGCCAGGTCTGTGAGTACTCGCTACTGCTGCGCCACTGAAGACCCAACCAGACATTGGTGGGCGGAGCTAGTGTAAATAGCGTTTGCCAACAAAGGACGCTATTTGCACTTAGTGTAAATAGACACTCCAAAAAAGGCAAAACTTTTTTTGTGTTGATTGAAATATAAGTTTATTTAAAATCAGCATTTCATATAATAAGCTCATCTAGCATAATCAGGAATTATTGTCTGTAATTATACAATTGTCATAGACATGCTGATATTTGGAAACTGCAAATGTGAGGTTTGCACCAGCGACCACATGGCTACTGTTTGTGGAAAACCACGTGAAGTGAAGAGGTGAAAAGAGGAGCCCAGCAAGTCACTGAAAGCTTGCTGGCATGATTTTCAGTGCAGTGACGCATTATTGATTTTCATTCGAATGTAATGAAAAATGAATCTTCTGGTTAAGTGCTTTGGCCAGACCCAAACACCATGCAGATGTGGTAAAACATGATGTCATGGTTTTACTCTTTGGGATGTTGGAAGTCAAAACTTATCTGGGCCTGTAACCGCTAGACACACCTTGCATAAATTCATAAACAGAGCTAAAAGTAATTTACATTTTCCAGCCACTTTATTTCCAGGAAACAAGCTTATGTCTATGTTGCACAAAAAATGGCTTGCTATGGGAATGAAAGCCAAAGGAAAAATGGTGGGTGAAACTGACCAGCGGTAGAGCTGCAGTCAAAACAAAGACTGGGGTGATGCAGATTTGTGTGTCTGGTTGAGTTCAAACACTAAAACGTTGGATCCCTAGAGCACAATGACTAACCAGTTATACGTTAGGCTGTCCGGTGACGTATTTTGCACCTGGAGTGGCTACATTTGTTTGGTCTGCTAAACGCAGTGATGCTGAAATAGCAGAGTAGTAAATAAAATAATAAATGAAGCTAGAAACATCAAAGAGTAATTCTCCTATATGATATTTGTGATAAAGCAGTGTTTTTAAATCAGGCATGACTGTTTAAATTAAGCTTTAAGATAAGGAGAGAAGTGATTTACTAAAGCAGAGATGGCACAAACAAACGCTCAATCTTGCCTTCTTGTATAAAGAAAAAGCTTACTCAAGTTTCTTTTCATCATCATGTGAGGTCAACGTTTGTTATACAGGGATGGGAATAATCCTCACTCCAGTCTGAAACAACATTCTCATGGTCATCTCTGGATGAGCTAGCTAGGTTTTTAGCCAAGTTTTCATTGTCTCATTAAACAAGACAGTATCACGGCTTACTGTATGATTTGTTTGAAATTAGAGAAAGACCTCAAAGCAAACCACCCTATTTGATATTTGATAAAAGCTGATACGCCCTCGCAGAAAGCTTTTTTTAAATCAAGACCTGCTGAGCACGTACATGGAGCAGGCCAGAGGGCCGAGCGTGGTTATAATATCAAGAGAAACTGGGAGTGTGATACTCTTTGTTTTTGGAGACAATGAGGTCATGCGGCACCGTTTCACTTAGATTGATGGGTGACAGATTTAAAGACACTGAAATCGTTAAATTGTAATGGATTCTTTGTTGAATAAGCCAAACAAAAGCACAGAAATTATGATGGATTTTCAATCACCGTCAGCACTGCCAACATGCCTTAAAAGCTTCTGAATAGAAAAAGCCAAAATGGTCAATTAAGGGGACACAGTGTAACACTGGAAATCCAACTTTAAACGCTTAGATCCACTTCTTTTTGAAGGATTGAGTGCAATTTATCATTAAACCCTGTGGTGTACAGTTTCTTTGGCTCTGTTTTGTTTCCTTGGAAGTTAGGGAGACTGCATTTTCATCATAAAAATTATTTATAGCATACAGAACAGGAACTCTTTTTGACAATGCAAGGAGATGTTTCTTTTGGAAACTATATAAAACATGCCCATCTTCATCACCTTTGGATTAATTGACGCATGTGTTATCATGTACAGTAAATTAATCTACCTTATCAATATTTACATTGACTTGAGAGTTTTCACCCTCATGTCGTTCCAATCCCGTAAGACTTTCGTTCATCTTTGGAACACAAATTAAGACATTTTTAATGAAATCTGAGCTATTTCTGTCCCTCCATTGACAGCTACGCAACTACCACTTTGATGCTTCAAAAAGTTCATAAAGAGATTGTAAAACTAATCCATAAAAATTGAGTGGTTTAGTCCAAATTTTCTCAAGAGACACAGTCGCTTTATACACTGAACATATTTAATTTGGCTTTTATTCACATTCATCAACGCACCCATCAGTTGGGTAAACGGAAGCTCAAGCATGTTCACTTGACATGCGAGAACCAATAAGGTTCATTCTCGTGTATTACGCATCACGTTTAAGCTTCCACAAGAACCAATGAGGTTCATTCTTGTGTGTTACGCATCACGTTTAAGCTTTCGCAAGGACCAATGAGGTTCATTCTTGTGTGTTACACAGCATGTTTAAGCTTCCGCAAGGACCAATGAGGTTCATTCTTGTGTGTTACGCATCAAGTTTAATCTTTCGCAAGAACCAATGAGGTTCATTCTCATGTGTTATGCTGCACGTTTGAGCTTCCGCAAGAGGTTTGTTCTCGCGCATCAAGCAGGTTTGGTTGAGATTCTGTTTGTGTTTGCTGATCAATGTAAATTCAATCTGTTCATCAAATAAAGTGATAATGTCTCTTCAGAAAATTTGGACTAAACTACTCAATTCATGTGGATTAGTTTTACAAAATCTTTATGAACTTTTTGAAGCGTCAAAGTAGTAGTTGTGTAGCTGTCAATGGAGGGGCAGAAATCACTCAAATTTCATTAAAAATATCTTCCTCTGTGTTCCGAAGATGAACGAAAGTCTTACAGGTTTGGAACAACATGAGGGTGACTAAATGATGACAGAATTTTCATTTTTAGGTGAACTAACCTTTTAAGTTTAATTCATTTATTAACCTAATGCATTCCTGTATTTTCTATTTACAAGATGTGCTACTTGTGCTATAATGTTGCATCTGGTCTACACTGGCAAGCAATCCGAAAAGATCACCTCAATGATAAAGGCCCGTTTACACCAAGAACAATAACTATAACGATAACTGTATTAGCATCCACACCAATGGACGATAACATTCTGTTCATTTTAAGCACATGCAGCAGTTTAAATGCTCAAGCTCCTTAAAGTTGGGTGGATTCTGATTTGTTTTCAATGCTTTTGACAGCTTTTGTCGTGAACAAGTACACAGTCCACTGCACCTCAGCTCTGACTTAGGCTACATTCACGCTGTCAGTAAAAATCCAATTATTTGTGTATCCGATTGGAATCTGATCTAAAATTATTGACTGATCAGATCTGATTTGCGTGTCCATGCCACTCTTTCGTTTTCCGCCTTTTGAAAAACTGAACTGGTAGGATTTAATAGATTTCAAACTGAATTGTTTGTGCCAAATTTCAAAACCCTAAACTTTTATGAAGGTACATTCCTAGACAGACACCAGTCATCAGATAAAAAATACAAGCCAAACCGGGAACTTTAAAACAACCTGCTAATATTCCTCTACAGTTTGTTGACTTGACAGTTTTTGCAGAAGTTACATGATGAAAAATACAGTGGGGGAATAAATCTCCAAAACATTTTGATTGTAGGAAAAGGATTTATGATAGTTAACATTTTAAAAACACAGACCAACTGAAAGAACCAGCATGTGTCTGCTCTACCACTCACCATATCCTGTGATTTTCAGCTGTACTGCTTACAGCACATGAGACACATACACATATATGCACAAGTTTATCCTTCAGCACATGTGTCCATGTAGCTCATCTGGTAGCACTTGACTAGCAACATTGTGCAGGTTTGAGTTCCAGACAATTCATATAATAAAGCATGTAACTTGAAAAACTATTCTCCCCTTTGAATCTTCTCAGAGTTAAACAATGCTGGGCAACTTGAATTAGAAAGTAAGTGCTTTAATCTTGACAAAGACAGAAGTTTATAAAACACATTATTCCATTCTTCATCCTCTAAATCGCTTTGGACGTACAACGTTTTCTGCAGTCAGTTCTGATATTTTTAGCCACGTGAAAAGAGACGTACAAATAACAAAGAAAGAAAGCCACACATCGTTGGGGTGTGCATCTGACATACAAAATTAAGTTAGAATTGCACATATGCAGTGTGATTTGGATACATGCTCTTGAATTAGCCATGACAGGTAGAAAACCTTGGCTAGGGAACAAGGTTGAAACCGCCAGCTGCCAAAGCTGAAAGTCATCTTTCATCTGCTGTCTAGACAGCCTCAGGCCCTCTTTAGCCGCAGCCAATCGGCTTGCTCATTTTCACAACCAAGGGAGATCTGCAAGACCACGCTGACCCACACTGCACACTTTTATTCCCACCAAGGCCAGACCAAAGGTGTGCTCCAAAGCCACTATGAACAGGTAAAATGTCAGAGCATTCTGTCTTTTCTTCAACATTTATCTTCATACACCATCCAGAGAACAATGGCAGTTTCATTAAAGGGATAGTTCACCTAAAAACCAAACTTGAATCTGTACGGCTTTCTTTCTTCTGTGGAATGTACAATTGTACAACATATATAGGTAAAACCAACTGAAACATTCTTCAGAATATCTTCTTTTTTGCTCTGCAGAAGAAAATCATACATGTTAGAATTACATAATTTTCATTTTTAGATAAACTACACTGTAAAAAAAAAAAAAAAAAAAAAAATATGGATAACGTACTGGCAGAAAATTACCAGGACATTATCCAGTAATTTTTCCATTAACCCTAAAACACAACGCAATGAAGTTCAAAATTCAAAAATAAAATATTAAAAAAATAAACACTGTTAGATTAATACAGTACAATCTGCACTATTTTTACGGATTTTTTAGAGTGTATATCCGTGTTATTTTTAACTAAAACTATTAAAACATTTTTGTTAATTGAAATAAAGCTGAAATAAATTAAAAAAATAAATATTAAATGATGAAAAACATTAAACGAACATTAGAAATGTTGTCTTGGCAACTAACTGAAATAAGTTTAAGTAGAAGCAGTTAATTTAACTGGAAATAAATAAAAACAAAAACAAAAACTGAAATAAAAATAAATTAACCTAAATAATAATATTTTAAAAACCCCAAAACTAATAAAAATGACAAAAATTACAAAAACTCAGTTACAAAAAAAAAGAAAAAAAGAATATTAAAATGACAACAATGTTTTGAACAAAATATTTTGAACAACTTCAAAATATTAATACAAAAAAGTATAATAGTTATAAATAATACAAAAAAAAAAAAACAATTAAAATTTAGTTTGGTGAATTTTCTGGAAGAAAATATTGTAATTATGTGTATGTATTTCTGCTTGATGTTATATTCATGTACAACTTCATTCTCAGAAAAAAAAAAAAAAAATCCACTGGCTAAGTTTAGACCTGGGGAGCATTTCATGTTTACTTGTGCCTGCGGCGTTTACATCAGAACCTCTTGTGAAATGTCTGAGGACGGCCACAAAGCCAACTGCCCCCGCACTTATAAGGTCCTGGCATCAAAGATGGCCATAAATGTCTTATATATATATGAGTGAGAATATTTTGGCTGTGCAGGAATGTAGTATGTTAAAAATAGATACAGTAGCATGGAGATGCATGATCATGTTCCCACACCTCAGCTTTATTTACTGTGGACAAGACAAGATACACCCTCATAACGTGCAGGTGTTGTTTCTTATATCTGTACAAGATGTTTAATACGTGGCTCAATGTAATGTCTAGATTAAAGTTATTATGGGTATTCCAAGGTTACAGTTGGACCTGGCTTTGTGTAACAGTGTTTACTTGATCTCGATTTAAGAGCTCACTTTTGTATGTGCACTTGTCAAACCTGACAATAAGATCTTTGAAAACCCAGAAAGGACCATGTGACCATTTCCCACAATATGGTGGGCTATTTCCCACAACAAGGTGGGAAAACATCTTTTCTGGACCATCCCCTTTTTCTCATATGATCAAAAGGTTTGAGACAGACACTAGTTGCTTTCAGTCAAGGAGGTCTATATACCAACCATGTATACGTATATACTTACATTATGTGGGGCAGGGAGGGTTGGTCCACCTCGGTTGAAATCGCGTTCCAGGGATGGGGCAGTCAGAAGTGTGTATATATATATATATATACACATACATATACATATATTACCACATAACGTAAGGATGAGAACTGACAAGGGACTGAACGGGAAAGGGAGTATATAGACCCCTTTTCAGTTAGTAAACATTGTGACTTTTTTGTGGGCGGAGCTTAGGTGGAGGCAGAACGATTCCCCTGACCACTTAACTAACGCTAGCTAGCTTGTTAGCTTGTTTTTTGTTAGCTTGTTTTTTAACAATATCTGGAGAAAATCCGATTTTATCTGAATATGTAAGGTCACCGTGATTGTTATTTGTAAAAGTTAACTTAAACGGACGGAATCAGACTGGCCGACCGGACCCATACACGCTCACTCAATGGATAGACGATCTGATAGGATTACCTCCGGTTGAGTAGCCTAACATCTACACCTAGAGAAACCATGTATAGTAAAGAGAAACTGAAGGCGTATAAATATTCAGTTGTTAGCTAACTTATGCGCTAAGTTAAGGTTGATTTATACTTCTGCGTCGAGTGTACGCCGTAGCTACGGTGTAGGCTGTGTGTAGCCTACGACATAGCCTGACGTGCACCTCTTCAAAAATGTAACAACGCGTCAATTCTACGCGGACCGCAAGCGCTGTGATTGGTCTGCTAGAACCCCTCCCTCAGGTCAAAAAACTGGCGCGGAGCACTCGGAGAAGAGCGAGCGTTTTCAACTTCCATAGGAATGAAAAAATGCTCTGTTTCAGGGGACACATGCAGTCATACTGCAACAAAAGTCGTTACCTATTTGCTGCTTCTCTGCCGCTTCTATTTGTAAGCTTCTCTGACAACGTACATGACAAGCTGCTTCTTCTTCGGCTTTTGCCTTGATACTCAACATGACCACGGACAACGCCTACTAGTGGTCTGCATGCACGTCGACGCGGACAACGACACAGAAGTATAAATGAAAACAGACGCATAGCCTACAGCGCAGAGGCTCCGGCGTAGGTCCGACGCAGAAGTATAAATTAGCCTTAAGCGTTACGTGAGAAATCACTTAACTTGTTTCCCAATTTCTGATTAGGTGGGCATGCATGAGAAATCTGTAGACCTGTAACCAAACCATAATCCATACCAACAAAAGACAATCGTTTATTTAACCTTAAATGATATGAAGTGTACACTGCAAACGTGGGCATTTTTGATGATCGTTTCTGTCCAGTCCACTCGTTTTATTGCATTTAACCACAGCTGTCTTCGGTTTTTTGTCTGACAGTGGCAGCAGGTAGGCGATAAAATTTCAAATTGGAGCCTGTACTCTGTCGATTCTGGCACCCAACAACACAAGATGACATTTTAAGCTCCTTATGTAGCCACGACGCTGTGCTGGTTTGTATTGGCCACCTCCAGTTTTTCCTTTGTTTTGCCTCCAGTTAATGCCGTGACGTAATTGTGACGTCGGGACTGAAAGGGTCTATAGCCCATACACTGAGTTAACAAGGGAACTAAATGGGAGACAGGTTAACATAATCATTAACTAATGAGTACCCAAGGAAACTAACAAGGGTAAGGAGAAAGCTAAATTTAGGGTACGTTTACACGACAATGATGTACTAAAAACGGAAAAAAAATTTCTTTGTGTTTTTTAAATACAGGCGACAATGTTGTCAAAACGTTCCATGTTCACCCAGATCCACAAAAATGATTAAAAACACTGTATTCTACATGCCAAGCCAGTAGCCTGTGATGTCACTTTGTAAAGAAAAACTACACATCTATATTCATGTCTATTCATGCAGCAGCAGTGTATCTTACATGCTCACAGATGTCTGTGTATCTACTGGTAATAGCAAGACCAAATACAATCTTTCTATATTCAATGCCAAAAGTATACTTGACATGATTGAAGGCTTGAAGGCTTAATTCACACTTTTGTTTTTGCTACTTTCAATTTCTGTTAAAGCTGCTGTCCGTAACTTTTTTTGGTTAAAAATCAATTTTTGAGCAAGTACATAACCAGCCAGTGTTCAAAACTATCTCCTTACCTTAGCCTGCTTCACAACGGTAAGCTTGTAATAATGTTTTCTAATTCGGGTGGTACTGGTGGGTTTCCGCAGGAAATTCGAGCATGCCGCCGTTCATCTTTGCGTCATTACGTCACGTCTGTTTACATAAAGAACAAGTCCCAGCTAGTAGGCTATATCATGTGAGGATGCTGAAGGTGACGGATCATTTATAGCCTTTTCTCACAGCATCTGCAATAATTAAACTTATCATTTTGATGGCAGATTGTATGGTTTGACAAATGGACAATTAGAGATTAGACTGTACAGAAATTGAAATCTACAGGTAACACTAATACACGTAGTCATGCAATGCTAATGTTGTTAACATTAACTATTTGAGAACAAAGTATAACTAATAATAATTTGCACGGTTTGATGTGATATGAGCTAAGCGATCGTTAGATTTAATCACCATTGGTAGCGCTATTTATTGTAATGCTTTTTTTTTCAGAACAAAAGTGGCAGATTTGTTACTTACTTTGTCAGATGACATTCTCTGGTGAAAATTCTTATTTTGGTCATACTTCCAAGACTACAATCTGTGATTCCGAAGTAACTGTATAGTATCCACCGGTGCGGTGACCGACAGCCACATATTCTCCTCAAAACATTAAATTCATCCGCGCTGAGGAGCCGTGCTGATGCACAACCCACATAAAGATGATAATTCCGCAAATAACTGCAATTGCAGGTTTTGAACAGAGATGGCGACAAAGGGGCAAAACTTACGGACTGCAGCTTTAATGAATTAAGGTATTGACCTATTTCTGTTTTAAAATGTGTAAATGAAGGTTTTTTGATGTCCATATTTATTTTATGGAATATGTAATTTATGGAATTATAGTTTAAATCGAACACTACAATCATGAAAAAATAAAAACATCTTTTCCTTTGAATGATATTCTTAAAATTACAGGACAGTGCAAGAAAAACAGTAAATGTTTTTGCATTTTCAAAAATAATGGTATCAATTCTGTGAAGTAACATCTAGACAAAGGTTGAGCATGGCCAGAAAACAATGTGAAACATATGAAAATATCATAACACATGCCTATGACGTGGATAAGCCACTATGTATTGACACTCCACCTTATGTTTATGTCTAAATTGATCTCAATAAGAACTGGATGTGCCAGTTTTTGAGAACAAAACATACTAATGATTTCCATACTGGAAAAGATCCCTGAGATAAGTCTGGCTCTTTCAATGACTACAAACAAAAACAAATTATCAATGACTGTTTGAATCAAATCACCGCTCCAGCATAGCTCTCAAATTCGACCCCTGAGGGCAGACACTGGTTTTGCTAGTTTCAAGGCAGTGGTGTTTTAGTTTCATTCACACACCGATGACTGCTAAGTGATTTTCCTAGACATGCTGTTCTCTGCCAGAGAAGAAACTAAAGCCTCGGGGTGGAGTTCACAGCTGTGAGTCTGTGTCTGAAGAACGCATTGGCCGAAGGCACACTGATGAACTCCATGATGTGTAGCTTCTTTTGCGTCTAACCCTGTTGGCATCAGCAGGGCTTCCACGAGGCCGCGGAGAGGGATCGCGAGGGGAAACTTGGAATGAGGCAATAAGTAAATAAATGTTCCGTCTGAAAAAAGTGGGCTTCTCCATAACAGTCCTCTACTCAGTCTATTCCTCATAAATGAGAAGTGATTGTTTGTTTGACTGTGTGATCATTAAATGTGGTCTAATTACCTGGGGCAGTGGTGACTGTTGATGTTATAGATTAGCATTTGGATTTGAGAGACCTAAAAGACCTGAAATAACATGGGGAGAACACATTTCTTGATGGCTGATGAAAGTTCTCTTGTCTTCAACGAGTTTGAATCCTGGGTCAAGTAGTAAGACGATAGACATCTTTTCTGTGATGGCAGAAGCATGTGTGGTGTGCATAAATGAACATCTGTCCAGGAGTGTGCATCAGTAAAACCAGAGCAGGTGCAGTGAGGTCATAGTAGCTGGTTATTAGTGTGTCATACTGAATTTGGATTGGCCTGTTGATGAAGGTTGATGTTTTGATGTAGGGGGAAGGTGAATTTGTTTTGACTGTAGATGTTACTTGACTTGTGGCTTTAAAGGGTTAGTTCACCCAAAAATGAAATTTCTGTTATTAATTACTCACCCTCATGTCGTTCCAAACCCGCAAGACCTTTGTTCATCTTCTGAACACAAATTTAAGATATTTTTGATGAAATCCGAGAGGGTTTTTTTTTTATCTCCCATAGAAAGCAACGGAAATTACTACATTCAAAGTCCAGAGAAATAGTAGACATCATTAAAATAGTCAACGTGACTACAATGGTTCAACCTTAATGGAAGCGACGAGAATACATTTTGTGCGCAAAAACAAAACAAAAATAATGACTTTATTCAACGATTTTTCCTCTTCCCTGTCAGTCTTCTACGCAGTTGATGCAGTGAACGCAGTCCAGAGCTTCCATGTTTACGTCCAAATGTCGGCTCAGTATTTGCCGATGCTGTTCATGTGAGCACCATGACGCATGCATGTGATGCTGACGTAGGAGCCGGCCAATACGTCGATGTTCTGACGTAGAACACGGAAGCTCTGCACTGCGTTCACTGCGTCAACTGCGTAGAAAACTGACAGGGAAGAGGAAAAATTGTTGCATAAAATCATTATTTTTGTTTTGTTTTTGTGCACAAAAAGTATTCTCGTCGCTTCATAACATCAAGTTTGAACCACTGTAGTCACGTTGACTATTTTAATTATGTCTTTACTACTTCTCTGGACCTTGAATTTGGTAATTTCATTGCTTTCTATGGGAGATAAAAAACCTCTCGGATTTCATCAAAAATATCTTAATTTGTGTTCCGAAGATGAACGAAGGTCTTGCGGGTTTGGAGCGACATGAGGGTGAGTACTTGATGACAGAAATTTCATTTTTGGGTGAACTAACCCTTTAATGGCACAATTGACATGTTCCTTTAAAAGCTGCTTTATTATACTAAAGTTGTAGTATATGTGGAATCACACCTGCTCCCTCAATGCCTCATGTATACCTGAGGTTGAATATTTGCAGTTCAGTAAATTTACCAGTCTTGACATATGGAGTAGATCTAACATGATTTTCCCACAGAGAGTGCAAACTGTCCCATAAAATCCAGCAGCTCTCACAACATAGTTGTACAATATGTCGGTTTCATTTCTCACAATTCTAGCTCTTGAAGACCATCACTTCCAAGAAAGTTTGGAAACCACTGCCGTTTGTGTGGAGGAGGAGGCTGCTTCTGCGTCACGTTGCTTTAATTTGTCCTCAGGCAGCCAAAGAAAATGATTGAACTGCTGAGGGGGTTTTGCTCTTGGCTCGCCAACTGTTATGGCACACTAGATTGGCTTCACTCCGACACTGAACAAGTGCAATCTGTACAATTTAATGAATTATTATAAATAAGACAAAGAAAATAAAGTTGAGAGCAACAGCCCTAAAGTATAAAAACCGCTGGACTTCCCCCAGCTATTCTTGAATGTCCTAATTACTTGACCATTTAAGACAGTGTAAGACTATTGTTGTATTGTAACTACATACTTTATGGTGCAGCCTAACTGACAGACCGTTAAACCAGTTTATTGTCTATAAAAACAAACTCAGCTTTAATAGATATGAATGCTTTTGCATGGCATGATGGGTGATTAAAGGAAGAATAACAAGTAATATGCATAGCATATGCAGTGCATATGGATGCTAGGCATAATAAGGTAGAGGAGACCCTATTGTAACATGAGTTGTATTACACCTCAAATCTGATTGGTCGAGCAGCACTCCAAAAGTGCAGATAGGTTGCTGGTGGCAAAATGGCTCTTATTAAGTGAGTATTGAATCATTCATTCAACCGATTTGTTTAAACACAGTAAATCATTCAGGAACGCGACAAGTGATTCAAATGAGTCATTGAATAATTCACTCACGTGATTTGTTCAAAAATGCTGAATTATGCAACAATGAAACAAGTGATAAATAAATTCCAATAAATTCCTGATTGCTTTTTGGGACACTCCATCATTTTTCCTTACTTATTTTTAGGGTGGTAGGTTGTAACAACAGCACTTTGTTCTAGACAATAATTTACAGGGATAAACTGTAGATTTCTAAACGACTGTAATTTGAAGTAAATTAATATGGGGCTATCCGGCACTAACAGTTACAGATTTTTACACAAAATTAGTTACAACACTCCCTAGTTTAATACTCATATATTTGTTCATTTGGAACCTCTTTATTGGCCGTTGCAATGGACTAAGCTGCATTTTGGGGTCACGGGAATATTCACTTGCTTATCTTATGTTTTCTTTTCTACTAACGCCAGCTGTGCAAACTAAAAGCAGATGTTTTGATTAAGCCTGCTTGTATGTGCCAGAAAATTGATAAAAGAAACGCAGTATTACGTCTCAGATGATGTCACGTTTCAGGTGACGAATGGGGCGGAACCCCGCGCACCTTCAAAGCTGGAACACTTCCTCAACCGGTACCTCAGCCGTATATAAAACCGCAGCGCTTCTCAGCAGGGAGAGGGAGAGAGAAAGAGCTCGCGAGTTCACAAAGACTTAAAACAAAGCTACTACTGGACAGACTCAGGCAAATAGGAGACGTGTTTATATCCACAGGCTGATCTAGCATCTCTGAGAAGGTAGGGACATTTGTGTTTACAAGCTATCTTTTATTTAATTAGATTGTGTGTTGGGTTATTGTTGTGTAGCGTGTAGACAAATGTATGCATGCTCAGTGTTGAATAAATAGTTGAGTCTCATTTTATTTAAAGCATTTTATTTCTGTTAGTGTCAAATTTATGCTAAAACGTTTTGCTAAAATCAAAACAAGTTAATATGAAATTGATACCGTGTGTGTGTGTGTATGTGTGTGTGTATATATATATATATATATATATATATATTCTTAAGTTCATTGCATGTTTACAACCAATGTGAATTTAATTCTGAAAACTAATACATTTGAATAGAAATGATAGAAATTATTCTGACAAGTTAGAAGAAAAGATGTTATATTGATGAAAATGTTTTGTTTTTCAGTGTTGTCTCATGGTACAGTGAAGGTCAATTGATATAATAGGGTTTAATGTGTTCTCTAATAAATGGGAATCATTTGTGTTTCACAGGCAGATTCTGCAAAAAGGAATAGAAACCTCTCACCACATCTCAGCCATAAATCATGAATGAAAACAGTTTGGCTATCGACATTCTGTTCTTGTGTATATCCTGTGGAGCAAGTGCACTGGCAGCCTTCAATCCCACTGCCTCTTCATCGCTGCCAGCAACCAATTTCACTGATATTGGCTCTGCGCCTCCAAAATATCTCACAGAGGCCGCAAACCTTCCCAAAACCAGACGGAAACGTTATATTTCCCAGAACGATATGCTCACTATTCTTGATTACCATAATAAAGTCAGAGGGAAAGTTTTCCCCCCAGCCTCAAACATGGAATATATGGTAAGTCACTTATAATAATTACCTTTTTTTTTTTCTTTTTTTTAAATAAGTAGCCTGTGATTCAATCAGGAACAGTTTGAATTTTAGAAAAAAAGTTCTGCTTGTTTGAACTTTTGCTCTACACCCTCACAGCAGTTCATTGGGTTCAGTTGTTTTATTTATTTAATTGTATAATTACCTGGCATTTTGCCTGGAAAGCACATTGCTGCTGTTGTAGTTGGACACGTGAACGTTGCACATGTAACTGCGCTCATCACAGGATGCAGGAATGACAAACTTCTCTGTGTCCATTTGGCACTAGCAGCTGTTGAGCAGATTTAATTGGCTCGGACCACCAGAGTAGATCCTTTCCAGCATTATCAATGTGCTAAGACCACAGCTAAGCACTGAAATACTTTCAAAAGTGCACAGTCATGAGAAATGCAGTATTTTTCAGTAGATCTAAAAGTTTTTTTTTTTTTTTAACTAATTCTCTGATTTTACCATGATTAAAGGGGCAAAGATTATTTAATGGTATACTGTGTTGAATAGTTTAGCTACATTTTCCAGCATAAAATGTGTATCCATGGTTTGACTTATTCAGGAATCTATCAAATCTGTGTTAATGTTTGGAATTTTGCTTTTAATCTTCCTTTTATGGACAGAATTTTATCTGTGGAAATCCATCATGCTCCCTTAAAAAAATTAAAACATTATTTATTAAATAATGCAGTGAATAAATTAATTTATTTTAGTAGACTGATGAAAAGTGTATTTCATGTCTCAGGTCTGGGATGACACTCTTGCAAAAACAGCTGAGCAGTGGGCGTCTACGTGCATTTGGGAGCATGGTCCTGGCAGTCTTCTTAGATTTCTGGGTCAGAACCTTTCAGTTCGAACAGGAAGGTATGCATCTCCACCCTCAGTCCCAGTCTGTGATCACTGATGCTTTTACTGTACCAATAGACATTTTGGCCTGAAAGACCAAGCTAAGCACTTTATCACACCATAATGAGATTTAGTGCTATGTTTGGATTGTTTACAGGTACAGATCCATTTTGCAGCTGGTGAAGCCCTGGCATGATGAAGTGAAGGACTATTCTTTTCCCTATCCTCGAGACTGCAATCCCAGATGTCCTCTTAAGTGCTATGGGCCTATGTGCACTCATTATACACAAGTGAGTTGATTTAAGATGGTCTTCATGAAATGAATTTCTTCATCTATAATACCATTCAGTTTGGGGTCAGTAAGATTATGGGTCAATGATGTGACGGGTCTTTTTTTTTTTTTTTTTGTGTGCAAAGATCTTAATAATAATAATAATAATAAAAAACAAAGATATGACATCCAAAAGTATGTAAGGTAGAACAACTAGATCTTTTATTGAATCCAAAAGGTTTTAATTATATTTTGCTACATATAAAGGTATTTAAAAAAATTTTGAAGTGTCAAAAGGTCATTCGGTTTAACCGTCCAAAGGCCAATACAGCCATTTCATTTGTGATTAAAATATCTTAAAAAGTAATAAATGTATATTTTTTTTATTCTGGCATGATTTTATAAAATCATATATCAACATAGTGCAAAATGGTGTTAAGATTAAGAAGTCGTCGCTTTGTTATGAGAAAGAATGTCTGGAAAAATGAATTTCATTGATGTCATTCGGAGTAACCAATATAAAGGATTTTGGATCAAGTCATGCGGTCAATATCATGTGAAAGGATGTGACATCATTCAGACACCTGCAAAGGACCACATGGCCATGAAGTAAAGTAACTAACTCTCTCTTAACTTTTTGAAAAATTTATGTTTTCACTTGCTCATACGCATGTCCCGAAACATCAGGTCATTCGGTACAACCGCTATAAAATATGGAAAATGTTGTAATATTTTAAAAACTTACTAAATATAAAATGTTTGATTGTCCTTTTGCTAGCTAGTTAGATATCAGCCTGTTAGCATTGTTTGAAAATATCGTCATTCGGTATAACCAAAAGTGTCATTCGGTAAAACCGAAATAATTTTTTTTTTTTTTTTTTTTGAAAGAAATTAATACTTTTATTCAGCAAGGATGCATGAAATAGATCAAAAGTGACAGTAAAGACATTTATAATGTTACAAAGGATTTTTATTTCAAATAAATATCAAAAATATTAAGCAGCACAACTTTTTTAAACATTGATAACAATGGAAAGTGCTTCTTGAGCACCAAATCAGCAGATTTAACAGATTAAAATGATTTCTGAAGGATCATGTGACACTGAAGACAGGAGTAATGGCTGCTGAAAATTCAAATTGTATTACAATAAAAAATATATTTTAAAAAAAGAAAACTGTTATATAATATATTTCATAATAATGCTGTTTTTTACTGTATTTTTTTGATCAAATAAATTCAGCCTTGGTGAACATAAGAGACTTAATTCAAAAACATCTTACCGACCCCAAACTTTTGAACGGCAGTGTTTATCGTTCTCATTTGACCATTGCTCACTTGTTGCTTATGTTTTTATCAGATGGTGTGGGCAACCTCAAATAAAGTAGGATGTGCCATCAACACTTGCCATAATATGAATGTTTGGGGCTCAGTATGGAAGAGGGCAACATACTTGGTGTGCAACTATTCTCCAAAGTAAGTATGTTTTCTGTGCTGTAGCTAAGCTAAACTCCAGAGTGAAACTCTTCAGTAACATAATTAGGATAAGCAATTTGACACTCCTCTGTTAAAAACATTTTTTGACATGGACATCCAAGGGGCTTTCTGGTTCAAAGACCTAGACGACCTCTCGCATTCCTGCTGCATGTGGAATTTTAGCGGAATTCTGCCTCTAATTCCAGAATCAAAGCACCATGATCTTGTGTGACTGGTGACTTGTGACTGACTTGTGACCTCCTCCTTTCAGTCTTATAGGGCAGCACACTTGAGAAAATTCTTAGGCTACTGCAGAGTTATTTTTAAACTCTAGTAAAGACCCGACTTGCTATCTGAGAACTAGTTAAAGTAGATCCGGATTGATTTAAAGCATGTCTTTTCATAGAACCAACATAGAATCACAGTTAAAATGGAAATAGTTATTGTATGCTTCATGTCACAGGTAATTTCAAACAGTTTAGTCTAATATATCTCATTGGTGTGTCATTGACAATGTTGATTCTATTGTTGTTTACAGGGGGAACTGGATTGGTGAGGCCCCGTATAAAGTAGGTGTTCCTTGTTCCATGTGCCCTCCGAGCTATGGAGGATCATGCAGTAACAACATGTGCTTTCCTGCCGTGAACTCAAATTACCTGCACTGGTTCAAATGAACACAGACAGAATGTACATGTCCCATCACAGAGACACTGTCCCTCGTGGGAATTTGCACAACATTCCTGCATCACCCTGTTTTTTTTTATATATGGGCCATATAGGACCATGGATTGCAAGGCAGCAAGTTTTTAAAGACATGTACATAACTTATTTTTCAGTGTTTATACCATTATATTGTTTTGTGTATGTACCCATTTATAGGAAATAGTTTATTTCCTGAGAGGGACTCTACTGTGATCTGTCAAGTCATGATTGGTGCTTACAGTATTTAACCGTAACTGTATTCCAAGAACGTAAGGTGCAGTTGCCAAAATTCCCATCAGGCCTTGTTAGCAAGTCTAACATTGCACATTGACTGTAGTCCCAGACTGGTCTTAAAGGGATAGTTCACCCAAAAATGAAAATTCTGACAGAATTTACTCACCGTCAAGAGTCGTTTCAAACTCTTATGGCTTTCTTTCATCCGTGGCCATTTTGAGGACTTTTTCAGCCGTTTTTGTCTATATTAAGACAAAATTTTTTTTTATTTTTTTTTTGCAGAACGCAAAAAAAAAAAAAAAAAAAAAAGTAAATAATGTTGGTAATGGGAACCGAAACTACTACTACTTTTATGTCCAACATAAAGCCCGGAACACACCAAGCCGACGCCGACGAACTAGTGGCGACGAAAGCAGACTGCGGGGTTGGCTCACGTCGGCAGCGTCTGGGTCCAAAGTTGCCCTGACACACCAAACCGACGCTCAACAACCGATGGCCAAGTAGCACGTCCGTTCTGCGCCTGCGTAAGAAGAAATGCCTTTCCGTACCAGCAGGTGGCAGTAGCTGAACAGCCAATCAGAATGATCAGATGTCCCAACTGACCGACGAGCTCCGACGCTGATTCAACATGTCAAATCGGCCGAAAAAAAGAGGACCAGCTTCAGCCGACGGTGTGGAACACACTGAGAAAACTTAGTCGGCCGACGAACAAAAAGTGCCCGACGGCCGACCGTCGGCTTGGTGTGTTCCGGGCTTTAGAAACAGTCATACAGGTTTGTAACAACATGGGGATAAGTAAATAATGACAGAACTGTCATTTTAGCATGAACTATCCCTTTAAATCAGGGGTGTCCAACCCTGCTCCTGGAGAGCTACGATCCTGCAGATTTCAGTTCTAACGCTGTATAATTGATAATCGCTTGATGATTACAGACAGGTGTGCTGGAGCAGGGTTGGAACTAAAGTCTGCAGGACGGTAGCTCTCCAGGAGCAGGGTTGGACACCTCTGCTTTAAATCATATGATGTCATATCTATTAACCCTGGTGGTTTTGGTGCTTCAGAAGAAAAGTTAAGCTAGCTCTTCCTGAACTGGGACACAACAGAACTTCACTGGTTTGAATACACTCACTGGCATTCTTAGTTATGCTTTGCTTTGGGTCTTCCCTCTTGGAAGGCCTCCACATGCTTAAAGCCTACAAGCGTGTGCTTGGGGCTTAGAAATCATGGATTAGGCATAGTTTGGAAAAACTTCTGCATTTTGCAACCCCAGAAAGAACATTTAGTGAGATGGCTAATGCTGTACCCTCATGAAATGTTGAGGCGGATTAACATGGAAACATGTTTGATGTGTAAGTGCACCTTATAATGGTTTTTTTTTTTTTTTTTTTTTTTTTTTTTTGATGTATTGTTATTTAGAAGGCTGTCATTATTTGTGATTTTTACCATTTGTACATACATTTACTATGGATTCAGCAGTACAGTCTCTACAATGCATGCATAACAGTAGCATGCTATTGCATTGTATTGTGTTAATTTGTAATCTTTTTTTTTTTTTTCTTTTTTTTTTTCTCACAAGCACTTAGGGAAATCTACCAGGCACTGCTCTGCATATGGAGGGGATAGAAAGGGCTATTTATCCCTTCTCCATAGATTCATAATGTTCAACATGACTTCATTTATGGAAATGGTATTTTCTTCTAAATTCAGTTCTGTAAAATATGATTTTTAATGATGTCATAGACTGCATCTCTTATTGTGTTAATGTGTATTTGTAGACCTCTGAAAACTAGTTCTGGTGCTGGATTTAATGAGCATAATGTAAATTTGTGTATTTGCACCTATTGTTAAGATTCAATATACCTAAATGGCAACTGTATTTCATTAACAATTTATTTATCATCTGAAATAAGCTGTACATAACCTTTTTATACAAATCTCTTTTTTTTTAATATAAATTTTGTTATTTAAACCTGTCTTTTTGTGCCTCATTGCAAAGCAACATTGTTCAAAGGTTTGGGGTCAGTACGATTTTAAGAAACGAATACTTTTTTAGCATGGAAACATTAAATTGATCAAAAGTGGCGTTAAAGACATTTATGCTGTTACAAAAGATTTCTAGTTCAAATAAATGCTGTTCTTTTGAGCTTTCTATTCAAAAAAAAATCCTGAAAAAAAATATTAAGCAGCACAACTGTTTTCAACATTGATTATAACAATAAGAAATGTTTCTTCAGCACCGAATCAGCATATCAGAATGATTTCTGAAGGATCATGTGACACTGAAGACTGGAGTAATGATGGTGAAAATACAGCTTTGCATCACTGGAATAAAATTGAAATATACAGTATGAAAATAGAAAACAGTATTTTAAAATTGTAATAATATTTCACAACATTACTGATTTATTGTATTATTTGATCAAAGAAATGCAGCTTTTTTCAAAAACATTAAAAAATCCGACCCCAAACTTTTGAAAGGGCAGCTCACAAATAACACCCATTAGCAACAGTTTTGGATCAAGACTAGATGTTAAAAGAGACATCCCCATTGCTGGTTGAGGGTTGAAATGATTTTGGACTTTGGCCCACAAGCAAAAACAAATACATTCAAACCAGAATATTATTATTTGAAGAATATGTATAAGTATAAACAATACCACCACCCTTGTTGACTATTTAAATTAATGTTGTATTTATACTTTTTAATGAGACTGCTTGCTGATGTATTTTGTATTGAAAACCAAAGTTTTTTTCTTTAAATTGTGTGAATCAGTCCCTTATTCCCTCCTTTTTGCCCTCTGTCAACCCGTCCCATTCTCGTTTTCTTCTCTTTGTTTTTTTGCACAAAAACAGACAGAGCTGATAGTGATTATGGGATCTTTTGAGAAACAATTTCCCATCCCTGTTCCTTTTGATGCTCTATTTACAATTTCACTAAGCATTGTAATTGTAAGACCACTTCCTTGATATGAAAACTGGTTACAATTAAATCTTGATAAGAAAACGTTGACTTTGGCCCAGCTGATACCCGTCTTCTACACAAACAATATGTATATGATCTTACTTAGAGGGGCCTGTAACGGAGCGAATGAAACCGATGAACTCTGTGAAAGTTACAGGCTCCGCCTCATGCACTCATTTGGGAAAGGGTGGGGCGAGCAGGCAGACAGACTCTCACCACTACCAAATTCAGCAGATTTGGGAGAAGAATGCAGATATCACAGGGAAATATGATGCCATAAATGTTTTGATCTATTGGACAGACACAGCTGTTCCTGTACAGACTTCCAGCTGTGAGAAGAGGCAAAATCCTGCCAATGCCGTACAAAGAATAACAGGCCATCATACTTTAAAAAAAAAAAAAAAAAAAACCTTAGGTATGCAGTAGCTGTGCAAAAAAATATGCCAAAACATTAAAAAGGTAATGTTTCACAGGAAGGATGAAGTGGGTGTACAGTAATTCTGAATGGACAGGCTACGTCAGCATCAAAAAATGGACTCTGTTTGCTACCTTACTTACTGGTCTTATTGTGCACGATTCATCGGTGCGTGTTATTCAAAATAAAAATGTGTTATCTTCATAATCTTTAATCAAAATTTAATAACTTGCACTTCCTCTCGAACGACTTTCCTTTCCCACTAACGTCAATCTGACGGCATGGACAAGGAAATTAGCCAAACGTTTCATCTGCTTCTCTCCAACTACCTGTTTGCAGTGACGACCACGTCAAACTAGTGTAGCAAAACAGAAATGGTGACAAAGTCCATTTTCACCCCAAAACTAAACTCTGATCCGCTTCCTTTACTGGCCTGCTGCCTTTTTTGCAGGTCATTATAATACCCCTTTCATGATCCAGTCAATTTCCGAAGGATAAAATGAAATTAGATTTAATTTTTTTAAATTAATTTGCAGGGGCTCAATGATGAACACCCTACAAAAGGGGTGCTAAAAGAGTGTTGGGAATATGGGAAATGTAAAAAAGATAACTTTGGATGAATAGGAAACGAAATGGTAAAAGTGATTGGGGTGCATGATATGAAGGTTAGCCTTACAGTGGTATACCCGGCAATGGCTCCATGGAAGATGGTATGTCCTGAAGTAGATTGGAAATTGTTAAAGATAAAACAAGAGGCAAATATTGATTTGGCAGATGATTTTAATGCTCATTTCATAAAAAAATATAAAGATGTTATTCAGATATACACTGATGGAACAAAGAAACCAGAGACAGGATTCGGTGTGGTATTTCAAGAGAAAGGGATAGAAATTAATAGAAGGAAATCAAATAATTAAGGAGTGTATACAGTAGAGATAGTAGCCATTTTGATTGCTCTGAGATGAGTGGAAAAATCAAAAATAGACAAAGCTGTCATTTGTTCAGACTCTTCATCCGCCCTAGTAAGCCTAAGATCGTTTCGATCCAAAAGTCGACAAGATATATTTTTTGGAAAACTTTAATCTGTAACAAGGATAATAAAGCAGGGAGGCCAGGTTAAATTCTTGTGGGTACCAGCACATGTGGGAGTGAAGGGAAATTAGAGTACTGATGAGGTGGCAAAAAAATGCATTAAAGGGATAGTTCACCCAAAAATGAAAATTATTCCATGATTTACACAATGCATTCTTACACGTTGTTGTGTAGAACATCATGGCATTGTGTACTACGTCGCGGAAGTTAACGCTTTTTGGACGTATGTCAAATGCATATGGCTGTCACGCTGGAAGCTTTTTATTTTACTTGTCTTACAAACGCATCAAGAGTTCAATTTAAAGGCAGCTTTGGAGATGAGTATGAGAATAGAGGTAAGAGAACTGATAAACTTTTTGAGGGAAACGGCTTTTTCACAGGATATGATGGTATGTGTTTTTTTCTTCCCTTTATCCCCTTCCCTCACCAAAGAAAGAGTTAGATTGTAAACCTGAAAACTGATCCACACTCCGGCGCAGAGGGTGGCAGTAATGCACCAAAACGATAGATGACAACCATCGTTAAAAAAGAAGAAGTAGTAGTCCTTTCTATGAAATGCACCCTCTTAAGATAAGCGAACGATCTTTTATTATCCCAAATCACTCAAAAATGTTGCATGGTCTGTCTGCATTTATCAGTTCATTTATGAAGCAAACAGACACATGTTCAAAGTCATGTTTGATGTTTTACAAGTTGTGTATAATGAATAATTAAGCATACAAGCAAGCTAGTATGAGAATATGCATTTGAATCAACAACAGCAGCAACAGTAAATACACATTTAAAATCATGTTTGATGTTTTGCAAGTTGCGCATGAGGCAAGGAGTGAATGATTTGCTAGCATGACAGCATGCATTTTGAGTCAACTATAACAGCAACAGCAAAGACAACTTTGCCGTGAGGTTACAGGCAAGCATAGCTTGCATGGAAACCCATTTTGGTTACACTTTATTTTGATGGTCCCCTTGAGACATTCTGTTGACTATAAGAAATGTTGCACCTACATGTCAATTAACTCTCATGAGAGTATTCATAGAGACTTTTAGGGTTGGTAGAATAAGTTGACATGTAGTTGCAAAGTTACTTATAGTCAGTAGAATGTCTGTTGAGGACCATAAAAATAAAGTGTTAGCAGATATTAAGCAGAAGGTCTATTAATACTCTAATAATCCAATGAGATTTAATTGACAGGTAGGTGCAATGTTACTTATAGTCAATAGAATGTCTAAGACGGACCATCAAAATAAAGTGTAACCCATATTTTAAGTGAAATGAGGTATTTTTCATGAAGATGGAGTGTTACCCTGTGGTTTGCTGTTTGTCACATGACCATACTTTTGGATAGGCTGTTCAAACACAGCAACATATAGGCTAAATAATGCATGCTTGCTCAGGTAGTTGCCGGGGGTTATTTTCTCCATCTCTATCAGCTTCTCTATCCCAGATACACATAGATCAAGCCACTAGATCGCCAATTGGCAAAGCAGGAACACAGTTAGCAAACGTGGTTCTCATGGCTCTTCGGAGCAGCAGCAGTATTTGTATTAGTGAAAGATCTGCTTGTGTTGAGGGGCTGTAGTGTCCTATTGTCTTTATATCATCTCTTTGTGAGGATTTATTAATGTCTATTAATGCAGCAGCGTGTTTTACATACATGCATATGTGTTGGCTTGTATTGTCATTCTTTGTTTTTGCTGTATGACACAATGAGAGCATTTTGTGTTTTTGTGTCAGTTATGGCAAAAAAAAAAAACAGAAAAAAATTAAGAAAATGCTGGCGTTCGCTCTGTAAACAGCTGACGAAAAGCAAAAAAATAAGTAATAGTTAGATAAACATAACATCTGATGTTAAAGTTTGTTTTTAGGACTTGCCACCATCTCGGAAGTGACGTCAAATGATGCATCTCACTGAGGTCAGGGTTGATCGATCTGCCCTGAGTTCACAGGTTGGATGTACGACTTGGAGCAGCGTTCCAGATGGTTTTCCCAAGCAGGAGGTAGGAAAAATCCGAGTTCCGTGTTGTTTGGAATGCAGCATAAGACCTGCCGCACATGACGCGGATCTGACACACATCCGATTTTCTCCCAACTTTTTATCGTCATTTACAACTTTAACACATTTAAAACTGTTCTTACGAGAATACTCACCAAAACCGGGCATTTTGACAATTCTGTGTGTTTTGTACACACAGAACCTGTATATGGTTCATTGTGTACTTGTTTGTATTTAACATAAATTCATAATAAATTTAACATTGTTAACTTAAATTTGGGTCACAAAATTCTGATCTCAAGATTAATTCAAAACTGTGAAATTTAAAACTAATTAAACAGACAAGCAGTTTGGAGATATGATGGATTGAATGGATGGTTCTAATTGAAAATCCTTTTTCACTTGGAAATACTTCACTGGTTTCACATCAGCTTCATTTCAGTTTATTCCATTATATTTAACTATATAACTCGGTGTTAGTCAAAGGTTCTGTTGAGTAAATTTCTAATCTGATTTTTCACTTGCCTCATTGTTTCATAGGCCTCATAACACTTATACAGTACAATACAGCCCTGTTTTGCTTTTAAACTCTCAGGTCAAAATGACTAATATGCATTATAAAGTCCAGCTCAAGTGGAAATTAAAGTTTCATGTCTTTAAACAAGAGGCTCCTTGGACCCGAGACTGTAGCTGCAATAAAAATACCCCACCTGTGTGAATTACAAGATTCACTGTGCACTTGTTTGTATTCAACAAAATCTATTTGACCATTTTAGAGCAACCCAAATTTGGGTCACAAAATTCTCATAGTGCAAAACTGCGCATTTTAAAACTTTTTATCATGAAATACAGAAACATTATGGCTTTTACTTGGAAGAACAGGTGATAAATTATAAAAGTATGTGATCTTTCAGCAATTTTTTTTTTTTTTTTTGCAAACATGCCCTCATACTCTTCCAGCTAAACATCAGGTGAATGGCTGATGGCAGATCAGAAGAAAGATCCAGTGTGTCTTTGGCTCGAGACTATGCATGACAGACCAACAACCTGCTGATGAAAACTTGGCTCCCGCTCATTTTCTTTCATGTCTCCCGGGAGCCATCACAGATAGCATTTTTTAATTCTTTGTGTGCTTTTTCTCTTTCCCTCTGTCTTTGCCATTCCCTCTGAGGAACCCACAACAAATCTGTTCATTCGACAACCGTCCCTCCTCCCCCTCTCCCTGCGCCTCCTTCCTTTCATCTGAGGTGGCTAAGTTCAGACTGGCCTCTACTGTCCTCGGCCTGCCTCTTCAACACTGTCCCCACTTTCCATGACTCTTGAGAAAAAAACAGCTGTTCATCATAATGGAGCTTTAAGCTTAACATAATGCTTGCCAAATACAGCTTGGAAGAAAGCTTGTAAATGCATTTATAGACACTATCAAAACTCACCTTTTAATTCTTGGGGGGAAAAGAAGAAAAGAAAAAAAACTTGTTGAAATGGAGGAAAACCGAGTCTGTGGAGTAAAGTCCTGCATCTGGTGCTCTCCACAGCTAGATCTGGTCTGCTGCAAAAGCAACAGAACGGACTGTAAACATCCCCTGTGCAATGCCAAACCATCTCTCCAAACGCAGATGCTGCAAAGAGCTAAAGGTGTTAAAGGGACAGTTCACCAAAATATGAAAATTTATGATTCCAAACCTGTATGACTTCTTCTGTTGTACACAAAATATATTTTGAAAAATTACTTATTTTATGGGCAAAAACAGTTGAAACATTCTTCTAAATATATTATAACTTACATTATACTACATATCACGTAATGTTATCATTAAAATGGTCACTGTTACAATGATTAACTTTTAAACAACAATCAATACTGTGGTTAAAGTATCAAATTATAGTTTCCTCTCAAACTGAAGCAAAATATGGAAGCATTTAGAGCATTTATTTTTTGACTGCAGTTTATACTGATCACAAGATAACCCTTTACAATTAGGTCACATAGTACATGCATGACATGCTGCTGCATACATGAATTATAGCATACACATATCATACATGAACATCAATATAGCATACAGAATTTACCCACAGCAGATCTATACAGGTAGCTGGGGAAGGTGAGGGTTTCTGAAAGCATGCTGCATCTGCTGCAGCAAATGCTGACCAAGTATGTGAAGGTTGAGAAATGAGCTCATTGCTACTAATACAGCAGGAACCAATCTGCTGTGCCCTATAGAGAAGGATGTGATTGCAAGCAGATTGAGGACCTATCAGCCTACGCCATCTAGAGTTTCATGACAGAACTTTGTATTTTTACAGCATTTATTAATCTTTTCTAACGTTAGTTAATAAAAATGTTCATGTTCGTTCACAGTGCATTAACTAATGTTAACAAATACAACTTTTGATCCTAAAAATGTATTGGCAAATTATTAACATTCATAAAGATTAATAAATGCTTTAGACGTTTTGTTAATTGTTAGTTCATGTTAACTAAAGTTAACAAATGAAACCTTACTGTAAAGTGTTACCATTAATCTTAACAGATACAACTTCTGATTTTAGTAATGTATTGTTAAATGTTGATATTAACATTAACTAAGATTAATAAATGCTTTAGAAGTTTATTATTATTATTATTATTATTATTTCCTGTGTAGTTGACTAATGTTAACAAATGGCTCCTTGCTGTAAAGTGTTACATATAAACTGATAAATTTTGCAAGCCTTTGTTTAGGAAGCATGCTGGCAAGAAAAAACAACAACAGAATGAGTCGAGGAAGAAAACCGGATGACCCCCGCATCGGAACCAAGAGTGACCCAACTAAAGCAGTGGTTCTCAACCTGGGGTCCGGAATCCACTAGGGGACCTCTACAAACTTCCAGAGTGATTAAAGTGACCACACTTGACGTCGTAATTATGACTTCCCAACTCGTAAATATAAACTTCACATGAGGACTTGAATGCACAAATACCTTCACATGCTGAGCTGTGAAGAAAAGACAAGGCAAGAATGTGCTTTTAAAGCAACACCATGGAACATTTGCTCACGGTTCCCCCATGTGGTTGATAAGCGCAATACACGTGAATTTGTTGACTTAGCTGACAGAACTGGCGAATGCAGAAACTGCGTTTGGAAACCATGTCCACCGACCAGGTAAAGTAGCCCGTGTTACAACCCGTTGCCTCTTTCAGCTCGCACCACCGAGTGTAATCCCGTCCGATATTGATTCGTGTTTGGGCTCGTGTCCGATCACTCTCTCTCTTTCTTTTCTTCGCTTCCTCCGACAAAACCCTCTTTGGTTTCTTTGCTGGCTCTGCCATGGCGTTAGTTTTGAGACTTGCATATTAGATCATTTTGTCTTATAGTTAGCTGTTGGCTAACTCCAGGCTACATGTAAAATATGTGACGGATGCCGTAAAGCAGGTCGCACTCTTCCACTGGCAGTTGATGGGCGGGGCTGTGTGTACCGACCCGAACACGAAACTTGAAGAGAGTGGCTGCAGCCGCTGGGAGGCTGCTCAGGTAGCAGCGGCAGTAGAATTCGTCCGGTTAAGAGTTCTACCACTGAAATAATTTTAGAGACATTATTTTAAGGTCAAAAAACTACATAGTGATGCTTAAAGAGCTCTCAAAAACAAAACAAAACTTATCTCTGACAAAACTTCTGCAATAAAATAATGAAATATTTGCAATATTTTCTAAAAAAGCACATCTTGTCAGAATATACAGCTATTTTTCAAAGGCTAACAATGGAGACAGATGCTTGTCACTTTGTCACAAGCTGTTTGTACCCCTTAGCAATGAATCACGTTGACGAAAGTCTGAGGAGGACTGTTGAAATTACAGAACTCTGTTTTGGTGGTTTATGATGGCTGTGTGAATTTGCACACATCTGTTTGACAGATAGCAAGGGCTCTGACTGTTTGGAGTTCCTCACAGATGTTGGCGCATGGTTGTTAAAAGGTTCTCAGTTGTAAATCTGCAAAGTTTGGTTAGATAGCACTCAGAATCCGTTCTGAGGATGCAACCTAGTGAGCTGTGTCTCTTCTCAACAAGAAAATTAAGCCGTAGGCAGTTTCACCAATACATGATGACATGTCATCTACTTCATGTTGTTTGCTTAAGCCTGTTCTCTCATAACACAAAAGTAGATCTCTACAGATCAGTCTGTTCTTCAGCTGAAATAGCCCATGACATCCAGTGATGGGACTTTCAGATAAATCTGGTAGGCTTGGTGTGATTTCTTAATAATTGTAAATTAACAAATGAGATGACAGACTTTAACATTTACATAATATGACCTTAAAGTCCCTATGAAATCAAAATTGACAATTCTAATTTTTTTTACAGAATGTTGCACAAGTATGACTATTTAACTATTTAGCATTTTTCCAGTCATGTTTTTTTTGTGTGTGTGTGTATGTTCACATAAGTCACAAAGTTTCGTACCATTTCAATAAAGTTATGTTTTAAAATCAAAACGTAAAATTTTGGGGTCAAAAGTGACCCGAAGAGCACCATTCGGGTTAATCAAAATGTTATACAGTAACTTGATCTTCTGATGAAAACGTCAGACTTTTCTGTGACATATGCAGGACTTCAATCATTTAGGCTAAGCTCCACTTCACTTTTTTATGCCCTTCCCTCACTAACTTCCCTCGTTGACTCGGATGTACGTCATGCTTACGTTGCATGAATGCCCACAATTGGCGGAACCCTTGCAATAGGTTTAATCAAACACCCTAATCCCTTGATCACTTAATCGCTATGAAACTGATTTACTTTTTTTCCTCTTTAAGAATTTGTTTGATGCATCATTCTATATGCCTGTATGTATGCTTGGGCTAGTGGAGAAAACAAAATAACACAAACTATTTAAAATATAAAAATAAAATATCATTGTATCAAACTATGACTGTGTAACAAACAATCAATTTAAGACAGCAACAAGTATTATGCGATTACATCTTAAAATTTATACATTAAATTAGAGCTGTGTAGGATGGGAGTAACTTAAGGCCATGTGTTCACCAAAGAATTTTTAATCCAGCATATTGTCAAATGTTTTCAATGGGAGCGCTGCGTATTTAGCAACGTTTGTCATTTAAAATGTGTTTGACTGTGTTTCATTATAAACTTAACTATATTACGAATTTCATTAAGCTATTTTTTATTGTAAATAATCGTTTGTCATTTTTTTTGGCAACCTAGGGTGCAGCCTGTGTCCCACCCACCGCAACCTTACAGGACACACCCTAGTCCTAACTCCAAGTGTTTACTTGGGGTGAACTGACAGCTTTGCCAAAATATCCAACTGGCCAAGGTATGCAATGCACAGAGTGAGCTCTTGGTCCATTGGTAGTTGTCCCGCACATAGTTCAGTGCCACAACTTCCCTACATTCCTGACCTGAAAGGGCAGCTTTTCCCTAATTGTACAGGCGGTTTAGGGTTTTCTGGATAAGCAGACTACAACAGACTGCGCGATGGGCACATAGCTGGTCAGTCCCACCCAGAGTGCTGCACCAGAGCTAGGAACCAATATGACAAAAAGGCCAATTCACCACAGATTTCATATTTTAAAATAATTATATCTGGGCATTAGTTTTGCTTTGTCACATGAAAATGTGTTTGACTATGTTTAATTATAAATTTAACTATTTCAGATTTCATTTAGCTTTTTTAAAAAAAAATTTGTCATTTTTTTGGCAAAAAAAATGGATGATGCGACGGCAGCCATATTGTGTCAGAACACCCACCACACACCTTCTTATTGGTGGAAAGGAGACAGAGTGATGAAGCCAATCAGTATATGGGGATGATTAGGAGGCCATGATTGACAGAGGCCAATGGGCAAATTTGGCCAGGATGCCGGGGTTACACCCCTACTCTTTTCGAAGGACATCCTGGGATTTTTAATGACCACAGAGAGTCAGGACCTCGGTTTAACGTCTCATCCAAAGGACGGTGCTGTTTGACAGTATAGTGTCCCCATTACTATACTGGGGCATTATGAACCACACAGACCACAGGGTGAGCACCCCCTGCTGGCCTCATTAACACCCCTTCCAGCAGCAACCTACTTTGTCCCAGGAGGTCTCCCATCCAGGTACTAACCAGGCTCAGCCCTGCTTAGCTTCAGTGGGCAACCAGTATTGGGCTACAGGGTGATATGGCTGCTGGTATAGTTCAGTGCCACAACTTCCCTACTTTCCTGACCTGAAAGGGCAGCTTTTCCCTAATTGTACAGGCGGTTAAGGGGTTTTCTGGATAAGCAGACTACAACAGACTGCGCGATGGGCACATAGCTGGTCAGTCCCGCCCAGAGTGCTGCACCAGAGCTAGGAACCAATATGACAAAAAGGCCAATTCACCACAGATTTTGTGTTTTAAAATAATTATATCTGGGCAATAGTTTTGCTTTGTCACTTGCAAATGTGTTTGACTATGTTTCATTATAAATGTAACTATTTCAGATTTCATTTAGCTTTTTTAAATAATTTTTTGTCATTTTTTATGGCAACCTAGGGTGCAGCCTGTGTCCCACCCACCGCAACCTTACAGGACACACCCTAGTCCTAACTCCAAGTGTTTACTTGGGGTGAACTGACAGCTTTGCCAAAATATCCAACTGGCCAAGGTAAGCAATGCGCAGAGTGCACTCTTGGTCCATTGCTAGTTGTCCCGCACATAGTTCAGTGCCACAACTTCCCTACATTCCTGACCTGAAACGGCAGCTTTTCCCTAATTGTACAGGCGGTTTAGGGTTTTCTGGATAAGCAGACTACAACAGACTGCGCGATGGGCACATAGCTGGTCAGTCCCACCCAGAGTGCTGCACCAGAGCTAGGAACCAATATGACAAAAAGGCCAATTCACCACAGATTTCATATTTTAAAATAATTATATCTGGGCATTAGTTTTGCTTTGTCACATGAAAATGTGTTTGACTATGTTTAATTATAAATTTAACTATTTCAGATTTCATTTAGCTTTTTAAAAAAAAATGTTGTCATATTTTGGCAAAAAAAATGGATGATGCGACGGCAGCCATATTGCGTCAGAACACCCACCACACACCATCTTATTGGTGGAAAGGAGACAGAGTGATGAAGCCAATCAGTATATGGGGATGATTAGGAGGCCATGATTGACAGAGGCCAGTGGGCAAATCTGGCCAGGATGTCGGGGTTACACCCCTACTCTTTTCGAAGGACATCCTGGGATTTTTAATGACCACAGAGAGTCAGGACCTCGGTTTAACGTCTCATCCGAAGGACGGTGCTTTTTGACAGTATAGTGTCCCCATTACTATACTGGGGCATTATGACCCACACAGACCACAGGGTGAGCACCCCCTGCTGGCCTCACTAACACCCCTTCCAGCAGCAACCTACTTTTTCCCAGGAGGTCTCCCATCCAGGTACTAACCAGGATCAGCCCTGCTTAGCTTCAGTGGGCAACCAGTATTGGGCTACAGGGTGATATGGCTGCTGGTATAGTTCAGTGCCACAACTTCCCTACTTTCCTGACCTGAAAGGGCAGCTTTTCCCTAATTGTACAGGCGGTTAAGGGGTTTTCTAGATATGCAGACTACAACAGACTGCGCGATGGGCACATAGCTGGTCAGTCCCGCCCAGAGTGCTGCACCAGAGCTAGGAACCAATATGACAAAAAGGCCAATTCACCACAGATTTTGTGTTTTAAAATAATTATATCTGGGCAATAGTTTTGCTTTGTCACTTGAAAATGTGTTTGACTATGTTTCATTATAAATTTACCTATTTCAGATTTCATTTAGCTTTTTTAAATAATTTTTTGTCATTTTTTTTGGCAACCTAGTGTGCAGCCTGTGGCCCACCCACCGCAAACTTACAGGACACACCCTAGTCCTAACTCCAAGTGTTTACTTGGGGTGAACTGACAGCTTTGCCAAAATATCCAACTGGCCAAGGTAAGCAATGCGCAGAGTGCGCTCTTGGTCCATTGCTAGTTGTCCCGCACATAGTTCAGTGCCACAACTTCCCTACATTCCTGACCTGAAACGGCAGCTTTTCCCTAATTGTACAGGCGGTTTAGGGTTTTCTGGATAAGCAGACTACAACAGACTGCGCGATGGGCACATAGCTGGTCAGTCCCACCCAGAGTGCTGCACCAGAGCTAGGAACCAATATGACAAAAAGGCCAATTCACCACAGATTTCATATTTTAAAATAATTATATCTGGGCATTAGTTTTGCTTTGTCACATGAAAATGTGTTTGACTATGTTTAATTATAAATTTAACTATTTCAGATTTCATTTAGCTTTTTTAAAAAAAAATTTGTCATATTTTGGCAAAAAAAATGGATGATGCGACGGCAGCCATATTGCGTCAGAACACCCACCACACACCTTCTTATTGGTGGAAAGGAGACAGAGTAATGAAGCCAATCAGTATATAGGGATGATTAGGAGGCCATGATTGACAGAGGCCAATGGGCAAATTTGGCCAGGATGCCGGGGTTACACCCCTACTCTTTTCGAAGGACATCCTGGGATTTTTAATGACCACAGAGAGTCAGGACCTCGGTTTAACGTCTCATCCGAAGGACGGTGCTTTTTGACAGTATAGTGTCCCCATTACTATACTGGGACATTATGACCCACACAGACCACAGGGTGAGCACCGCCTGCTGGCTTCACTAACACCCCTTCCAGCAGCAACCTACTTTTTCCCAGGAGGTCTCCCATCCAGGTACTAACCACGCTCAGCCCTGCTTAGCTTCAGTGGGCAACCAGTATTGGGCTACAGCGTGATATGGCTGCTGGTATAGTTCAGTGCCACAACTTCCCTACTTTCCTGACCTGAAAGGGCAGCTTTTCCCTAATTGTACAGGTGGTTAAGGGGTTTTCTGGATAAGCAGACTACAACAGACTGCGCGATGGGCACATAGCTGGTCAGTCCCGCCCAGAGTGCTGCACCAGAGCTAGGAACCAATATGACAAAAAGGCCAATTCACCACAGATTTCATATTTTAAAATAATTATATCTGGGCATTAGTTTTGCTTTGTCACATGAAAATGTGTTTGACTATGTTTAATTATAAATTTAACTATTTCAGATTTCATTTAGATTTTTTTAAAATAGTTGTTTGTCATTTTTTTGGCAAAAAAAATGGATGATGCAACGGCAGCCATATTGCATCAGAACACCCACCACATACCATCTTATTGGTGGAAAGGAGACAGAGTGATGAAGCCAATCAGTATATGGGGATGATTAGGAGGCCATGATTGACAGAGGCCAGTGGGCAAATCTGGCCAGGATGTCGGGGTTACACCCCTACTCTTTTCGAAGGACATCCTGGGATTTTTAATGACCACAGAGAGTCAGGACCTCGGTTTAACGTCTCATCCGAAGGACGGTGCTTTTTGACAGTATAGTGTCCCCATTACTATACTGGGGCATTATGACCCACACAGACCACAGGGTGAGCACCCCCTGCTGGCCTCACTAACACCCCTTCCAGCAGCAACCTACTTTGTCCCAGGAGGTCTCCCATCCAGGTACTAACCAGGCTCAGCCCTGCTTAGCTTCAGTGGGCAAACAGTATTGGGCTACAGGGTGATATGGCTGCTGGTATAGTTCAGTGCCACAACTTCCCTACATTCCTGACCTGAAACGGCAGCTTTTCCCTAATTGTACAGGCGGTTAAGGGGTTTTCTGGATATGCAGACTACAACAGACTGCGCGATGGGCACATAGCTGGTCAGTCCCGCCCAGAGTGCTGCACCAGAGCTAGGAAACAATATGACAAAAAGGCCAATTCACCACAGATTTTGTGTTTTAAAATAATGATATCTGGGCAATAGTTTTGCTTTGTCACTTGCAAATGTGTTTGACTATGTTTCATTATAAATGTAACTATTTCAGATTTCATTTAGCTTTTTTAAATAATTTTTTGTCATTTTTTATGGCAACCTAGGGTGCAGCCTGTGTCCCACCCACCGCAACCTTACAGGACACACCCTAGTCCTAACTCCAAGTGTTTACTTGGGGTGAACTGACAGCTTTGCCAAAATATCCAACTGGCCAAGGTAAGCAATGCGCAGAGTGCACTCTTGGTCCATTGCTAGTTGTCCCGCACATAGTTCAGTGCCACAACTTCCCTACATTCCTGACCTGAAACGGCAGCTTTTCCCTAATTGTACAGGCGGTTTAGGGTTTTCTGGATAAGCAGACTACAACAGACTGCGCGATGGGCACATAGCTGGTCAGTCCCACCCAGAGTGCTGCACCAGAGCTAGGAACCAATATGACAAAAAGGCCAATTCACCACAGATTTCATATTTTAAAATAATTTTATCTGGGCATTAGTTTTGCTTTGTCACATGAAAATGTGTTTGACTATGTTTAATTATAAATTTAACTATTTTAGATTTCATTTAGCTTTTTTTAAAAAAAAATTGTCATATTTTGGCAAAAAAAATGGATGATGCGACGGCAGCCATATTGCGTCAGAACACCCACCACACACCATCTTATTGGTGGAGAGGAGACAGAGTAATGAAGCCAATCAGTATATGGGGATGATTAGGAGGCCATGATTGACAGAGGCCAGTGGGCAAATCTGGCCAGGATGTCAGGGTTACACCCCTACTCTTTTCGAAGGACATCCTGGGATTTTTAATGACCACAGAGAGTCAGGACCTCGGTTTAACGTCTCATCCGAAGGACGGTGCTTTTTGACAGTATAGTGTCCCCATTACTATACTGGGGCATTATGACCCACACAGACCACAGGGTGAGCACCCCCTGCTGGCCTCATTAACACCCCTTCCAGCAGCAACCTACTTTGTCCCAGGAGGTCTCCCATCCAGGTACTAACCAGGCTCAGCCCTGCTTAGCTTCAGTGGGCAACCAGTATTGGGCTACAGGGTGATATGGCTGCTGGTATAGTTCAGTGCCACAACTTCCCTACTTTCCTGACCTGAAAGGGCAGCTTTTCCCTAATTGTACAGGCGGTTAAGGGGTTTTCTGGATAAGCAGACTACAACAGACTGCGCGATGGGCACATAGCTGGTCAGTCCCACCCAGAGTGCTGCACCAGAGCTAGGAACCAATATGACAAAAAGGCCAATTCACCACAGATTTCATATTTTAAAATAATTTTATCTGGGCATTAGTTTTGCTTTGTCACATGAAAATGTGTTTGACTATGTTTAATTATAAATTTAACTATTTCAGATTTCATTTAGATTTTTTTAAAATAGTTGTTTGTCATTTTTTTGGCAAAAAAATGGATGATGCAATGGCAGCCATATTGCATCAGAACACCCACCACATACCATCTTATTGGTGGAAAGGAGACAGAGTGATGAAGCCAATCAGTATATGGGGATGATTAGGAGGCCATGATTGACAGAGGCCAGTGGGCAAATCTGGCCAGGATGTCGGGGTTACACCCCTACTCTTTTCGAAGGACATCCTGGGATTTTTAATGACCACAGAGAGTCAGGACCTCGGTTTAACGTCTCATCCGAAGGACGGTGCTTTTTGACAGTATAGTGTCCCCATTACTATACTGGGGCATTATGACCCACACAGACCACAGGGTGAGCACCCCCTGCTGGCCTCACTAACACCCCTTCCAGCAGCAACCTACTTTTTCCCAGGAGGTCTCCCATCCAGGTACTAACCAGGCTCAGCCCTGCTTAGCTTCAGTGGGCAACCAGTATTGGGCTACAGGGTGATATGGCTGCTGGTATAGTTCAGTGCCACAACTTCCCTACTTTCCTGACCTGAAAGGGCAGCTTTTCCCTAATTGTACAGGCGGTTAAGGGGTTTTCTAGATATGCAGACTACAACAGACTGCGCGATGGGCACATAGCTGGTCAGTCCCGCCCAGAGTGCTGCACCAGAGCTAGGAACCAATATGACAAAAAGGCCAATTCACCACAGATTTTGTGTTTTAAAATAATGATATCTGGGCAATAGTTTTGCTTTGTCACTTGAAAATGTGTTTGACTATGTTTCATTATAAATTTACCTATTTCAGATTTCATTTAGCTTTTTTAAATAATTTTTTTTCATTTTTTTTGGCAACCTAGGGTGCGGCCTGTGTCCCACCCACCGCAACCTTACAGGACACACCCTAGTCCTAACTCCAAGTGTTTACTTGGGGTGAACTGACAGCTTTGCCAAAATATCCAACTGGCCAAGGTAAGCAATGCGCAGAGTGCGCTCTTGGTCCATTGCTAGTTGTCCCGCACATAGTTCAGTGCCACAACTTCCCTACATTCCTGACCTGAAACGGCAGCTTTTCCCTAATTGTACAGGCGGTTAAGGGGTTTTCTGGATATGCAGACTACAACAGACTGCGCGATGGGCACATAGCTGGTCAGTCCCGCCCAGAGTGCTGCACCAGAGCTAGGAACCAATATGACAAAAAGGCCAATTCACCACAGATTTTGTGTTTTAAAATAATTATATCTGGGCAATAGTTTTGCTTTGTCACTTGAAAATGTGTTTGACTATGTTTCATTATAAATTTACCTATTTCAGATTTCATTTAGCTTTTTTTAAAAAAAAATTGTCATATTTTGGCAAAAAAAATGGATGATGCGACGGCAGCCATATTGCGTCAGAACACCCACCACACACCTTCTTATTGGTGGAAAGGAGACAGAGTAATGAAGCCAATCAGTATATGGGGATGATTAGGAGGCCATGATTGACAGAGGCCAATGGGCAAATTTGGCCAGGATGCCGGGGTTACACCCCTACTCTTTTCGAAGGACATCCTGGGATTTTTAATGACCACAGAGAGTCAGGACCTCGGTTTAACGTCTCATCCGAAGGACGGTGCTTTTTGACAGTATAGTGTCCCCATTACTATACTGGGAGGTTACAACCCACACAGACCACAGGGTGAGCACCCCCTGCTGGCCTCACTAACACCCCTTCCAGCAGCAACCTACTTTTTCCCAGGAGGTCTCCCATCCAGGTACTAACCAGGCTCAGCCCTGCTTAGCTTCAGTGGGCAACCAGTCTTGGGCTACAGCGTGATATGGCTGCTGGTATAGTTCAGTGCCACAACTTCCCTACTTTCCTGACCTGAAAGGGCAGCTTTTCCCTAATTCTACAGGCGGTTAAGGGGTTTTCTGGATAAGCAGACTACAACAGACTGCGCGATGGGCACATAGCTGGTCAGTCCCGCCCAGAGTGCTGCACCAGAGCTAGGAACCAATATGACAAAAAGGCCAATTAACCACAGATTTCGTGTTTTAAAATCATCATATCTGGGCATTAGTTTTGCTTTGTCACTTGAAAATGTGTTTGACTATGTTTCATTATAAATTTAACTATTTCAGATTTCATTTAGCTTTTTTAAATAATTTTTTGTCATTTTTTTTGGCAACCTAGGGTGCGGCCTGTGTCCCACCCACCGCAACCTTACAGGACACACCCTAGTCCTAACTCCAAGTGTTTACTTGGGGTGAACTGACAGCTTTGCCAAAATATCCAACTGGCCAAGGTAAGCAATGCGCAGAGTGCGCTCTTGGTCCATTGCTAGTTGTCCCGCACATAGTTCAGTGCCACAACTTCCCTACATTCCTGACCTGAAAGGGCAGCTTTTCCCTAATTGTACAGGCGGTTTAGGGTTTTCTGGATAAGCAGACTACAACAGACTGCGCAATGGGCACATAGCTGGTCAGTCCCGCCCAGAGTGCTGCACCAGAGCTAGGAACCAATATGACAAAAAGGCCAATTAACCACAGATTTCGTGTTTTAAAATCATCATATCTGGGCATTAGTTTTGCTTTGTCACTTGAAAATGTGTTTGACTATGTTTCATTATAAATTTAACTATTTCAGATTTCATTTAGCTTTTTTAAATAATTTTTTGTCATTTTTTTTTGGCAACCTAGGGTGCGGCCTGTGTCCCACCCACCGCAACCTTACAGGACACACCCTAGTCCTAACTCCAAGTGTTTACTTGGGGTGAACTGACAGCTTTGCCAAAATATCCAACTGGCCAAGGTATGCAATGCGCAGAGTGCGCTCTTGGTCCATTGCTAGTTGTCCCGCACATAGTTCAGTGCCACAACTTCCCTAAATTTCTGACCTGAAAGGGCAGCTTTTCCCTAATTGTACAGGCGGTTAAGGGTTTTCTGGATAAGCAGACTACAACAGACTGCGCGATGGGCACATAGCTGGTCAGTCCCGCCCAGAGTGCTGCACCAGAGCTAGGAACCAATATGACAAAAAGGCCAATTCACCACAGATTTCATATTTTAAAATAATTATATCTGGGCATTAGTTTTGCTTTGTCACTTGAAAATGTGTTTGACTATGTTTCATTATAAATTTAACTATTTCAGATTTCATTTAGCTTTTTTAAATAATTTTTTGTCATTTTTTTTGGCAACCTAGGGTGCGGCCTGTGTCCCACCCACCGCAACCTTACAGGACACACCCTAGTCCTAACTCCAAGTGTTTACTTGGGGTGAACTGACAGCTTTGCCAAAATATCCAACTGGCCAAGGTATGCAATGCGCAGAGTGCGCTCTTGGTCCATTGCTAGTTGTCCCGCACATAGTTCAGTGCCACAACTTCCCTACATTCCTGACCTGAAAGGGCAGCTTTTCCCTAATTGTACAGGCGGTTTAGGGTTTTCTGGATAAGCAGACTACAACAGACTGCGCGATGGGCACATAGCTGGTCAGTCCCGCCCAGAGTGCTGCACCAGAGCTAGGAACCAATATGACAAAAAGGCCAATTAACCACAGATTTCGTGTTTTAAAATCATCATATCTGGGCATTAGTTTTGCTTTGTCACTTGAAAATGTGTTTGACTATGTTTCATTATAAATTTAACTATTTCAGATTTCATTTAGCTTTTTTAAATAATTTTTTGTCATTTTTTTTTGGCAACCTAGGGTGCGGCCTGTGTCCCACCCACCGCAACCTTACAGGACACACCCTAGTCCTAACTCCAAGTGTTTACTTGGGGTGAACTGACAGCTTTGCCAAAATATCCAACTGGCCAAGGTATGCAATGCGCAGAGTGCGCTCTTGGTCCATTGCTAGTTGTCCCGCACATAGTTCAGTGCCACAACTTCCCTAAATTTCTGACCTGAAAGGGCAGCTTTTCCCTAATTGTACAGGCGGTTAAGGGGTTTTCTGGATAAGCAGACTACAACAGACTGCGCGATGGGCACATAGCTGGTCAGTCCCACCCAGAGTGCTGCACCAGAGCTAGGAACCAATATGACAAAAAGGCCAATTCACCACAGATTTCATATTTTAAAATAATTATATCTGGGCATTAGTTTTGCTTTGTCACATGAAAATGTGTTTGACTATGTTTAATTATAAATTTAACTATTTCAGATTTCATTTAGCTTTTTAAAAAAAAATGTTGTCATATTTTGGCAAAAAAAATGGATGATGCGACGGCAGCCATATTGCGTCAGAACACCCACCACACACCATCTTATTGGTGGAAAGGAGACAGAGTGATGAAGCCAATCAGTATATGGGGATGATTAGGAGGCCATGATTGACAGAGGCCAGTGGGCAAATCTGGCCAGGATGTCGGGGTTACACCCCTACTCTTTTCGAAGGACATCCTGGGATTTTTAATGACCACAGAGAGTCAGGACCTCGGTTTAACGTCTCATCCGAAGGACGGTGCTTTTTGACAGTATAGTGTCCCCATTACTATACTGGGGCATTATGACCCACACAGACCACAGGGTGAGCACCCCCTGCTGGCCTCACTAACACCCCTTCCAGCAGCAACCTACTTTTTCCCAGGAGGTCTCCCATCCAGGTACTAACCAGGATCAGCCCTGCTTAGCTTCAGTGGGCAACCAGTATTGGGCTACAGGGTGATATGGCTGCTGGTATAGTTCAGTGCCACAACTTCCCTACTTTCCTGACCTGAAAGGGCAGCTTTTCCCTAATTGTACAGGCGGTTAAGGGGTTTTCTGGATATGCAGACTACAACAGACTGCGCGATGGGCACATAGCTGGTCAGTCCCGCCCAGAGTGCTGCACCAGAGCTAGGAACCAATATGACAAAAAGGCCAATTCACCACAGATTTTGTGTTTTAAAATAATGATATCTGGGCAATAGTTTTGCTTTGTCACTTGAAAATGTGTTTGACTATGTTTCATTATAAATTTACCTATTTCAGATTTCATTTAGCTTTTTTAAATAATTTTTTGTCATTTTTTTTGGCAACCTAGGGTGCGGCCTGTGTCCCACCCACCGCAACCTTACAGGACACACCCTAGTCCTAACTCCAAGTGTTTACTTGGGGTGAACTGACAGCTTTGCCAAAATATCCAACTGGCCAAGGTAAGCAATGCGCAGAGTGCGCTCTTGGTCCATTGCTAGTTGTCCCGCACATAGTTCAGTGCCACAACTTCCCTACATTCCTGACCTGAAACGGCAGCTTTTCCCTAATTGTACAGGCGGTTTAGGGTTTTCTGGATATGCAGACTACAACAGACTGCGCGATGGGCACATAGCTGGTCAGTCCCACCCAGAGTGCTGCACCAGAGCTAGGAACCAATATGACAAAAAGGCCAATTCACCACAGATTTCATATTTTAAAATAATTATATCTGGGCATTAGTTTTGCTTTGTCACATGAAAATGTGTTTGACTATGTTTAATTATAAATTTAACTATTTCAGATTTCATTTAGCTTTTTTAAAAAAAAAATTGTCATATTTTGGCAAAAAAAATGGATGATGCGACGGCAGCCATATTGCGTCAGAACACCCACCACACACCTTCTTATTGGTGGAAAGGAGACAGAGTAATGAAGCCAATCAGTATATAGGGATGATTAGGAGGCCATGATTGACAGAGGCCAATGGGCATGCATTGGCCAGGATGCCTAGGTTAGCACTCCCTACTCTTTTCGAAGGACATCCTGGGATTTTTAATGACCACAGAGAGCCGTGACCTCGGTTTAACGTCTCATGCGAATGACGGTGCTTTTTGAGAGTATATTGTACCCATTACTATACTGGGACATTATGACCCACACAGACCACAGGAGAGCACCGCCTGCTGGCTTCACTTAAACACCCCTTCCAGCAGCAACCTCACTTTTTCCCAGGGAGGTCTCCCATCCAGGTACTCAAACTCACGCCCCTCAGCCCTGCTTAGCTTCAGTGGGCAACCAGTATTGGGCTACAGCGTGATATGGCTGCTGGTAGTAGTAGTCTGCAGTGCCACAACTTCCCTACTTTTCCTGACCTGAAAGGGCAGCTTTTCCCTAATTCTACAGGTGGTTAAGGGGTTTTCTGGATAAGCAGACTACAACAGACTGCGCGATGGGCACATAGCTGGTCAGTCCCGCCCAGAGTGCTGCACCAGAGCTAGG